>CADDXX010000280.1:1086526-1120276 GCA_902810485.1 Alauda arvensis
AGGGACCGGGAGGGACCCGGGAGGGACCGGGACAGGCGGCAGGGAGTGAAAGAGGCAGCTAGAATGTTGTCCCCGCCTCAGCCGCCCTCCCAGTGGCACAGAACAAGAAGCCCAGGTTCCTTCAGGCTCTCACAGTGTCGTCTGCGTTCGGAGCTTTTATTTAAAATCATAGGATCCCTGAGCCACCGACAGCGTCCGGAGGAAGGGATGGGGAAGCCCTGAGGGCACCGAGGAGAGGAGGCTGAGGGAGGAGCTCAGTGGAGTCTCCAGCATCCTACCGAGGGCAGGGGGACAGGCACCGATCTCTGTGACACTGGCAGAGCCGAGGGCAGAGCTGTGTTTGTGCCCATCGTTGTTTGGTGATGCAGGTGGACGTGCGAGGCTGTCTGCAAAGCCAAACACGACCTCCAGCCCTGAAGCAGATAGATCTGGCACCTCAGACTGAAAATATTACAAGCACTATCTCTGTAATAATCAGAAAGTCTTTATCTCCAGCACTGCTTCCGACTGTGCTACTTTATTTCCGACTGTGCAGTTTATTTCTCCGTGCTTAGCTGAAAAAAATAAATAAAATAAAGCTACTACTTCCCCTCCTACTTACGCTGTTTTCTCTTAACCTAATCTTTCTAAACACATTTACAGATATGTCTATTTTCATAATGACAGTGAAAGCTTCTTAAATGTAAGAAATTATCTTCAGTTTATTTATAGAGGGTCACCCAAGCATCTTCCTGTGGTTTCTTGTTTTAGCAATGCCTGCATTTTTAAAGGAAGGATTGATATAATTCACATATCGCTGTTTCTACAGTGTAAGAATCCCACAGAGAAAAGAACTATGTGTCCTATGTTAAAGGAAGGACTAAAATAATTAATTGCATCAAAGGGTGCTGAGGATTGAAATGTCACAGAGCAATATCACAGCATGACAGCCACTGGGGGAGAGACTCAGAGGAGATTGGAGTCTGCAAAGGTGGAAAACAGGAGAGCAACAGGAGATTTCAGWTCCTCCTCAGAACAAGTCACAGCAGAGAGGGTAAAGGTTGAGTTATCAGACCTGTAAATAACTMCCTATTAAAGCCATGAATCAGATAACTCACAAGGAGAGAAGCAGCTCTGTGTTAAGACTGGAAAGTGCATTAGGCATGGATCAAAACCCATCACTGTTGKTAATAATAGCCACAATTTATTTGTACACACCCATTTGGGAGCAAAGGAGCCAAGAAAATCCTTCTCATTAAATTCAGGGAGGCTGCAGGCAGATGGAGGAACCTCACCCTGCTGCCAAAGTCCCAGGCAGACTGGAAATGGAGGAGAAATATGTGAAATATCCCCAGCACKGCACATCTTGAAGGTGGGTTAGTTGTGGCTGAAATCTCCTTTTCAGCTACATCTGCAAAGGTGGGGGAGCACTGGCCAGCTCCGTGCCTCCTACAGACCCTCACAGATGTTGAAGTCTGATCTTCCAGCTATTTTTATTTGTTTCCATTCTTATTTCAAACCTTTCCATGTTGGTGCTTTTCGTCTTGAATCCCACTCGTGATTGCTGCGTCAGTTCTACCTCTGTACCTGCCTTTCTAATCTCACGTGGCTCTGTCTTTACTTTTTCTTGCAGCTCTTTTCTCCCAGTTTCACAATTTTCTCATCATTTTGAGAAGAGTTCGATGCAGCTGCATCACCTGGAAGGAGAAAGGAGAGGAGAGGAGAGGAGAGGAGATCAATTACAGGGAGGTCAAAAAAAGCTGTGAATAAACTGTTTTTTCCCACTGTGAGAAGAGCCACTAGCCTTGATTGGAACCCCTCATTGTACCTGGAAAAGGTGAATAGTCAGGGTGGTGAAATCTGCTGCAAATCCCAATTTTTTTCAGAGTAATCAGCCAAAAGCTGGAAGCAAKATGTTGCAGAAGGATGACATGGCACTGGCTGGGGGATGAGATGGCAGATGGGACCCWGTGTTAATGAATGCAAAGCAATGCACACAAGAGAAAATAGAACTAACAAAACACACACAGCAGCAGCTCTAAATCAGCTGCTTCCATTAAGGAAAGAGATGCTGCATTCATTGTGGATAATTTTCCAGAAATGCCTACTTAGTGAAGGAAGGAAGCAGGAAAGCAAACAGGCTGCTGGGAAGCATTAAAATCTTAAAAAAGGAGAAAGTATCGTCATAAATCCAACATGCACATGCACGTTTGAGTGGCCACCTGCACTCCTGGGTATCTCATCCTCTCCAAGAAGCAGCAGTGCAATGAAAAACCTAAAGAAATCAGCTGTGTTGGGTGAAAAGAGGCAGCTGAAGGGGACCTTGGAAGCATCAAGCACCCAAAATGGTCCAGAAAAGGTCAACAGGGAGTTCTCATTTTTCTGCCTGATGGTGATCTCTAAGAATATGTGAAATAAAGCAGTGTTGGAAAAAAAAAAAAAAAACCCCAAAAAAACCCAACCAAATAAAAAAAAAGCAGCCTAAATGTCTCATTTATGTATAATTTCCCTAAATCATTGCCAGCAGTTTTTTGGTGGATGTGGATGATTTATGTTACAGAGTTCCTCTGAGGGTGAGGGCTGCTAATATGCCAAAATGGCATTAGAGGGCAGTGCATGGCAACCTAACTGGAGTTTTTTGGGGTGGCTGTGAGAAACCACCCYTCTGAACCYCTGAGGATCAGGACAACAGAGCAGCTCCCACCCACACAGGTGGGAAATGGTGGGGATCAGCACGTGGCACAAAAACAAAGCAYGAGGGCTCATGAAAGCAGTGTCAACCTGCTCAAAAAGCAGTTAAATCCCATTAAATGGTGGTTTCCAGCCAATGGTGGAGATCCCAAGCAGAGAATCAACCCTGCTACACACCACACTTTTAGTGGTGACCCTGGAAGAACCTCCAAACCTTTTTGGATTTTATTTTCTTTTATTTTTCCTCAGAAAATGCTTACTACTGTCCTCCCAATGATCTTCAGGCTTTGCCCACAGTGAAATATGAAGAGGAAGGTCCCAGTGGAAAACTTGCTTGGGAAGATCAGCTTAGGTTTGCTGCCTTAAAAAAAAAAACAACCCAAACTTCAAGGAGCAGCAACCTGACAGAATTGAAAATGGTTAGGGAGGCATTTGAAATATTCTTTCTTCTGCTAAGGGAACAGCTGAAAATGTGACTGTGAAAGCAGYGAAGGAAACAGTGCTTTTTGCCACACATCAAAAAACCCAAACCCCCAGAAAACTGTGGGGGTTTTTCCCCTATTTTTTACTTGCTTCACATTTTCACCTAGTTTCATACTTTGGCTGAGTTCCAAAACTAAAATGAATAAGAAATGTCTCAGAACAGAAACATTTCATCACAGATGAAGTTTCCAACACACATACTTCAATATTTTTGATGACAACCAAAGAAAACTCCATTGCTTTTGACACTGCACAGGGAGTGTTTTCGTTTGGCCAGATATGGGAAAAAAATGCTTTAAATAGGGAAATGACCATTTTGTCCTACCACCACTGTCTCAAGCTTGTTTGAAGAAGCAAGAAAATATCAAAAACACAACAGTGAAAATATTAGACATGACTAGACTCAGTACAGATAGGATATCTGCCATCACTGGGGAAAAAAGTGCTGCTCTGCTAGAGGAAGGATGTGGATAAGAAGTTATTCAGAACTCCCCTGTGTTAGCCACACAGTGGATCTCTGTGCCAAAAACCAGGTTTCTTACATGCTGAAAATCCCACTGCCTGAGAAACTGGGGGGATTTCAGGAGGTTTGTCTTTTTTGGAATTCTAGAAGATCCTGAGTTGAAAGGGACCTACAAAGATCTGGATTGAGAACCTTTGCTGGGAGTTGGACTCAGTCATCCCTGTGTGTCACTCCCAGCTTACAATGTTCTATGATTCTGTGGTTTTATGAAAAGGAGGGGGATGAGGGGAGTTAAACCTCCATTGAATTTGTCACCAGTTTTAAAACTAATAATTGAGAAAGATTGTGGAAGCCAAGGCAAACAGTGAGGGAGGGTTTGGAAGTAGAGAAGAAAATCAGCTTTACAAACATCTGAATGAAAGCTCTATCCAAATTTACAGGTAATCTTTTTTGGACTGAAATAAAGTTCTGGATATGAGGTTACATTCTAAGAACTGTGGGTTGTTACCGAGCAGAGCGGCATCRCTCTGGAAATGCCTCTGCTCTGATGATTCACAGGTAGCTGAGGTTACCCTTCCCCTTGCTGAAGATTTATATCAAGTTCTCATGAACCACTGTTTTCAGCCTAAAAAACAGCTGAGTCCAAGAACTTGAAGTTCARAGAGAATTCTCTGGTGTTCTGTCGTGGTGGCTGTCACGACGTTCTTGGCAGAAACAGAGCTATTTGGTGTTGAAAGCACATTCATGGGCACTGAGATGCTCGTGGATAGTAAAAGGTTGCCCAGAGAGGTTGTGCAGTCTCCATCCTTGGAGGTTYGCAAGCCTCAAGTGAAGGAMTCCAGGTGGGATCTCATTGCCAGCCCT
This sequence comes from Alauda arvensis, assembly GCA_902810485.1. Lineage (NCBI taxonomy): Eukaryota > Metazoa > Chordata > Aves > Passeriformes > Alaudidae > Alauda > Alauda arvensis. The sequence continues at coordinate 1,091,007 of CADDXX010000280.1, forward strand.
GTTTCCAGTCTGAACTGTTTGATGAGTGTGRTWATTTCTATGGCTTTGTTACTTGCTGTATCTCTCCAGACAAATGAAGGAGAAGATTTAGCATCCAGACTTGCTCTGGATTTACTCTCCAAGTGTTCTGACCTGTGGGAAAATGTCAAAAGGAGTTCTCCTCCTCCATTAGGGATCCCCAGCTTTTAAACAGAAATTCAGCTTATTTTCCATGCAGRAATTTGTGCTGGGACATGGTCTTGTCCATCTTTTTGTGTGGATTTCTTCCCAAGTGGATCATCCTGGGCCCTGAAGTGTGTCCAGTGGCTTTGAYATACCAGGTGAATTTTTGAAGCTCAGACAGATGTTCAGGATCTGTTGAATGACAAAATGCTGGTTTAGGGTAGTCATCAGAGGACTTAGATGCCAACCCTTCCAGATTGTTTCTGCCACAGAGGTGTGTGATGCCAACAGAGAACATCCTCCTCCCTGACCAGTCTGGTTTAAGGGATATGACTCTGGTTTAGGATTTGGAACTTCCTCAAGCCCCAAACAGCATTTTCCAGCTGTTTAGAAGTTATACTTTCCATCTCACAAGAGGACCATATATATGGATATATGGACACAGAGATGTYGTCTTACACAATTATAATGTAATTAATCTCATCCAACTTTAGCTTTCTAAAACTGAGATGCCCAGTATGTTTTCAAGCATGTGTSCAGGTGGTCAGTCATCTCTAGAACACAATCCTTGGAAAAGCAGTCTCCTAATTTACTGGGGCATTTTCCATATTCCACTTTAAATCCTAGGACTTTTTTTTGGTCATGGTTTTAATTTTATGAAAAAAAAATTATTTGCCWTGCAGTTTTTGATAACTCTACAATTCACAGGATGCTGTTCAAGTAAGAAAYAAAGAACTRTGYGTTTATTCTGAGTGTATCATTCAARACAGAWCAACTTTTATCTTATATGTATAAAACAACCTAATGACTGGAAGTTAAACCAAGATTAGGAACAAAGACTGATTATTCTGCGTTTTTCTGAGCAAGATTTCTTGCCTCTTCCTTCAGAAATATTATCCTGATTATTGAAAAGGGCCTGATACTGAACTACCCTGACAGGTAACATAGCCCAGCCTGTCAACTCTTAAAAAACAAAAGCAGTGTAGCCAGAGATAGAGTCCTCTAAAAGTCCTTGATGACCTGATCCCACCATGGAGCAGATCGTTGTATCATGGAAGGCAAATGATGGAAATTGRACACTGAGTTTTCATCTTTTTCCACCTGACAGTGTTCACTCTGTGCCTCGTTTTTCCCTCTACACTCACTCCAGTGCCTTGGCCATAAACAGCGGCCAGGTGTGAGCATTGTCCATCCTTCCGTTCCTGAAAAACAAGGAAGGCATCAAAAACACCCACCCCAAACCTACTCTTCAGGTAAACAGCATTATCTCCACCATCAGACCAGACCACATGTGCGTAAAAAGGATGTGTTATCAAAAATATCTGTAATGGTGACCTTAAAAAAGTACAAGCGGTGCTAATGAATTTCTTGTTATTTTAGAAAGGGACTTTCTACTCCGTTGGTGCAGAGAGCTTCCTGAGGCAAAAACAAATGAAGCTTTTCTCTCTTTCTTTTTAAATGTAAGGTAGAAACATTTTGACTGCACTTCTACTCTGTTGTTTTCTAGTTATTCAGAATTAGGAGATGTTTTCAATGATCCTTCAGCCTGGAGAAGAGAAGGGTTTGGGGAGAGCTTCCAACGCCTTCCAATACTTAAGCAGTCTCCAAGAGAGCTGGAAAGGGACTTTGTATGAGGGCATGGAGTGACAGGACAAGGGGGGATGGCTTTAAACATACAGAGAACAATGTTAGATTGGATATCAGGAAGAAATTTCTTTACTGTGTGTGTTTAGTGAGCTCTGGCACTGGTTGCCCAGTGAAGCTGTGGYTGCCACATCCCTGGAAGTGTTCAAGGCCAGGTTGGACAGGGCTTGGAGCAACCTGGGATAGTGGAAGGTGTCCCTGCCTATAGAAGGGGGGTGGAACGAAGTGATCTTTAAGGTCCCTTCCAATTCAAATTATTCAGTGATTCTAAGACAGAGTTCTGTCTTAGCTCCAAGACTGCACATGGCATCGAGCAGGAGAACATAGAGACACCTCTGCAGTTAACAGGAAGGTTTTTATCAAGAGTTTATTGTAATCAAGAGTTTACAGGTGTTGGGCAAGAGGAAAGGCAAAGAAGTGACTTCCCCAATCCACATTTGGAGTTAGTGGAGAAGCCAATATGAGGACAAGGTGCCCTTAGCTGTCTCCTCTGGGCTCCTTCTGATGCTTGTTGCCTTTGGCAGCCRGTCCTTCTCATGAAGTTCTCCAATTCTTAGCTCCTCTGGTTTCTCATGTATTGGAAATTCCCACTGGTTGTTTATGATTTCTCATTTCAAAGCTCCACACTGGAGGTAGATCTTGCCAGAACGGAGCATTCCAAGGGCAGAGCCAGGCTGTGCCACCACGGGCAGCTCACAGCAATGCCTGAGACAATCAGTGAGTGCCAGCAGCTCTGCTCAGACCGTGTCACTTTTTGGGGAGTGTGAAAGCTGAGGTTTGGCTGTGCACGGACGTTTGAGATGCCACAGCAACCAGGATGCAAACCCAGTTGCGTTAAAATGGGTGCAGTTACTGTCTTTATTTAATTAATTTAAAATATTGAAAATATTAAAAAATTAAAATTTTTTTTGAATTAAAAAAATTTAATTTTTGAATGTTCTTGATCTCACTAAAGAGAGATGATACAGATGTAATYATCTTGGTGAATACTGAACAGCCAAACAGGCAGATGCTATAATTCTATTATAATTTATTTTTTCATAATATCTTTCATATTTTCTTTTATAGTGTAAGCTTCACATATCTGGCAGAGAATCTAGAGTACTTTCCASTTCTAACTTTAAATGACCTGACAAAGACACTCCTAATTGAGAAGGTTTTTATTAGTCACATCACATATTTCAGGTTTTCCACTTGCTCACTGTGAAAACGACTGATGAGATTTTTTTTTTTTGATTGCTACTCTTTGTATCATGCAGGTGACAGMTGTAATGAAGATGGTCATGAGGGCATTGAGTGAGGGGCAGTCTGGCTGATAGGAAGTAAATCAGCCCTGGAAATTGTCCWCTCTTTGTTCCTTCAAGTGACATCAGCCTCTGTGTGACATGGGGAACATGTGAAACTCTTTAAYCAAAATATTCTCACTTTCAGAGATTACAATTAAAAGTAATTAAAACTCTTTATATTAAAAGTAAGTCAAACTCTTGAGATGAGAGAATGTTGACCTCTGGGAACTAGAAATAAAGAAATTTAGGAGTTGGAACCKCCCACCTTAGGACAGAGCCTAAAATTGTAAGATTGTTTAATGCTTTCTTCAGAGGACTGTATAGGGTTGTCCTTGGTTATCACCATGCAGTGATCAAAATAAAGAGGACTTCAGAAGGGCTGAAGTCCTCTGTGACAGAGACATCAATAGAGAAGAGGGTGAGTGTACATCCAGAAGAGGTATAAAAGATCTCACATGGCGGTTTTTTTATCTGATTTCCTGCCTGCAGTGTCACWGTACCCCTTTCAAAGCACAAGACCATCCCACACATGATGGAATTCTGCTGGATGGAAGTGACCTCCGGCAAAATTTGCACATTTTGTGCAGTTGGTAAATACAATCAGATTCAAAGCCAACTGCACTCACCATCTGAGCTCAGCATTTTGGGGTGAGGGCCCTTTTTCAGCACYGAATGTCCTTAAGTTACAATGAGCTTTGTCTTGATCTCTAGGAGAAAGTTTGAGGCTGTTTACCCCACATGAAAGATTCCTCTGCAACCTCCAAAGCCAACCACCAGGCAGTTCCCTCAGCTGGATGGATGCAGGTGATGGATGAAATAAGGTCTGTGTAACGTGGAGAGTTTCATTCCTTAGGGTCAGAGGAGAACTTCCTCTGGGCAAGARTACTTGTGTGGAACAGCCTGATAAATAGCTGCTGTTTTCTTGGCAGAACAGCTCCAGGGCATGAAATATGAATTGYTTTATGGAAATAAAGCATTTCATTAGCATGCTTTGCAGTCAGCTCRATCCTGTCTAGGTCACCTTCCTCTTTCCTTTTCCCCCAACAGTAGAGAGGCATTGGCCATCAGAAGCCCTGAGCAGAATAAGTGTTTGGACTCTTGTGGACATCTTGGACCTTTCCATACWACAGATTTTGCCAGCTGCAGTCCATTGCTTCCACCTTTAACTGCMTTACCCTTCAAGAATGAAGCTGTCCAGAATTTGGCCCCAATCCTGCTGTGCTCCWGCATTTATAACCTGTGCACAGGAGTCAGAGAGATGGTGGGGTTGGTGACAGGATCTGAATCCGGGACAGCTGACGAATTTCTGGCTCATCTGATTGAAGAGATTAAATCTGGTGGTGGGGAGGCTGTTTTTGCCAAGGTCTCTAAGCACTGGGAGATTGTTATGGGCACCAAGGCAACACAGGGCAATGTTTGGTGCTAATTATAGCAGGCAGGGTTTGTTCATGACAGTGGAGTGCCAGGTGGGAGGTTTGGTGGGTATCCTCAAACCAAATGTGACATCTGCAGCATTCGGGTGCTCATGGCCAGTGCAGAGGAGCAGCCACTTCACCGTGGAGCTCATTTCACCCCAATGAAATCAGACATCAGAAATAGGTCATCCGAGCTGCTGCTTCTCCTGCTCTCACCAAGGCAGCAGAYAGTGACTAACTCAAAATCTGTGTCTACACCAACACCTCATTAACTGAGAAAATGTAAAAACCACCTTGTTGATCCGAGAAAAGAGGAGAAAAGATCTCCTCTTTTCTCAGCAGTTGAGAACTACAGAAAGTGCCCTGGAATCCTCCACAGGCCTGTCAAGTTACTCWGAGCTTTGCACCTCAAAYATCCAYCWTCYCATGGYCAGRGAGACCTTAGAGCAGCATTCCAGTATCTAAAGGAGGCTCACAAGAGGACTGGARAAGCACTGCTCAAAAGGGCATGGAGTGATAGGACAAAGGGAAATGGCCTTAAGCCAAAGGACAGTAGAGTTGGATTAGATATTWGGAAGAATTWMTTTAYTGTGAAGKTGGTGAGGTTTCACAGAAAGRCTRTTGACTCCCCATCCCTGGAAGTGTTCCAGGCCCGGTTGGACAGGGCTTGGAGCAATGTGGGATAGTGGAAGGTGACACTACCCACAACAGGGGGGGTGAAACTGCATGATCTTTAAGGCCCCTTCCACCMCAAACCATTCTGTGACYCTRTAKTTGTATGATTTGATAATCCAGAGATCCCATCCCAAYCCCACCCTTCTCCACTGCACAAATAGTGTTGAGTCAATGAAAATGGTTTTAGGTTAACTGCACCAAAACAGGCCATGGAGATCTGACCCAATGGAAAGGGTACCCACCAGTGAGCTCTTTATTTAATATCTCACCTATAATTTTCTGTTTTCAAATGCCCAGCTCTGCTGAACATCAGTGCTCCCTCATTAGTGCTKAATTGTCCCATCTTAGTTTGCCTCATCTACAACCACTGGAATTCTGGTGTCACTGCAGTATTTGAGAACCCCTAAATGTGCACTAGGAAAATGCCCTACTGAGAAAATCCTACAGCAACCACAGGAAATCATGGTTTTGAAATTCTGTCCCAAATTATCAGGTCTGACTTCTGTAACAAATCTCAGCCTGAGTTACTCTGGCAATAATTGGAAGGATTGCACTTGATTCTGTAAGAAAAGGATTTGGGATTCATCACAAAGACATTGGACAAAGTCCTGAGCCTCATTAGAAGCAAAGGAACAAGGCATGAACCCTTACTCTGCACTGAATAAAAGGGTCAGCTTTAATAATTTCTGCCCAAGAAGGAAAAGCTCCTATTATTTTCTTTAGCCTGCTTGAAGCAAAATGCATCCTGAGCTTTCTACACAGCTTTTCATTTTCTCATTCTGTACTTGTTTCCTGAGTACCACACCAATTTTCATTCGAACACAAAGTTTTCGTGGTTAGTGGTTGGATCTAGAAATTTTTCAAGTTACTCAAGCTGAAGAACTTCTCTAAATAGTTCCCACTACTATTTGCATTTAGAAGTTCTAATTTTTTACATTTCTGTAAGTAATCCTCAAAATCCGTCCAATTCAGAAGGTTGTTTTTTTTTTTTTCACTGCCAGGGAAAGGGGAACTACATCAGGGTCTAAGAACTGAAATGCAACTGTTTGCTTTTTTATTTCTGTGGCAGAGAATTTAGCCCCAGTTCTTGGAAGATCTATATCAGCTTCCTATGAGGTGGGAAATTCAGAGCTGACTCAACAAAATTCATACAGACAAGATTAACTGTGCTTTCACTGAGCTAAAGGAAGGCACTGAGCTCTRCATTCATAAACAGAAGCATCTACCCAGCCCATGAAGGCAAAGGAGATGCAGAAAGGTGCCTTCTGACATGCAGCAGAAAGATTTCTAATGGTGATATCCAACCATGGGAAGTTCATTTGGCAATTTAAGGGCCAAAGGTGGGATGGGAATAGTGGGATGTGCCAAACTGAGCATTTAAACTTGCTCACATTTGTCTCTCTTGATTTTAGATGCCTCTAAGAAAGGGGATGTGCCCTGTTTAAATGGTCCCTAGTCTCCAATGCTGGAAGGAGACTTGAGGGCTCATCCAGTCCATGCCTAGACAAGCTCCATCACTACCACTAAGACTCTCACCTTGTCCCCTTCTCCATCATCATTCCCCAGACAGCTTCAAGTTATTTGCTCCTTTCTTTTGGAAAAGGTTTTCTAGGCCCTTTTTTCATTCCCATTGCTGCTCCATGCTTTCCTCAGCGTGCAGTGCCCACAAGTAGGGGCAGCATCTKATCCATGGCCTCACTGTCACTGCACAAAACAAGGGATTTCTTTGCATGTGCTGTACAGTTTTAAGTTTTTCAKGTGTGACATTGCCAACTGGTCTTCATCATCCAGGGAACTGCTGGAAAAACTGARTAACCAAAGACTCACCTGGGCACCAGCTTTCAGTGCATCCTTCCCTTCTGGCAGYTATTCAGTGCCTCTCAATACACTCTTCCATTTGACACATTTTAAGGGCACTTCCTTTTCAGGGATTTTCTAATAAATTTCATACTCACCTCGTAATTCATCTGGGTTGAATTTCCATAACTTTACAGATAATATGAAAAACTGCTACTGAAATCAAGCAAAGAAATGGTGTCTTGGGTAAGGAGCTCACTGCACGGGCTCTCTTAAGACTTGTGCACTTTACAGGATTAAATATATATGATTCACTATAACTTCCTGGTAATAAAAAGAGGAGAAGGAGCAAATATGACCATGCAATAATACACTTCATTTACCAGTTCCTCAATTTTTTTTTTTTTTTKCTCAGGCCAAGGGARTGACTGCAAATAAGAATAGGAAGGAAGTCATCTGTACTATTGAGCTGTGTTTGCATGGAGAAGRATTCAGGAACCCAGTCAAGGCATTGGTGTGTTAAGAAAGTGTGGCAGCACTCACTACATGGAAACTAAATATATCCAAGAGTGTTTTATGTTCCCCACATATTTATCTCACAGCTCAACATAAAAGTAAAAAATAGTATGAGCCATGATGACCCATCTCYAGGATGTTCTCAGTCACTGAACAATCAATTTAAATTCTGTTGTCAAAATCAGGACGGATTTGTCTCATCCAGCTGGGGCTGCCTAAAAGACCCGTTGTGCTGGTTTAACAGTTGTGYGCAGATGGAAGGGAGAGAGGGAGAGAAGGTAGGAGTGACTCATCTGGTGGATGCAGATGTTCAGAAGAGGAGGTGAATCACTCTCCAGAAGCCCTTATTGACTCTCCACTGACTCAAGGAGGAACTCTGACAACTGCCCTGACCATAGAGCTCTCTCTTGAGTTGAACCCTGTGGACATGGTAAAGATGCTCCATCTAAGGTGTGAAATGTGTGTGCCTCCTGCCTGCTCCATCACCCTTTTATGGGAAATAAAAAGTGATTAAAACCTGCTTGGCCTTTATAGATAATTATGTTGGATGAAAATTTTCTGATGATGAATTTTGAGGACATGGCATAACTTGGGCTCCCCCAAACCTCTGCCCTGCAGCACAGCTGGAAGCTGCTGTGGAGCTTGGGAAGGGCCCTTGTGGGTGCACAATGTGASTTCACAACCACCATTACCATAACTTTAAGGATGCATAAGCAACATGCTGATTAACAGAGTTTAGGTGGCTGCTGGAGCCACCCCCACACCCTCCCTGGGAAGGTCCACATGAAATGTTATTCCCTTGAACAGAGGACTGGTGWAAGAGTGATTCAGAGAAGAAAATGTGAATAAAACACAAATCTTGCTTGTTTCAGTAACTTATATGGGTCTTTACAACTGCTTTGAATGGGAAGGGCTGCAATAGGATCACAGTGTTGCCCTTTCTTCAAGCTGGCTGAGAGACCAGTTTAAGGAAAGGACCCTCCTCCAGACCAAACGAGTTTGTGCAGAGTTTTAAAATCACTTACAAGGTTTCAAAAGACACTTGTCAAACCTAAACCTAAGAAGGCTCTAACTGTGTTTGTGGTTTACTCCCTGGCACCTCCATTTCTGTACTTGTGGTCTTGTGAATAAAAGTAATCTTTATCATCTAGTGTGTGGTGGCCTGAGCTACGTGACAGGCTCTTTTCCTCCCAGTTTTCTGCTGAAACAGAGGATTTACCTGAGCAGCAGAACTCTGCTGATCAATGGAGGAAGTCAAGAAGCAACAGATATCCCAGCACCTTCTTTTCCTCCTGCATCTTYCTTAATTCTCAAGATGCCTTTTTTCTTCTTTTTTTCCTCCACCACTTCCCAGATTCCTGCAGAGTTTTCACAGCACCTCCCTTCCTTTATTGCCACACCTAATTCTGTTGCTAAYGTCTCATGTTAATCATCTAAATCATAATGCTAATTATGTTTTTGCTTTTTTTCTCATAAACCCCAGTTTTTTATCTGTGCCTGGATGCCTTTCCCCCTTGCATAAAAGACTCTTCTTGCCATTTTGGGAGGGGGCAAATCTTATTTGGGTCTTTCTGTTCTCACTCTCCCCTTCTCTACCTCACTCTGCTTTGGGTCTGTTCCTTGCAGAATCTGCACTGGGGTTTTTTTTTTTTTTTGGTAGAATCGTTCAGCAAACTGATTTCCCAAAGCTGATCTGCCTCATTCCTCTCACCATACCTGATTTTTCTGCCCTTTAAGAGGTGTAAATGCTGAGTTACAGATCTTTCTCATGCAATATGTGTTTCTAGCAATGAGCTAGAAGTCTGGAAGTCACCATTCCTTCCAGTACGACTGACTGTACTTACCATTCATTCCTGGATAAAAACTCACCTTTTCTGATAAAATCTTCATGGCTGTTGCTCACCTGTGCTGAGGTGTGCTGTCCTGAAAGCAARTGGCTGCATGAAAGATGAGCTGGAGGACTGCAGAAAACAGTGTCCATCATCTCAGTGTCCATCAGTAAAATAGCAGTGGAATTAAATAGTTAGACCAAGCAAGAAATTAAAACAGATGTTGGCAAGTAAATCCCTTCACCTCAAAAGAACAGACCCCATATTTAGTAAGGAAAGGATAAAAARTTTGGGATTTCTTTCCAGGCAACATAATAAATACGTTTTACCAGCCCAGATGACTGCAGGGTTCAGGCAGTTACTTATCTCCAGGCATCTTGGTAAAAGGTGAAGCATTGGGGTCTAAGACTTTCAGACAGATTTTTCAGGAGTGAATCTCTCTAAGTCCTTCCAAGGGCTTTGGCATGAGCTTTTCCTATTACACTGTTAAATATAGARGATGATTTGATGCTAAAGCAAAGGCAGTAAATACCTGTGGAGTGTGAAGCAGCCCTGGGGTGAGCAGAGCATTTTACCCACAGCGCTTGCTTCAGAAGTCTGACTTCTTCTCCATGCCCTGTTGCATTTGGATTTGAGAAGTAATCTCCTGGCAAAGCCTGGCAGCTGGCAAACCCTGCAGGAGGATTTGTCACCTGCATCACAAAGCTGCACAAAATCTCTCATGGAAAGAGCAAAGGGAGCTTTATCAGGAGAAAGGTGGCAGACTGAYGGATGCAGCCATAGCAGCAGTTGAAAATGTGTCACATATGTTCCTTAGCTCGCCTTAGTTAARAAGATTTAATTCCTTGGGTATTTATAAAGGAGAAATAAATGCCCAGCATGTAACAATCATGATAGAATACCACAGATAGTTTAAATCTGTTTTTTTCTATAGTCTATCCCAATTAATTCTCTAGTTATTAACAGGAAATAATTTCTGTGGAAATGGCTGAAGAAAAACTACATAAAKGGTGATATTTCCTTGGTAAGTTCCAGTTTTCCACTGGCATTTGGAAGAATTTCACTGAAGCATGTCACATCCAGACAATTTAGGAGCAAGGGAAAGCTTTTCCAAACCTGCCAGCCTCACACCCATGTTTTTTGTTTGTTCTTTTTTTTTTTTTAATCAAGCTGTCCATCCTTCACCAGCTGAGCTGTGATTCAGAGAAACTGCACACATGATTCCATCAAAACCAACTGCAGTGTGGCTTTATCATCACTAACAGAAGACCTCTGAAAAGCCAAAAGGGTAAGTCATGGAACTTTTTTTTTTATTTGCAGCTAGAGCCCACAGATGTTGCCTGAGATCCATTGCCATGCACCAGGCATCAATCACACAGCCATGGGCCCTCTGCAATACCTGTCCAGCCACAGATTTGGGGCTGAGTGCCTGAACAAACCTATTAAAGTCYCCCCTCTTCTACTGACCTCAGCTGTCATGAAAGAGCCCTGGAGCCAGGAGCTCTGATGTGTCAAACCACTTCCTAGAGACGATGGCACGCTCCTCCACACCGAGCACCGCGCTTGGTTTCCTGGATAACAGACTAATACCTGAACAGAAAGCAGCCTTTGTTCTTTCCAGTGGAGCCAGCAGAACGATGATTTGCTGACCAAAGCCCTCTCTGCACACGTGGGTGATGCTCCCAGACAGCCTCATCAGRCAGCAATCAGCTCCTTGGCTTGGTTGGCAACAGCTCATCGCTTCTGAGAAACTTCACCATCCTCAAAGGTGTGGAGAAAAGATGGGGACAAGTCCCATGGAGCTCAGGTGGCTTTTGATGTGGCTCTTGTTTGGATTCATCAAGGGGAACAMGCCAGGTAAAAGACTCTTCTTGCCATTTTGGGAGGGGGCAAATCTTATTTGGGTTTTTTGGTGGCTGTTAGAGGTGTTCACAACATCCTGACTCCTTTCAGCAAAGGAAGGATGTTAAGGAGCTTAAGGAATTTATTTTTCTAAGGAAAGGAGAAAAATAGGTTCTGTGCCCACAAAGTCTCAACTGCAGAAAATCCAGAGCTTTAGAGGATACTTTTTGTCTGACTAATGTATAGTCATAACAGTCATAATCCTCCAACCCACCACTGGAATAGTGGGCAGATCAAAGCAGCCTGAGGCAGCCCTTTGAATTTCCTTTTTCCATTTTGCTTGTAACTTTAGGAAACAAAAATAGACACTGAAATGCCASTACCTCTGCAGGTAAAATTGATGGCAATGCTATTAGTTAAAAGGTGCCATCTCTATTTGCTATGGGTATTATGGATATGAAATATTTTTTCAGCYGTGCCTCTCAATCAGCAGTGCCTATAAACTGTGAATGGAGACAGCCAGTCCAATTCAGCATAATTTTACACATTTATAGATGGTGACACTGCTTATTTGGCTGATTTATCGTGACAAGTGTGTGCATTGAGAAATGGTCTGGTGATGTATTAGTGTATTTAAATTTAAACTGCTTTGTTCAAAGGCAGGGAAAAAAAAATCTTCCATTCTCAGAGCTCCATAAATGTGATATTCCCTTCTGTGTCTGATGATGGTGTCCAGGCTGAGAGGTGTGAACAGACACAGCCTGAGGCAGGTTCTCAGATATGCTGGCTCTGTAACTGCTGATGGATCATCTTTACCAGGACTGGGAATTTTCCTCAGGGCTGCCCATCTCAAGGGAAAGAGTGTTGGTAATGCCTGAACTCATTAAAGCAGGAAGGACTTTCACAAATGCTGAAGCCCCCAGGTGATTTTATCCTCATTATTTTGCCAGTAAAAGCTGCAGCTTCTCCTTCATGGGGTGTTTTCAGTGCCAGATGAGGTGCCAGAGCCCAGGGGAAGCGTTTGGTGCTGCGTGCAGGAGCAGCTCCACCAGAGATGTGTCAGTGGGATCAGTTCTGGGATGAGTCAGGTCCCCCAGATCACACTTTCTGTATTACTGTGCCTGGAACATGTTGTGAAATTTCTTGCTGGCAGGTCTCGTTTAGCAGAAACCTTTCTGGTTTTTTGGAAAAAAAAAAAAAAATCGAGGGGTGTCAAGGCAGTTGCATTTTGTGCTATTTGATGTCATTTTATTCACCACTGAATGAATGCACAGCATTGCATTCTCCACTGTATCTCTAAGCTCTTCTTTCCTCAGCTTCCTRTACTTATTTTCAATGTCTCTCCCAATGTTTAAACATAATATTCATAACTAAATTTGTAATTTCTCCCTGCAAACAATATGCTAAGGTAGAAATGCTACCTTTTACCAATTTATGAGTTTTTAATCATGGAGACAYTTCAGGCATTCTGGCTGTGAGATCCTGTTGGTTTTAATTCTTTAGGGGGATCAACAAGGAGACATGGGAATGGACATAAGCAAAGCAAAGGGAAAGGGGCTGGGTCAAACTGGTCAAAATCAACCAGGCTTCAGCACGTGCAGTGCTTTTTTTTATTATTTTGACTCAGTATTTTCAGCTTGTCCCAACACTGCAAGTTCAGTTTTATAAACAGATCCAGSCCTAGATGGTGTTTGTTAAGATGCACTATCAGGAATAAATATAATTAGAAGGAAAAGGAAATAAAAGGCATTACAGAACAGTTTCACTGATAGTTCTTGAAGTGTTTTGAGAGGGCAAAGTCCTSGGGAACTGGGGAAGTTAAGGCATTGGATGGCCATTCATTTAATAAAGATTAAACTACATCATAGTGCTAAAAAGAAGAGAAATGCTGGTTTTCCTGTGAAGAGCAKCACATTTATCTCCTTTATTCTGCACAGCAGCAGTGCCTAGAAGCTGCAGGCATGGGTGAAGCCCAAAGAGAGGGTCAAACACAAGGTAAAAGCTGGTCTGTGCTCCTACAACCTTTCCATCTTGCTGTTCATCACACAGGGATACACTGAATAGATTTGCAACTTAAACCTGGAAAGGATTTAAACTCACAAAAGAAAGAAATTGATTCAAGTGAGTTTCATTCACACAAGATGGGTACCAGCTCTCATTTAAATGAGAGGAATTTCTTTCCCATTATAATTGCATATTAGTGCTGGCTCCTGTGGATTTGAAATGCAATGCAGAATACATTAAAGTTGTCAAACACAGACAAGTRATTCTTGTAAGGTCAACTAGAGAGCAAATACTTTTATAAACCTTTCAGCTACAGTGGCCTTCAGCAACAAAGGGCTCAATATACAGCTACAATTTAAAAAAATATTTTAAAAACGTTTAAAAAGTGTGATACTACTGAGAAAAAGCAGATATTACAGACAGACAGAGATCCTGCAGTACCTGCTTCTTCAGCTGGAGGAATTGTTTTCCCACCTCATCAGAGGGGAGATGTTATATCCTTTTTCATTTTATTGCAGAAATCCATTCTTTACCTACTTCTAGAAGGCCACTGCTTCTGACTTTGCTCCCTGTTGCCTTCAGAGTGTTGTTATTTTGGTCTCTGTACCCCCTTGATGTTCAGCTTTGTCTGCCCTGTTTTCCCTGTTGCATTAATGCTGTCTTCAAAGCCCAGCTTCTGGATATTTTCTACCCACGGATTCCATTCCCTGGCCTTGGTCCTGAATTTTGGAACAACGTGGCTCACTGAGTCTTTGCTCCRTCTCCTCCAACACTTCCCCAAAACTCACATTTCCAAACTCCTTCCATGACTTTCCTCACCTGAGTCCCTGTTCCTCAGCCCTGCCAGGGGAGCAGCACTCTGTCATCTGCTGCTTTTTCTTGGTGTTCTTGATTTGTAAAGTGTGAGCCCTCACATCAAGAGTATATGACCCTCTCCACGTGGAAAAATACTTCATGCAAAATCATTGCCAGGGGCAGAAAATTTCCATCTCACCCTTGAGATCTCCAGGGCAAAGCTCCATGACCATGCTAAGWCCCTAAGTCAGGTGAATGAATCCTTCGGGCACATTTGAAATCAAAATTTCCTCACTAGGCCTTTTTTTGTTTCACTTTCCCAAGACTGGGACACACACTTTTCAATTCTGTTCACAGAGGATATTCTCTACTGCCCTTTCAGCCCTACAAAAGGCAAGGCTCAGTAAGATCCAGACAAAGAATCTGTATCCTTGCTGCTGTTTAAAAAGATGATTTTTGTTTCCTTTTAGATGAAAATATTAAAGAAATGTGTGGTACTGAGGTTGTCTCTTTAAACAAAAATGTTACACACCAAAACAAGGCTTTCACGTATGATATTCTCACAACTTGGCTCTGTGTTCTGCTACAAAGCCATGAGCTGTGGTTGCATTTACAGAGKCTGAGCTCTGTGGCTTTACCACAGAACCAAGGCTGTTATAAACACCCAGAAACAAAAACAAGTGTTCCCCATTCTTCACTCGGTGCACTTTCTACCCAGCACACTATGCCCAGGCTTGTTTTCCTCCCTCTTTCCTAAAGTTCCCTCTTCTGATCCCACATTTTGAGTCCAAGTCYCCAGCCCAGCCTCCCTGCTGGGGCAGGTGTGAGATCTATCAATGCATCAGGGAAACCACTCTGATTATCAATGAGAGCATGTAAGAACATTTCTTCCACCACTGCAGCTGATCAAAAGAAAGAAGCACCTTAAAGCTTTGCTTTGGAGAAGGTAAATTCGGTGTGTGCTGTGCTCTAGAGGGGTTTGCTCAGCTCCACATCTCACAGAAGGAGCTAAGAAGGCACATTCCTGGGGGTAAATTATGCTTAGCATAAGAAAGCTTAGTCCACTCTGCAACCTTTTCTAGCCTTGCTGTATGTGGGATTTTTTTGCAATAGATCCCACTGCCTAGGTCAATGGCAAACAGCTGGATTAAGCCAAGAAGTAAGAGAAGTGCATTTCTCCAAACCCAGTTTTCTATGGTCCTAGAGCTCCTGACAGTTCATATTCCACTTTATTTTACACTGTTTTTTGAACAGAGACACCTGATACAGCAAACTCAGCAGGGACTGAACTGCCAGACCTTTAGAACAGGACATTCTTTTTCTCCACTGCTGGGAATATTCAAATACACCTCCTTTCCCATAAGACTGCTCTCTCCTCCATTGCTGTTTGTATTAAAACTTTGTGCCTGGTCATTTTATCTGCACTGTATTTCTGTCACTTACAGAGCAGACTCACCACTACTCAAATTATTTTTTAAAATAATCTCTCTATAATCTAAAGTACAGCTAATTATAATCTCACAAATTACAATAAAGTTGGGGTCTGTACCCCAACTCCACATCTGTGATCTATTCCCATCCGACAAATTCACATAAGCAATAAATGACATTAATGGGGGAAAGACTCCTGCAGAGCTGAGGCTTGCTTGTTAAAGGATCCTTTGGGAATAAGTTTTGAAGTTAGAAAAAGCTCATTACCATTTCAGTCCTGTTGTCGGTATCAGTTCCTTCGCTTTGCCTGTCTCAGTTTCATCTTCATGAGACTGCACCGCTTAGAGAGCCCAGTTTCACACAGCACATAAATCCCCGGGGCTGATTTACCTTTTCAGGCACAGCTGGGGAAATATCTTCATTTTGGCCTGGTTTGATTTGTTGCTGTCTCTGGGGAGAAGTGCTCTTCATCTCCGAACTGGGCAGGTGTGTGCAGTGCCTGCTTTCTTCCACTGCCTCTGCCCAGAACTGCAGAACATCCAGTTTCCTACCAATTCCATCCTAGTGCCCTTTTAGTAAGGGGAAAATCATCCTATTTTTGCACCTTGCTGCTTTAATCCACATCAGAATAATGTCAGCCCTGGTGACACACAGCCACGTGACAGAGGAAGTTCTGAGTTTAGGTTGTTGTGGCGTGACTCACGGTCTGTGTTTTACCTAGCACTAAAAATACCTGCTGCGAATTTTCCCCGCTCACTCCTCGTGGACTAAAGGTGTTGTTTTCAAGCTTCATCTATCAATGCTCTGCCAACTCAGAGAAACAGGCAGGAGGGTTTCTTGAAGCCTGGTACTGCCAGCACACCCACCCAGAGCAGTTTTGTGGTTGGGTGAGTAACATACATGAATGGGAAATGTGAGGGAAGGAACCTGAAAGAACTGATGCTGATTTAGATGCTGGGTTTCTTTCCCTCCAGTATCTCCTGTGTGGTATTTGACRGCTCGTGTGGAAATCCCAGATGCCCTCAGACATCTCAAATGGCATCAGACACCCCAGCTCACACCTGTCTGTTGGCTCAGATGAGATCTTGCAGGTTTCAAAAACTTTTTCAAACTTAATTTAGGGAGCACTCCAGCAAAACCAAGAACAACTTTTTAATTTTTATGTTTCATGGYTGTCTATTGTCTCAATACACAAGTCGCCTTCTAATTCCAAGGGTTTGTCTCCATCCACTCCATCATAATAATTKAAACCACCTCCAGAATTTCCACAAATACTGTAGGCACAAAAAAAAATCCATGAATATGGCAGAAACAGAAATTCCCATCTGCTCTAGGAGAGCTAAGTGTTCTCATAATTCTGCAGCTGCCAGAAGGGCTAAATCCCTGTGAACACAATTACATCAATCCCTTTGTTTGGCCCATTTACTGCTTCTCAGTGCAGAGAAATGGAGTYCCAGGACACTTTTGGGGTGTGGGAAGTGAGAATACTTGGCAGGGGATGATGAATTTTGTGAGTGAAGGAAAGACAGAACAATGATCATCAGGATAGAAAGAGAAGGAAATAATGGCACACAACACCTTGTCATGGGGACAAAAAAATTGGAATATGTGCAGAGGGAAAATGAGGAGGCAAACAAAATATCAAGAGATCTCAAGGGAATGTGAGGGCAGTATTTCAAAGCAGTAATAGCAGGAGTGCAACCCTGGAGCAGCTGTGGGGGGATGCAGAATCCAGGGAAAGCTGGGCTGTGCAAAACKAGGTCACCACAGGCTGTGAGACAGGTTATGCCCAGATGCACTGGCCTTTTAAAAGCTTCATATTTTCATATCACTCCAACTCAAGTTGATTGGCTAATTACCAACAAGGTGGAAAACAGCAAAAAAAAACCCCAAAAAACAAAGATAATCTTCCCTAAAAATGTAAAAAAAGTCAGAAATCTAGTGAAGAGAAAAAATCTACTCTGCCATTCCCTACTCCCAGGATTCTTCCAACCCCTTGACTATTTTACCACTCACACAGCAAGGATGTTGATTTCTGGGGGGGCAAACCATGCAGTTTCCTTGGGCACAAAGATGGAAYGAGGTTTTAGGCATGATTCACTCCAGAGGTCAGATGGTCCAGACTTCACCAGGTCTGTGTCCTCTCTGCAGTCTTCCCAAACTATTCCAGGAGGTGCCATGACATGAAACTGAAGAAAAGACATGGAGATGCTGGAACTGCCCAGAGAAAGGCAGTGGAGCTGGGGAAGGGTCTGGAGCCAGGTCTGATGAGGAGAGGTTGAGGGATCTGGGGGAGCTCAGCCTGGAGAAAAGGAGGCTCAGGGAGGACCTTTTCACTCCCTACAACTGCCTGGCAGGAGRGTGCATGGGTTACATGCTGAGTGACTTCTTTTTCTAGAAAGAGGAGTAGAAACCACATAAAGAGAAGCACTTCTGAAGGTATATGAGATACTTTGAGATAATTAAGAGCAATTGTGGCAAAGGCTATTTTGCAATATCCGTATTCATACGCGRCTCCTCCCAGTGTGAGGACTGGTGCAACAATAAACCCAAAAGCTGATAAYTTTGATATCAAACACATTGGTGAGGAGCTCTAGTACGGGAGAAGAAGCCAGTGTTTTAAAAGGTTATGATGGTTGTGAAGGAGAAGGTTCTTGAAAAAGGGAGCAAAATATTTTATGTGACAGTGAAACAGTTAAAAGTCAAAGGGAGGCAGGCACAAAGTCACAGCAAGACCTGGGAAATTCATGTTACGAAATTATTTCTGGATCAGAGAAAGGAATATGGTTGTAAAGGTCAAAGAAGATGCTGCAGTTATTTAGAGGTGAGAAGACAAGAATTTGAGCAATGTGGATGAAATTAAAAGGCTGGATCCAGGGAAGGGAGTGTGAGATCCAGCTGCAATGTGGATGTTCACCAACTCCCAAGTGAGCCATTTCTGTACAATCCCTGTCTGATGTGTGCAAGTTCAGAACAACCCAGCATCTGATCATCAATTARAAGAATGTTTGCCCTTTATGATGAGTAGGTTAAATGTTGTGGGTTTTCTTAAGATGAGACTAATGAGTTGTAGGTTTGAGTGCCTTGTGCAGAGATTCAGATCTGCAATCTGCTTCAAAGAGGCTTTTGAAGTCATGAGGGAAACAAGCTTTTAGCTTTCAGGGAAAGTGAGAGTACATGATCTCAACTTGCTACTGATCTGATAACTCTTTAATTTTAATCACCCTGACAGTCTGTGGTAAACCATGTGGTTAACTATTTCGGGTGCAGCCACTTCTCTCAAAGCCACAGTCTGATGTAGTTTACAAGGCGAATCCTTTGATAACACAAAGGTACAAGGGGATTAAAACAACCCTTATGCAGATTAGCTGTTAAACTGCTCACATACTTTTTGTTGTTGCCTTCTTCAAACTTTGTGACTTTTACTAAACAGCAAGGCAATGAAAAGTAAAAAGGGCTGAAAATATTAAAGGACTGGGGCTGGGAGTGGCAGGTTGAGTTGCTGTTGGTCTTTCAAGGAGAAGACTTTTTGGGAGTCAAGGGCAGACACCAAATGATGAACAGCTATCAGGGATTTGAGGGCCTTTTGCAGTCATTCCTGCTGGTTGCTAAGGCTGCATTAATTATGACTTCAGAAAATGCAAGGATATGATGACTAAGAAATTTCACTCCTCGTAGCTGTTACTGTTGCGCATAAGCATAAAGGGCCATGAATTGTGCACCCAAAGATCAGAGTGCCACCCCTGGTGCAACAAGACTATTTGATCCTTTAATTACTCAACCTTTAGGCCTTAAATAATCATTAAGTAGTCTTATCAACTTAAATAATTAATAAGTAGTCATTATCAACTTCTGGGTCCCCAGCTGAGCTTGAGCAGGCTTTTCAAGTGCACTGAAATGATCTAACTTAATTCATTCCCACTGATTGAGAAGTATATTTAGATATGATTTGCTGATGACACAACACTTCATGTCCTTGTTTTGGGACAAGTTATATTTAGGTTTGCAAACTTATTTCACAGTAAGCTGCTCTTCAGTGTCCTCAGACAGAACTGAGAGTCTGTGCCCATTCCAGATTGCAACTTTTAATTGATTACTTTTGCCTATTGTGCATCACTCCATGGACTGAGGGCTGCACACTCTGGTGCAGGTGGCTGCTCTCCAAAACAATTGTGTACAGCTTCATTAAGAAACTGTTGATAGTGTTTGATATTGTCCATCTGCTGGTGTTGAGAATGGGGAAGCCCTTGATSCATAAAGTAAAATGCCAGGCTGTCCTGATTCTCAGGCTTTCTATTTGCAGGTCAATGCCCAGATCTTCCAGAGACTGAATTTGCTGATGTTACTGCTGAAAGCTATCCACCACAGACCAAACTGTACTACAAGTGTGACCCTGGCTATGACAGAAAAGCTAGTGCCTACCTAGGAATTCAGTGTACGAGACAACAACAGGGTGCTGTTTGGATATACAAACAATTCAAATGCTTTGGTGAGTGAGTGCTGTTTTCGTTCTACACACAGAGGTGTTTCTCCAGTGYGTTGCTTGGTATGAAACAAATCTGGGCATTAATAAAAGATCTTTTTGTGCTTATTTTTCTAAGTTAGAACTCAAAGCAGTTCTATCCAACCTCTAAAAGCTTGGGTGCTCTGGCACTTAGTTCTGATATTTGTCCTGCTGTAACTCAACAAATGTAACTTTTCCACAGAGRAGAAAAATTTGTTGTCAACAGCTCCCACAGTGGAGTTAGAACTTACAGAGAAGCCAGAAAGASAACCAAGGAGCCCCGCACCCCAGAAGCAAGAAGACTTTTCAGAGTCCAAACAAAAAGGTAAATAAGAGCTCATTCAATACTGTAATGCTTCCCCTGCTGATTTCCATGGAAGYAGTGTAAAAATGGTGAGTAATTTTTAATTATTTTACRGACAGGGAAAGAAACTATTTCTGTRATATCTTRGCTGAATAAATKATATGGTRTAAGCAAATGAGTATTTTATATCCTAACCAAGACTTAGAAAGGCTTGGTATTTCCTGCTTGTCTATATTTTCTAAGAACACCAGATTTTCCAGAACAGAAGCATGTACAAAATATCTGTCTGCTTTAACCGTGTGCTGCCTTGTGCTCCTACAGATTTCTGTGGTCCTCCCAAGACTGTTCCACATGCTTCCATAAGGCTGCCCCAAATGCATTACGTGGGACAAGTCTTACATTTCAAATGCCAGACAGGTTATGATAAGAGACCCCCCACCTCTGGCAACAGGACGTGCAAGGAGGTGGACGGCAAAATCATCTGGACCCCCCTCGATATGAGATGCACCAATGACAGCAACCAGCAGCCACCCCAGACCATTGGGCCAGGTGAGATGGTTGTGACTGCACCTCAACAATGTCCTGACCTGCTCATGTGGGGTTCAGACACCCCCAGCTGCCGTGGGGAGAGTGGGAGCTTCAAAAAAGTTTACTGAAGAAACGCTGGCACTGAGGGGAAGAAAGAACTCCCTTGTGTGTTTCAACACCTTCACAGAAAGGGATTGAAATGAAGGCAAATCCTGCCTTGATTCAGATTTTGTCAACAGTTTAAATTTAAGGAATCTGCCCTGCAAGTTCTATTGATGGCAAATCATATGTATTTATATAAAGATGGACTGTTCGTTAAGACAAATGAACAAGAGGCAACAGATGAAAGATCTTCATCAGAATTATTTACKACACAGTATAAAACTGAAAGAACTACTAGCAGATTGTAGTATAACATAAAACAGTTACTAAATGTAACTAAAACAGTTACATTCAACTCCTAATCAATACTATTTCTTTATTATTTTTACATACATTTTTAAAGCCAKCAAAAGAAATAGTATTGATTAGGAGTCAAACGTAACTCACCACTGAAATGATGRTAATGCACACAGATTCCTTCACTTAATCCCATGGGAAGTAACCATGAAATAGGTGTCCCTASTYRTGGGAGAAACTCCACACGTTTCCAGGAAAATGCACAGATTTTTGCTTTGTGAAAGTTTGCTATGGCTTTTATAGCTGTAAAGTGAATGGCTGCCAGTGAGCAATCCAGATTTTTTTGTTATTTCAGCCCTTGTGACCATACCAGACCACTCCACACACTGTTTCAGCATCAGCCCAGGACTTTCTCCCCTATTCCATAGATCTATTTCCCTGTGGTGCCTGSTTCAGAGTGTTCCCAGTACAGAAGTCACAATTTGCTCTCTGATCTTTCCTCTTCCATCATGGCACCATTGAAAATTTCACTTGGTGCTCTCRGGATAAAAGAACTTCTTGCTGTGATGGATATAACCCATCAACAAACCTGTCCTAGAAAATAATACAGCCTCTTGAAATTAAATATCTTTAAAAACTACAAATATTTTTAAATTTTTAAATTGGGATTGTGAAAAACATGGGACTGGATGACAAAAGAAGCCTCCTTGGCCTTTAATTCAACAAAACAGTAATTCCAGCTTCCTGCAAAATGCTCTCAAACCTCAGCAAGTTCAGGTCCTTGCAAGTAGAGGACCAAATATTTGCAGGAATATTTGTTATGATGTGATGTCTGTAATGAGGCTGGAACTTTCTCAGTTCTCCCTCAGCATTCAGCACAAAGAAATTTATCAAGAAACCACTATTACAGGACATCTTGTTAAAAATCTCTCCATATCTCATACTGGGGCAAATTCAGAGCTTCCTTTTCTGAATAAGAGAGAAATTGAATTCTTTTCTTGCACCAGGGAAGTTTTAGCTTACATTTCTGGGTAAAAACAGGTCCTGGTTGAAACCATGTTTCCAAGTACTAGCTTGGCACCTTGAAAGTCAKCCTTCCAGTCTCATATGAAGTAAAGATCTTAGATGGATCCCATTCCAGTTCACTTCATGCCCACTTTTAACAGGTGTCAGATCAGCAGAGATGGTGGTATCCAGGCTGGAAAGATTTATTGATGGCCAAGAAGCAAACATGGCCATTTTAAAGTGTTCTGTGCAGAGGGTGAGCTGTCAGACTCTACCCYTGGCACTGCTTTGGTGCTGGAAGGAGCTGGCTCTTTGCCTGACTCTGTCCTCATCACTGCTCTTCATCAGAAGAGCAACTTGATACAAAAATCACGAATTTCTCTCTCTTCACAGGTCTGACTCTCCTGTCCTCTTCCCCTTCCTCAKCAGGGACACTGTCAGTGCCAGGTATGCTGTTTTATTAAAGACTTCATCACCCAGAGCACTTYGTTGGTCTTTCAGTTTGTTGTTCTGTTCCAAAGAGATCCATTTCTSTTAGAAGAGCCACTAAATACGCTGCAAGACAAATCTATATCCATGTATWGTGTGAGAAGTTAGTAAAGACAGTATAAACAGATTTATACAGTTTAAACACTTAAGCTTTTCTAAAGAAGTTTTCAAAGATTCTGAAGGAATGTAAATAAAACAGATCAACCAAAAGTCTGTTTTTAAAATTGAGCAATTTTCAGAGTCTTCTCTGAGGCTTTCTGTGAATTCAGTGAATCACTTCAACTGGAAAAAAAAGCAGAAAAAATGTAAATATTTAAATGCTGATTTTTTTTTTCACATGTTCAAAGAATAAAAAAAAAAGATGGGTAAATAGAACATTTCTTCACAGCTAAACCAGTGCATTTAGATCAGTCTGAAGAGATTTTCTTCTCCCCCTTCCCCATCTTCCACTCAGCCATTAGCTGATGAAATGGAAATTGTGTCTTACTGTGCATATGCTCAAGACTTTGCACAAGGGCTCTTAATTCCAGCTGRGATCTGTTAAAACTGCAGTGCACATTATGGTGAGAAGGAATAATGGAATGAGAGGAAGGAAGGGAAGGAGGAGTTTTGCAAACTARTCCAGAAACCACATCAGTAATCCCTGGTTATTTGACTGGGGTTAATCTCTAATTGCCCAAGTCCCCTCTGGTTGGGAACTGGGAGCAATGGGGCAACATGGAAAAATTCCTGCCTCTGGGCAAAGAGGCARGATGAGATCCTATCCCTAATCTTGCCTGTTTCTCCAGRCTGGAGTAAATGCAATAATTGAGATAACTCCAGGTGCTAACCATATTGATTTTCAGATTTTACAGATATCTGGTTTGTTTTGCTTATCATTTCCACTGCCTTTGTGTGACTCACCAAGCAGACAACAAGGTAAGCAGGACAGAATGAGGAAAATGTGAAATCTAACAAAAAATCCCTAGAGGTGGAAGAGTTATCAACTGCATTAGCCCCTCCCTATTGCACTGCTTAGATTTCTGGACATCTTCTTTGGTGTTAAATATGACCCTGGATTTCRGGATTGTCTGATTCAGCCATTAAATACTGGCACAAGAAAAGGAGGAATCAGAGCTTTTCAAATCAAAACATCTCAGAACAAGTTGCCCAGAGAGCCTGTGGCCTTCTCATCCCTGGAAGTGCCCAAGGCCAGGTTGGATGGGGCTTGGAGCACCCTGGGATAGTGGAAGGTGTCCCTGCCCATGGCAGGGGGATGGGATGAGATGGGCTGTAAGATCCCTTCCAACCCAAATCATTCTGTGATTCTATAATTCTGAAAAGCAGTCTTTGTCCCAACCATTGTGGAACTGAGAGTGGTAGTTCGAATAATGGGTGGGAGATGMATTCTGTGGGAAAATAAAGGTTAATTATGCAAATGTGTTGTTTCAGATAGGTTATGCAATCAGTCCTTTTCTCTCTRGCCAAACTGTGGGAAGTCTGGGGGAGCATCTGCCACCACAGCCACGTAATTCTGTTTCCTTCATCCCCCTGATTTCAGAGTTGTGTCATGACAACTTTGTACTTCAGATTTATTTCAGTGTGGCCTCCTCTCTGTTTCTGTTACTACACTGAGATGCACCAAGGCTGTTCCTGTTCACAGGCTCCCCAGCYTAGATAAGCCAAGATGTCCCTATTTAACATTTGGGAATTCTCCTCTTCTCTCCCTCTGCATTCCTTACTAATTACTGATACTTTTAGCTGAATGGGGATTTTTGAAATCACCTCAGAAATGAAATCACATCAGAAGTAGAGTTTTGTCAATTCATGGCTGGATGAAGCCATATGAAGKGTAAACAATGCTTTGAGACATGCTTTAGTGAAGATAGTCAACCATGGTGCAGATTGCCTGGGCCATTGTAGGATTTCTGAAAATATGCTATGTGAAAAAGTGTCAAGAGTGATCATTGACACTTTTCACCAGCTCTGTGGTGGAACAAAGGTGAAATAGCCAATGCCAGATGAAATAGTAACTGACAAATGAAAGAGGAACTGAGATCCTAAATGGTGTCTTCTGCAAAAAATACTCTGTTGTTTCTCTTAACAAGTACAGAAGAAGCCATAGAAAATCTGCTTCTTCCCACCTGTAGTAAAGTATTTTTCCTGTTGTAGGGAAGACTTCTCAGGGAATTGTGGCATTCAGATGCAAACTCGTGAAATTAAKGACAGGCCACAGAAGAAACCAGATTGTACCAGCGACCCCAAGACCAGCAGTGGCAAAGGAGGAGGAAGCCTGGACACTCAAACCCAATGTGTGAAGGAGGGAGWTGTTACAGCTTAACTCTTATGGGGACAGCATGACTTTCCACCTACAGAGTGCTGGTAGGAGGACTGCACCCCATCACTGACAGATGGGGAAAGAGCCCTGCCTCAAACTGCCTCCCAAACCCACTTCTCCTCCTCCTACCATGCAGCAGATGCACTTCTAATATAACTGCAGCCCCTCCCAAGCCACCAGGAGYACATATGGACCATTCTCCCAAGCACATTAAATGGTGCCACTGTCATTTCAGCCCACACACCACCCTCCCCACAAGCAGAGCAGCTTTGCTGGACACCTGATGTCCCCTGCCTCTTCCCCACCCGGGTGGGTCAAGCACAGGCACACTTCTCTCCTCAAATTGTTCCCCTTGGAAATTAAACCCCTTCACCCCCTGCACTGTGGCTGAAAATCTGACTGGACTCCCTTATGGTTCACTATATACATGCATTCCTCATCACTCCCCTCTTCCCAGTTATTTTGGATTAGTGCCTTCCATGACAGTTCCTACATCATTCCTCCAGCTCAGGCAAGGATGCTGCAGATCGTGGCAGCTGATTAAAYTGACAGCTCCTTTCGTAGCTGCAGAGCGTGAGAGAGCCCAGCACAAAGGCATCTGAGGACAGGCTCAAGCACACATAATACTTGGCATGTTCTTGTATTACTGGGAATTTGCAAAGTCTGGATATCCTTCTGTGCCATTTTAGCCACRCTCAGCCAGATAAAGATGGGTTTCACCTGGCTGAATGCAGGTATTCAGGCTGTGGGGAGGAACAAGTCCCYTTAGAGAGCAGTTCATCCTACCCTATTGCCTAGATATATGTAAAAATAAATATGTTTTATATATAATAATATATATATTGTTATTCTATAATATATGTCTGTGAATATGTATTTATTTATACCCACACAGAGATATATAGTTATCTATGTATATATACAGGTCAAATGGCTCAGGGTCATGACCCGCTTCTCTGCATTGACTTGCCCAAATTAACCAGATGAACTACAGATGCTGACATGGCATATGACAAAAGCCAAATGGGATGGATCCCTTTCTTATAATTCAGAAGAYGACATGAGGAGGTTTTGATCTAGTTTTCTGTTTCAAGATAGAGTGTATGTGGCCTTGCTTTACTGGTTAGTATTCCTGTTGAGTTATTCTCACTCTATAGCCTTGATGTTTGTATTTCCCATGGCTTTTTTTTTATTCCTGTTGGAATAGGAGTAATTTGTACTAGGTATCTTATCACGAGAACCCTTAGTAAGTTCATGGATAATGTCAAGTGTGCTGGGAATGTTGATCTGCTGGAAGGTAGGAAGGGTCTGCAGAAGGATCTGGACAGGYYGGATCRRTGGKGGGAGGCCAATGGRATGAGGTTCAASAAGACCAAGTGCTGGGTTCTACATTTCAGCCACAATAACCCMAGGCAGTGCTACAGRYTGGGGCAAAGTGGCTGGAAAGTGTCCCAGTGGRAAAGGACYRGGGGGTGCTGGTGACAGCAGTTTAACATGAGTCAGCTATGCCCAGGTGATCAAGAAGGCCAATGGCATYGTGGCTTGTAACAGCAACAGTTGTGGCCAGCAKGACCAGGGCAGTGATTGTCCSCCTGGACCTGGCACAGGTGAAGCCAYACCTCSAGTCCTGTGTCYAGTTCTGGGGCCCTCAGTTCAGGAAAGACATTGAGGCGCTGGAGTGAGTCTGGAGAAGGACAATGAAGCTAATGAAGGGTCTGGTGGGCAAGTCCTATGAGGAGTGGCTGAGGGAGCTGGGATTKTTTATCCCAGAAAAAAATAGGCTCAGGAGAGACTTGAYTGCTCTCTGAAACTCTGGTGAGGGTCTGTCACTTCCACCAGGCAACCAGTGACAGGATGAGAGGACACAGTCCCAAGCTGCAGCAGGGGAGGTTCAAAAAGGACCTCAGGAAGAATTTCTTCACTGAAAGGGTTGTTAAACATTGGAATGGGCTGCCCAGGGAGGGTGTGGAATGACCATCCCTGAAAGTGTTCAAGAAATGACTGGACATGGCCCATGGTGCCACAAGGTGGACAAAGATTGGACTCAATCATTTTGGATGTCTTTTCCAACCTAACTGATTCTGTGATTCTGTGACGAAACCCTTCACTTCGAATGAAAAGGAGGATTTGAAGAGAAAACTACAGGCAGCAAGGGTAAATAAGAAGCTGTTTTCTCTTCAGGTGTCCCTTTTCTTTTGGAAAAGGAGGAGGAGATCCATAGGCTTGGCTGGCAGTAAGGAGACAAACCCTGAAGAGGTCAGTGTTGTTGGAAGTGAGGGGAGTAGCCATTCACACAGGCAGTGGCTATTCAAAGAGAAACTCTCCATTTGACAGTGCTGTCCTTTAGATTACCTTCAAACATGAAAACACAACTTGGTCTTAAAAGAGGGCTTTTCTGTTCAATGTGAAAGTACCTATTAGTWTAACATGTGCTTTGCAAACAGAGATATGTTCTAGGACTAGTTCTCAGATTTCCATTTTATGAGTTTACCTGCCATACAATGCTTTCACATAGAAAATTCTGGCATCACCACTGGCACTGAGAAATTTTTATGTGCATTATACAGAATGCTCATCTTGTGCCACATGAGCAGGAGCTGTGTCCTGGAGTGATCTGTGAAACTCACTGCACTTCATGGGGCTAAAGATGGGCAGGTTTGGATCCTCTGTCTGCAGCCATATTCCAGGGTACACACTGAGACAGCTGGGGRAKTTCAGCCTGGAGAACAGATGACTCCAGAGAGACCTTGGAGCCACTTCCAGTGCCTAAAGGTGCTCCAGGAGAGCTGGAGAGGGACTTTGGACATGGGCACGAAGTGACAGGACAAGGAGGAATGTCTTCCCACTGCTGGAGGGCAGGATTGAATTAGATATTAGGGATACATTGAATAAGYTAGGTTGTTGCTGTGTACATGGAGTGTAACTKCACAGGATCCCATCCAGGTGCACAGCAGATAAGTRGTTCCTCAGAAATCGAAGGAGGTTTAATCTTATGAAACTTTCATAATGGGTGTGGACTTTGTATCCAGAGGCTAARATGGTTAAGCAAACACCTAATACTGACCTAATTTCTTAATCTCACTTTCGATATGAAAATAACACATGAAAATAAACATTTGGGKTTTGATAAATTTACCTTCCCTCTCTTCTAATAGCTCCCAGCAAGATAAATCTCTTAGATTAGTGAGAGTAAATTTTTTTTCCCTTTTTCTAGTTTAGCATTTAATTTCAGACAGGAAACYCCCAGCAGGACTTCCTGTGAGACTCAGGAATGACCCTCATGTCTTTGCTCATGATTTCCCAGGAAAAAGCCTCTCCCTGCAGGGTGAGATGAAGAGATGTGCATTTTCCCTGGGTGAGCAGCTGGAGATTGGCCCGGCAGCACCACAAACAGAACATGCTTCATGCAGAACCACACAGAGTACATTTCCTGCCTACATGAGAGAGATCTGATAGCTCTCATGTGTCCAACCCAGCAGATGAGGATGGCATCTCCCTTGTCCAGGGGATAGCAAAGTGCCTGGAAGCAGTTCTCAGTCTGCCTTCCAAATAAGCAGCCAAAGATGMTCCAGGGTGGACCAAAAGAGTTTTGCTCAGTAGAGGCCAGGTTATGCCAATGTCTTGATTTTCTTGTCTCCTTCTCTTCCAGAACAGCACTTGACAACTGGTTCATTTAATGCAATCTGAACCCTTGGTGTTATTGGAAAAGGGCTAAGTAAGCTAAATGATCCAACATTTTGCAATGAAGTGAGTTTAGCTCCCAGCATCTCCTAACAGCTCCCAGCAAAAATAATTTTTCCTTAGTGTGTAAAATCCCTGTGACACACTGTAGCTCAGAGCTCTCCCCAAAGATGGACAGACACAGAGCAAAGTGCAAAATTACCCTCCCATGTCAGTGCAGCTGCATCTTCCCAGGGAACAGAGGTGCTTCCCACCCCACCGTGGGCATGGCCCGGCTCTGGGCTCAGCAAAGGGCTGCATCCCTATCCCCCATTCACATCAGRCTCAGCAGAAAACAGAGGCAATGCCAGATGAAAGGTGCCTGGCAGCATGGCTGTGGAGCTGAGGCAGCCCTCTGCTCAGCTCCAAGCTGGGCTCCTGTGACAAGCACAGAATCATTTCTGTTGCAAAAGGCCTCGGAGATCATGGAGTCCAAGCTTTGACCAGTCACCGCCTGGTCAGCTGGACCATGTCACCGGGTGCCACATCCAGCCTCCAAGGACTGGGATTCTACCACATCCTCAGGCAGTCCATTCCAATGTTGAATCACCCTTTATGTGAAGAAGTTCCTCTTGATGCCCCACCAGAATCTCCCCTGGTGCAGGCTG
>CADDXX010000281.1:0-19176 GCA_902810485.1 Alauda arvensis
GAAAGATTTTTATTCATGCTCCATCCTTTACCTGAGATCAAATAGGCAGTGTAATCATCCTGTCTGTGGAAGATAAAATATTTCAACATACATTTATATTAAGTCACTCATCTAATAGACCCATATTTGTTATTCCATTAACTAGATTAACAACATATGGTATGAAAATACCTCATCAGCCCGTTATATTGCTTTGTACATCTTATGCATAGCTGCTGATAAATGGGGCAATAACACATTAGCAATGCTGAAGCTGTATATAACATGCCTTGAATTTTTTTTTTATCATTAATATTTAATCAATTAATTAATGTGTTGAAGTAATAAACTTAAAGCTTACTTTATGTTATAGCAGTAGAGCAATATATTTTGGCTACTAACAATAAAGTCACAAATAAATGCTTTTATTTGGCAGCCTCAAAGAAAGCTATTTACACAATGCTTGCACAACACTTTTAAGAAAAAGCATTAAGAATTCCACATTGAGTTGATAAAAGCACCTTAATAGGGTAAAGATTCTCCTTTATTCATGAATTTACAGGTTTTCCCTTCTTATCGCTAACCCACTAATTGACAAGGAGTTCAACTTCATGGAATAAACTAGCAAAAATTAATAAAGAAAAGAATTTGCCAAAAAACTACCCTACTGTAATTTTCTGTAGAAAAAAAAAAATTCTCTGGCTATCAATGGTTTAAAATAATTTATTTGTTTAAGTTTCTTGACATGTATAGAAGTTCTGCAAGTGTTTGATACTCTGTATGGTAGAATGTGAAAACTACTAAATTATAAATCCATGCAAGAAAATTCTGAATATTTAAGGAACATAAAAATGTCTGTATGGAGAGAGACTAAAGAACTATCTAGCACAAAAGCCTGATAATAGTCAACTATGAATGTTTAGGAAAGAATACAACAAAAACAAAAGAAGAAGCAGCAAATCTGATTGAGAAACTTACATCACATAAAATTTCGTAGAGTATTAGTGAATAAAAAATATATACTCCTGATTTGCAATTAATTACATATAGATAATAAGAAATAAGACAGTGACTTAAATTTTTGAGTGTGTCAAGTTTTATGAAGACTACAGAAATCACTCATCAACCTCAGTGGACATTTGCTTTCTCCAGACTACCTGAAAATAGCAGAATGAATTTGCAGTGTAAATTTTAAAATAAGTATACACTTCTTCACATTCAACCTTGAAACGTCTCATGCCGAGAGAGCAGTGCTGTATGGTGGTGTGGGAACACTGCTCATGTAAGAAAGAAATGGAGGACCAGAGTCAGTTTAGATGCTGACTTTATGTAGCATCTGGCTACAGGTCTGAATATAAATCAATACAGACCCATTTCTATTGACATTATGAAGGATACTAAATTTCTCAGAGAAGATGACAGCATTTTTATTTCCTGACAGTGGAACAGTATTAAAACAAAAAAAACAGTTCAGCTGTTTTGTTAAAAACCGTAAAAAGTGTTAGTGCTTAGGTCTTCTGCAGTAACTGTGTGATTAAGGACTAAATTGGGCCAGTAACACTTTGAAATAAAGGCAAGTTACAGCTTCTGTAGGCATTGAATTTATTTGCAAATGTAAAAGTAACCACTGTCATACTGTGACATTCTAACTTTCTGGCTTTGTGTTTCTCCATGTCCTTTCAAAGTGTCCTGTCCATGTGCTATATTTAGCATCACATTCTATAGCAACTCATGTCTGGTTTCTTTTGCCACTTCAATTTAGACTATATGTTTGTCACACCCTGCTTTACCTTCTCTGCAGTGTTTATTCAGTTCAGTCCAGTCTTTACAAGTTACTTAGGGAAAAAAATGAACATACCATAAGGTGTACGAAGCATCAGGGAGCCCAAAATGTGAATAAAAGTGCTTAGTAGCTACTTGATGCTAGCAATATCTTTTTAGCAGTGATTAAAAGTAATTACAGATACACAAACCAAAAAGTTTTGCAAATAAGACAGTGCAGCAAATGGGACAGATTTGGGAATCTTTTTGATTGATAAAATAAACATCATTGGAGAGCCAAATAATCCAAAACTGATCACCACAAGTTGAATATAAAAAAGTTCTTAAGCACACTGCTGTTAAAATCAATGCTCTGATGAAAGACTGAACTTTCCAGAAGGACATTGACCAGAAAGTTTAAACTTTTCCCTTATGTTCTGAGTATAGTAGAAGGTACCCATCCCCAACCTCCAGTCATTTCTGAGAGGCATCCAATGAAAGTATTTTTGATAACCAAAGGTAAAAAATACAGATTTTTTTAAGACTGCTGAACAACACACACACACATATATATATATATACATATATGTATATATATATATATATATACACACACACACATATATATATATATATACCTTTTACTTCAGGATGTGAATGGTTTGACCAACAAAGGAACAAAAAAGTATGCAGTTTTCTCTAGGAGGTATAGTAAAACTTGCAAACAGCGACAGAAATAGCAGATATGGCAGACAGAAAACATACAAAATAAGATTAACATAAGGGGCTGCAAATAAGTATGACATCCTGATAAATGTGTGACAAGGATGAAAGGGAAATGAAAACTAAGAAAACCAGCAGTGGGCACAGATGGGATTTCCCATCTTTTAAGAGGGACAAGCAGCATGAAAACATAGTCTTGAATGAGGTAATCCAGATAAAAAGAATAGTTCTGCTTCATTCTGATTTTCTTTGTTCTCAAGAATGGTAACATCAATCTTACTAAGGATAACCAAGGACCACAGGTCTCAGTGCTATTTATAAGGCATCAGTTGTGTATACACTTGATTTGGGATATAAGTTTCAAAGACCAACAGTTGTGTATATGAACTGCCTAGTAGTAGCAGTAACTTTCAAACTGTGCTCCTAAAAAATTCAGGCAAATATTTAAAAGAAGCCAAGTGAATCACACAGTCATCACAGTGATTCCTAAATCTCAGAGAGACATAACATATGTAGGTGTATAGAAATATTTACAAACATATGTGTGTGTGTCCATCTGTATGTATATTTGTGTTCTCTATATATGTACATGTGTAAAGATATTCAGCTTGAGTCATACATATTTACTTTCTTCATTCAGTTGTGATTTTCATGGACAAACCAGATCAAAATGAGTTTTTGAATAGTTATTTTGTTTCTTTCACAATGGGTCAGCTCAATGGAGCCTTTCCACTGACTTCCATGTAAGGATGTAATCTCTGTGAGTTCAAACTATGATAGCAATTGCTGTTGAAAAAAAAAATCAAAAAGCATTGAAGTGTTCCAATTTTAAAGCAAACTTTTTGATATTGATTCAAACTTTCAGGTCTAGTAATGAACCACAGAGGGAAAACATAAGTGKATTGCTGGACTGTTCCACATGGTAACACCATCAGCTACGCCAAGATAATGCAGTCTGCTAATGGACATGGAGCAAACACTTCAGCATCACCTCAAGTCCTAACTGTCACAACCAACCAATCAGCAAAACCCGACTCTGTACTGGATATATTAAAAAGGTAATCACACATAAGATCAAAAGGTATTATAATAGAGATAAAATTAATGGTAAGGAGTTACTAYCTTAATAATAGTATTAGTAATRGCAATAGACTTTTAATATCTAATAACGAATATTGCATCTGTATAATAATGAAAGTAGACACTACAAAGGTGATGAGTAAATTAGTTTTGTTTGAAAAATTAAATTAGCGGTGTTTGAAAGTTAGAAATCTTTTATATGTGAAAAAAAAATCTGAAGGGGAAAAATGGTTAAAATACAAACCATGGCATGCCTTTAAACAGTATGCATTAATTAATTAAGTAGTATTAATAAAATAAAGAATGAATGTCAGTATGGAAAACATGAAGCTACACAAWTCAGYCAGTGTGAAGGCTACTGCTCAAATRTATTTACCAAATCATTCTTTGAAGTAATTTTATAAATTAAGAAAACTGGAGGATGAATGAAAAATGTTGATTTGGTAGTAAAATTGTTGCTTCATCACTGGAAGAAAACAGTACAAATTTTTTGCTTTGCATAAGCTTTAAACTTTGTGTTCATTTTTTTATATATGTTTACTGGTTTCCTGTATGCTGTGTGCACCTCCTCTCAAAAACTGTCTCTCCCTTCATGGCTTTAAATCTATAATCTGTGCTCCTTCTCTATGTCACTGAGCAAACTCAAAATTTTGTCAATCTATAATACACAAAAGCATAACAAGATATTTATTACTATAATTCAGTGGCTGACAGATTCCATGAGAGACAGGGATGGCTGCCTCCAGAATCTCTTTTCCATTTGACAGAGGAGAAACTCACCAAATCCTTTGAAAAACAATAGAAAAACATGTGGGTATGTTAGATGTTTAAAAATTAGTTAGTTTACAAAAAGTTAATGAATTAAATATATTATCCTGGCTTACCATTCTTCTTTTCCCTTAAAGGACATCAGACAAAATAATCTTTGTGCTATATGACAGATTTATTTGAGAGGGCACTTTTTTACAACTATTTCATTGTGGAGGCTGTTAAACAGCAAATGAACAAGAAGGCGTGTTCCACTGAAATTTAAAATGAACTGCCACTATTAGTTGATGGGAGATGGAAGAACTGTTTATTAATTAAAGGGGAGAGAAACCCCACAAACCAACAGTCATGGTGAAATTGGTTCCTAAAAGCTGCTGTTGTGGATACTAACACTAGAAATCTTGCTACTGTGTGGTCTGAATAAAACAGGTATAAATACAGAGTCACAGAAAAGATGAGATTAGAAGGGTCTCCTGAGTCTGCCCAGTCCAAATGCCCTGCTAAAATTCCACCAGTAGGTTTCCCATGAGTGCATGCAGTCGGGTCTTGAATGCCTCCACAGATAGACACTGCACACTTTCCTGAGCAACCTGTTGGGCACTCTCAGAAACAAAATGTATTTTTTCTTATGTTCAGATGGAATTTCTTATATTTCAGTTTCTGCCCATTATCTCTTCTATGTTTACTGAATACAACTGTGTATGTCTCAATCTTATTTATGAGCTATAAATACTAATAAGTTTCCTCCTGTCTTTCTTCCCTTCTCAGTTTGAATAGTCCCAGCATTTTCAGCATCTCTTTGTTCCAACAGACGCCCCTATTCAGCTTTGTGGCTTTCACAGGAATATTCATATCTCTATTGTATTTGAGGGTGCAGAACTAGGTCTGGCAATTGAGATGTGTCTTCTCAGGAAAAAATGCCCTTCTGAACCTACTAGCAATAATATTGCTAAAGTAACCCAGTAGGCTGTCGACGTGCTTTGCCATAAGAGCACATTGCTGGACATATTTTTATTATTTGTGGAAGAAGATTGGATAAAACGAAGGGGGGGTAACTCATCTTTGAGTAACCACCTTCTAAAATTTATCTTAAACCAAGACAGCTAGGAAAAAAAATGCCTATTGGAATACCTAAAGACTTAAATGGGCCAATGTGTTTCATTATAAACTGAAGTAGAAGGTAGATGCTAATGCAGCAGACAAAAATTTCCTCTGTTATGAAGTTTAAATAATTTAAATCTTATCCCAAAAATAGTTCAAAATTCTGATCAAATTCACCTTTTATTAGTGTGATATTAGCAATTCAGAGTTCCTATTTGTGAATGTCAACAAAATATCAAAGTTTATGAGTTAATATTTGAAGGACGAAATATGCTACATAATCACAAAACTATTTAAATTAATATGTGAGTGCAATGTTGAATAAAACTAATACAATAAAGATATTTTAATAAAATTAACATATTAAACAGTGAAGGTGCAAAGGGTTCAGTTGAAAGTGATGAACAGTCACAACGCTTCCTGAAATCAGGAGAATTTTAAATTACTTTATGCATTCTAATTCACATCTCATTAATATAAACCTTGGATAGGCAGAAATGAATATATACTGCCCAGTTTCCATCTTTATCCAAGAATTGTTTTCAGAGGAGTTAAAGGAGCTCTCATGGCAAAGCAGGTCAACATCCTACTGGGCTACTTTGGTAATACTATTGCTAGTAGGTTCTTCCTGAAGGGATTCTTCTGATTTCATCTCACTCTTCTGTCTCCCATTCCCAAAACCAAAACTCTATTCACTACTCTTCTATGTCTCTGATAGATAGTAGGTAGAATAGCAGAAGTCACAAATGTATCTTTCTTCCCGTAAGTCCACAACAGTTCCTTTAAATCACTGGGGCCCATTAAATACTTTCTAGATATCAACAAAAATTATTTCTTTTTAAGATGTATGGATATGTCTTGCAACCAACCAAACAAACAAAAAAATTCAATCCAAACAAAGAAACAAACAAACAAAGTATGAGAGAAATACATATCAATTCATTTCCATTTACAAAAGAGAATTGATAAAAACATGAATGAGTCTGGAAAGTTATGAACCTGCTATAACATCTGCTATTTTAATGTGAAAAAATACATTATTTAATAAATAAATAAATAAACAAACAAATACCCTGGCAAAAAATATAATTAGTTTACCAATAATATAATATTAACCTTTTTTATAAAAGTTAATATTATATTATTGGTAAACTAATAAGTATGATAGAAAAATATTTCTCAGCTGTTCTCTATGAGGGTCAGACTGGCAGACAAAATGTAGCAAGAATGTTTATAGGTCAAGATGTATATATAATTGTCAAGACAGGAGTAAAAATTTCAAAATTCACCCATTTCAATATACACATGCTTCGTCTTCAAATGATCACACTTGACTGGAAAAAAATAGAAATCCTTAGAAGGGGCAACATACCTACTGAGAGATCAACAAGTTCACTTCTGACTTAAAACATACAAAATATATATATCACATATTGACGTAACAGATAAAAATAATTGATTTAATTTGTTCTCGAGTGTGGCAAAATCAAAGTTCAGGTCAAAAAATGTTATGCAACAGCGTTGCTATTGTGAGGCAACTGCAGTTACATTTGGGAGAAACCTCAGATTAATATCATTATTTCACCAAAAAACACAGAAACATTGAAAAAGGATGTCTGAAGATGATATTGTCTCAAGAGAGAAAGAGGAAAAGAAAAGTCAAAGTATTAAGAAAACATCATAGATATAGACATGCAAATTGCATAAATTAATTAGGAAGAAAGGGATAACAGAAGTATCAGCCAACAAAATTTCAAGTAGAAGTTGTAAAATGTGAATTCAAGTAATGGCAGAACCAATACTCCATGCTTTTCCTTTACTTTGTAAAACTTAAACCTCCCCTCTAAGTGACTGTCTTAGTTTGCAATGTAAGAAGTGCCCAAAGTATGTATTCTATTACCATCTTCATGGGTTGTTGGAACCAGGTGGGGCAGTGTTTTCCCTGCCTCCTCCCTCAGGACTATCTGCTGTTAATGGCCCATCAGTGCCCTGGTCAATGACTCACAGGTAACTCCCCTCAGGAGCTATCTCTGCTTAATGGACAATCAAGGACCCATTGTATGACTCATAGAATGATATCAGCCCATTGTGAGATGCTCTGCCCAGTGGGGAGGAGCCAAGCATTCCCACCTGGATATAATCTGGAGTTTGGGACAGCACAGTGCCTGATAGGATTCCCAGAGGACAGGAGCTGCCAGACCTTTCTATGGGTTCACTGTTTCAACAAGAGCACTTCATCTGGACTGCTACCACCACCCTAACTAACAGGGTGTCAGGTTGTGTTCTGCCTCTGTCAGGGGTCTTGTCTTTTGTTCATTTTACTATTACATTTATTTTATCATTTTCCTATTAAAATGTATTTCTGACTTAGAGCCTCTCATTGGTTTTGCTTTCAAACCACTACAGTGACAATCAGGCAAGCTGGGTATTCTGAAGTCTTGCCCTTAAATAGTTTTATTTGATTATTTTAGAATAAGTTTTTTGAATGTGAATGAAAAAAAAAAGTAGCATATATTCAATTCAATATTCATCTATAACAGAATGGGCAAAAAAGTAACTTTGAGAAGACTGCTAAAGTACAGGCAGAAAAGTAGTCTTGAAGTTGCTTTTGCAAGAGAAGATAAAGTCCTTTGAACAACTTAGGATGAACTACTCATGTCAAATCAGCAGCTGAGTTCTGTGGTGGTCTGTGTAATTCCCTGAGAGTGTAAGAATAAAAAGTCAGATGTGACAACCATTATATTGTCTTTCTGAAATTCTTCCTAGCTTGTGTATGTGCTTCTTAACCTCCTTTTAGTGTGGCATCCTACAGATCTCTCCTTTTTTTCAACAGAGTATTCTACCTCAGGGTCTATTGATAAAGGGAGCTCATTTGACAGGAAACCTCTTATGCAAGAATAAAGGCAGGATTTGCTTTGTTTTTTGCAGCCTCATGGAAAACTGACATCTATGGGACAGAAGGGAACATGGTCTGAACTCTGAGGCTGTCATCACAGTCCGTCTAATACTGTAGAGCACTTGAAGGTTTCACTAATCTGTTTTAAGGTTTAGAACCATTTTCTGACTGGAATATAAAGCCTTTCCAGAACATTATATAATTTTGTTTATATGGTAATTGCAAGGTAAAATGGTGTTACCTTAGGCATAAGGAGATGATATACTAAACTAAATTTTCTGTAGGTGCTCCTGGTGCAGAGATATCACATTTTCTTGATACTAGCTTGTCATTACTGTGGTCATTGTATTAAATTATATGAAATTGTGTTTTATAATTTTTGTGCAAAACAACAACCTTTCTTAAAGAAATGTGTAAGATTATTAAGAAGGAAAAAACTTTAAAACCCTTTGTTTTTGTGATGAAGACACATTTGGTCTTCATCAGAAAATCAAGAAGAATTAATCTGATGATAAAACTAACATGTGAATTATTTCTTTATGCACGTTTCTTTCCATGCCAATAGAAAATGATTAAAGATTATTAATTTTATTCAAGCAACCTAATACTGATATTCAAATAATTATATGCTTTGTCTCTACAGTGGTAAGTGGCAGCACTTTCAGCTTTCTTATGTTAACTAAAATATTTTATGTTACATGCAGCATATTGCTGCAAGTGGGTTCCGTTTTACAGAGATTTCATTGTTTACCAGACTGGGGAACCACAGCACAAGCTGGTTTGAACAGCTAAATCCAGGGCCAGAAGTCTAAACAGGCAAAGGTGTGATAATCCAGTCATTCATGGTAAGGAGCCAAGAATATAATTACACTGATAAAGCAGTTCTAATGAAAATG
Organism: Alauda arvensis; assembly: GCA_902810485.1. NCBI lineage: Eukaryota > Metazoa > Chordata > Aves > Passeriformes > Alaudidae > Alauda > Alauda arvensis. The sequence continues at coordinate 9,205 of CADDXX010000281.1, forward strand.
CCAGATTCACTTTCCAAACAGATATGATATCTCTGGGGTTCTGAGACCCTCAGCACTCCAGATTTCCTTTTTTTCATTGCCATCTTAGAAAAAGAAGGCTGGTTGCTTTGGASGTTTTAGAAACCCCAAGTTAATTTWGTGCCAGCTGGAAAGCCTWGTCAGATCACTAAGAGTCCATGAAGTTTGAGAAGCCATGGTTTTCTGGGATTTTGCAGTATCTGGAATCGCCCTGGTAGTCAAGAAGCTACAGATATATATATATTCAACATGTAAAAAATTATTCTTTATGATCCCTTATGTTTTTTACTGTCCTGAGATCGTCACCTGGATTTGTAGATTTTTACCCGGACATTAGGAAAGCTCTAAACACCATTACTCATGGCATTTTCCTGGAGAAACTGGCTGYTGATAGCTTGGTCAGATGTGCTCATTGCTGGGTAAAAAAACTGGATGGACAGTTGGGCTGAGAGTGATGGTGGATGGAGATACATCCAGCTAGTGGCTTGTCCCAAGTGGTGTTCCCCACGGCTCATTACTGAGACTGTTTAATGATTATATCAATTATCTAGATGAGGGGATAGAATGCACAGAGTTAGTTATTTTACAGATAACACAAAGTTGGGCAAGAGAGTCAATCTATTTTAGGAAAGGAAAGCTCTAGAGAGGAGTTTGGACAGGCTGGATCTACAGGATAAAGCCAGTTGTATGATTTAGTGGTGGACATGGCAGTGTCCGGTCAATGGTTGGAGTCAATGATCTTACAGGTGTTTTCCAACCTAAGTAATTCTATGATTCAATGATTTACCATCTGTTATTTACCTCATGCATCAAGCACAGAGTTCCTACTTTGTCTAAGAAACACTAAGTAACATTTAGATTAAAAATTATGTAGATTTTCACCATTTCAACACTAGCTTTTTAAAACAACCATTTATACTTACAGCCCTGTTTTCCAGGCATACTGCATGATGTCAGAATGACATTAAGCATAACTTAACTTCAACTCAGCATCAAAGGCATACTTCTGAAAATGTTGGAGTAATAGTTGGGTGTCCAAAGGAAGATTCACTGCTGCCCCAGCAAGGCCAATGGGATGGCCTAATCAGAATGGTGTGGATGACATCACCATCATTGAGCAGAGAGTTCAGCACATATTTTCCAAAAAACAGAATTTCCAAAGCTTTTCCAGATTTTTTTTTTTTTTTGCACTGAAATGATATCTGAATCTGTATTACTGGACCCAAAGTAATCTGAATACACATCCTCATTGTGTTCTGATTTTTGTCAAAAAAAACCTTTAACCAATTTCTTTTGACCTGCCAAATCCAACTGATGACATCAAGTTTGGGCCATGAAAATTTTCCAAGACTGCAGAACAGCCCCATACTCAGGGGTGTGCAAGGTGCTAAGGATATGTTTATTCTTGTTCCAGAAAATAATCAGAGGAACTTCTTGATGAAAGGCCAGAATTTCAGGAGCATTTCAATTTTAACATCTGTTTTAACAGATGTGGATAAGCCATGTCAGGGATTTTTTTCTTGTCTTTGAAATTTGTTTTTGGCCTAAAAGCAGAAGAGGATCCACTGCATCATTCTCAGCATCAAGTGTTTGTATTAGTTTGCATTTCACAAGCAATGGTTTAATGCAGCAAATTAACCTAATGCACATCCTTTGGGGAAAAAAATAATTCCTCTTTATTGCTTTTTATAGTTAATTGAGCATGATCTGTTATTCCAAAATATGAGGAGAAATTTAGAGTGCCCTAGCACTGCAGCACTAATTTGGTGGAATGGGAACTCATTTCATGTCCTTCCCTGTCAAGATATTCATGCATCAGATCTGGAAACTTAAATGTTGCATGACGGGGTAAAAAATTCCAAAAGTTGTGGAGGCATGGAAGTCAGACCATCTGCAAAACTGACAATGGATTTAACATAAGAAAGAGGCTCTATGGTACAAGGACTGTAAGCTATAATGAGAAAAAGATTTTAATGAGATGGAATAAGATCCTGCAACAGGGAATCCCAAAGTAGATATTTTCAGGACTAGTAGGCAGATTTTTACATAAGCCTACAYATTCTTTGATCCACCTGCTAAGGCTAGTTAGAGGACAGTTATAAGCCCTTACTTGGATTTAGCTTACTTGCCAACAGCAGTTACACTGATTTTAGAGCTTTTGTGCATGTTCCTTACATTCTACTTCAGCAAAAATAGTGAGTGGCTTTTTTGAAGTCTTTACTTTCCCAATACCTCCTGAAAAACTCAATTTGTATTGCCTTTACCTCCAGGGAAAGAAGCAATAGTAGGACATACAAAGACAAAAACATTTATTTTGCCTTATATTATGGTTCATCTCAAGGCTAGAAGAGCCAAGAAAGAACTAATAAAACAAGAATAAAAGGAAGTCAGAGGAAGACATGATGGCTATTTATGCTGCCTCTGACCTTTTAAATATGGTCTTAGAACCTGGCCCTAAATTTATCCCCATAGAAACGATATGTGAAATTTATATATAGGACTTTTTGAGGTTTGCACTTAGTCTATAATTAATTTTGTCTCTGGCGAGTTCCCTATTCACTAATTTATGTAATCTCTTGTTGTGTGTATGTATCCATGTCTTGTTTCTGGCTTAGACCTTTTTTCTTCCTCTTTTGAGTTTTTTTATTTATTTACCTTTTTTTTTAAATTCCTGCTGTTTACAATAAAGAACTGGTTCATCTTTTCAGTTCTCTGTTAATCTGTTGGCTGTACTTTTTTTACTGCCCATTTCTCATAATGAGCCTTGCAGAAGCTTCTATTGGAGTGCTGTAAAACACAAAATAATATATAGTTCAGAATAGATGCAACATTAGCACAAACTTGCTAGGAGACAAATACACGTAAGATATTGGCACATCTGTTATGGCTCACAGTGCTTTGGTAATGCTTTTATTTGACCAGTTCCTATGTATCTTTGAATATTTTTTCTACTTGCTGTCTCATTAAGAGGTGACTAACCAAGAATTAATGTTCTGCAGTGCTGAAAGTAGCCCACTGTTTTCCTTGTCTGCTTCCAGCTGCCTACCAGTCACAAAAACACCTTCTCAGTACTTTAAATCAGACACTGTGAAACACAATGTGCAAAGGCACAGCATTAGAAAAAAAAAGAAAAAGAAAAAAAAAGGTATTAGCTTTTTACAGAGGAACTTCTTACCAAACTACAGGTACTCCTGTCATTTAGAGCTCTGGATGTTAGGCCTTAATTTCATCTTCAGGGAATACTCCTTGTTTGACATACATTTTTAGAAGAAAAGTGGATGTCACTGCAGCCAGTCCTGTTTAAYACATTTATCAAYGACCTGGAAGAGAGGATCAGGTGCACTCTCTGTTAGTTCACAGATAGCRCAAGTTGGGCAGGAATGCTGATCTTCTGGAGGGTAGGAAGACACTACAGMGGGTTCTAGACAGGCTGGATCAATGGACTGASGCCARTTAGATGACATTCAGTGRGGTCCTGCAATTCAGTCACAACAACCCCCTGCAGCACCTGGGGAAGAGTGGCTGGAAAGCTGCTCAGAAAAGGACCTGGGGGGCTGCTGGAGARCTGCTGARCATGAGCCARTGTGTGCCCAGGTKGCCAAGAATGTCAATGGAATCCAGGCCTGTATCAGCAGTAATGTGGCCAGCAGGACTTAGCAGAGCACATTTGATGTGTTGATGCTTCACCTCAAGTCCTGTGTTCAGTTCTGTGCCCCTCACTAAAARATGAATATTGAGGTGCTGGAGTGTGTCCAGAGAAGGGTAACAGAGATGATGAAGGGTGTGGAGCACAAGCCTTACGAGGGAGCTCTTTAGTCTGGAGAAAAAGAGGCTCAGGGGAGATTTAGAATGACATTAGGAAAAATCATCTTCCAGCAAGAGTTAGACCTTCTTTGCTCCAACACTTCCCCTCAGTTTCTGTGACCTGCGATTCCCAAAGACTGATGTYGCAAATAAAGACTGAGGGAAAGAAAGCATTCAGGACTTTCACCTTTTCCATGAGGAAGAAAGGCATGTAGGTAGCCATTGATGACAATGACAAAACATAAAAGTATATCAGGAGAAATAGGAACTGGGTTTTAGAGTAGATATTTCCAGTAGATTAGAAATTCACTGCCAGCAATGTGAAAAAAACCCAAATCCCTCAAACCTATATCTACAGACTATCTATGCATAAAATATATAAACCTATGAAAAAGGAGACTTTTAGGGCTCAGAATGCCTCTAACAGTGTCTGYTTTATTTGCTGAGACAAATGATTARAACACCCAGAGGGAGTGAGGTATGAGCAATATATATGCATACTTAGAGTCACAGTCTTGACTGAGGCATTGAAAAAAAGTATTTCTTAACATATTCCAAAAATTCTCTTAGTAAAAGCTGCAGACCTTTCCAAGAGATCTGTGCTATTAGTAACCAAAACACACTTTCACCTGCTCTAAAATTCTCTATAACACATATGATTCAATATTTGGGTGTTTCCTAGATAAATTAGAAAGAGAAGAATTCTCCTAGTAGACTTCAGAGACCTAAACCAGTTTTCTTCCCATCTATATTCCTATGCAATACTTATTGTTTCAGCACTGCTTTTAATCTATATTTTTTTGGTATRGATAGTGCAGAAATAAATAATTGTCATCAAATATTTGAATGCACACAAAAACACACACACACACAATCTTCCAGCAGAGCTGGAAATGCTACTATTATCTGAGTCTCTTAAAAATATCTCAGCTATCTTTCCCTCTGGATGTTATCTTTTTGTAGCTTTAAGTTAAACTGCCTCAAACAAGCAGCATAGGTTATATGGGTGGATTTGACACACAGGATCTTGAAGGTCTCAAAGACAGGGCTGACACCTGAGCTGAACACAAGTGACAATGAAAAATACATATACYGATTAATTTCAATGAGGAGACAAGCAATAGAAATGCCTTAAAGCTTTCAAGCTCAGCTTCAACTAGAACATATGCAAGTAGACATGATTCTCCTCTGGCTCTGTCCTCATCATGAGTAAGTTATGAAGTTTACTAAACATTTAATCTAAGAACTGTGATATTGTACTGCTGGATCTGCATTATTTAGGGGCAAAAATTCTTTTAGCAATCATTCCCCAAAAAAAATTTTTTTTAAACTATCATTCATATGAGCACGTTTTTATATATACTCTAAACTGCTAGGGAAAAGCCCACAAAAGCTCACATGCTTCAACTGCTATGGAATGAATCAGAAAGGTGTAGCATTTAATCTGAAAGATAAAAGGGCCAGAGAATGGAAAGAATTCAATGAAAAACCTAAATATCCTTGATATCTCATAGCAACATAAAGAAAAACAGCAGACACCTAATTGCCATCTTCACCAATACAGTTAAAAGAGCTCTGCTATAAAAATTACATGTAATCAATGTGAATGCAGCTATAAACAGAACCACACATGGCACCCTGCAATTTAATTCCATCCCTACTACTGCTGGGTTCCACTTTTGTATTTATAGTATGCATAATGAATGAATACATTTTAGAACTGATCTAAACGGGAGAAAATCTCTTTCCTTTTTGACATATTCAGAATCAACTACTTGTTTTTATTAAATCCAAGTTAAAATATACTTGGGTTGTGGCTGAGTTGAGGAAGAACTGAGTTCGGTTTGTGTAACAAAGAACCTATGTGAAGGAGAGCACATAATTAAATAAAAGAATATATTTATATCTTAGAAACATAATCAAAAAGTCAAATGAAGAAAATAGTAAACAAATTTGCACCAGTAACAAATGCAAAATAATTAACAAGTGAATATATATTGTTTCCAGATTGTCTGTCAATCACTTTTAAAATCTGCCTTCTGGCTTACTGTAGCAATAATTTTAACAATATTTACCATTTAAATGGTAAATTGAGGATACATAATATAATGGATAATATGTGTTGAAAAATAATTTTCCAGGTGTTCATGATTTTGGTCAGCTTATGCAACTCAACCTTAATTAATTTTGCTTGAACACTTGAGTCCTGAAGCATCTATTGTGGATTGAGTTTGGAAAAACCTATTGGGGATTTATTTTCTGTCTTGTACCATTGTGATGTGGAATTCATCCTCTGCATTCAGATTTCTGCTCTTTAGTGGAAAAAAAATCTAATAATTTAACAATGTCTATGCAGCTCAATAAGAATTTCAAATACAAACTCAGTGACTCATTTTTAACTAATTGTATAAAATAAAATTTTAAAGAAAGTAGAGATAGATAGTTGCATRAACTTTATGTATCATATCCAGCCCATGAGTCCTCAGTACAGGAAAGGCCTCTTGGACCTCTTGGGGTGTGTCTAGAGGAGGATGACAAGAACAAYCAGAGGAYTGGAACATCTCTCCTATGAGKAMAGGCTGAGACAGGTGRGGTTGTTCAGCCTGGAGAAGAGGAGGTTTCAGGGAGACCTCATTGCAGACTTTCAATATTAAAAGGGTGCCTGTAAGAAAGACAGGGACGGACTTTTTTTAGCAGGGCCTGTAGTGATAGGCCAAGGGATAATGGTTTTAAACKACAAGAGAATAGATTCAGATTAGATGGAAGGAAAAAAATTAAAATGAGAGAGTTAAAACATTGGAACAGTTGGAAACATTCAGAGTGGACAGGGCTTTTGAGCAACCTGCTCTRGTTGAAGATGTCCCTATTCACTGCAGGGACATAGGAYTAGATGATTTTTAAAGGTCCCTTACAACCCATACTATTCTTTGATTGTATGATGTTATTGTTACTACTTACTGAAAATAATAAGTTTAGAATGGATGTGTTGCCTTCATTGAAATTAGTTACCAAAATCTTTGCTAGCAGGAAAACCTTAAAGAAGGGAACATTTTGTAAATATGCAAGAATCTTTTTCTGCATGTTTAAGAGAGTAGCAGTGCTTGTCAAACTGAGAGAAGAGATTCTTTTGCTTTGCAGTCTGTGTCTACAATCAGACCCAAGGTCTTTGAAAGGGTCCCATGGAGCGTGCGCAGAAGACAAAACCAATACCATTCACATCAGGTCTTTCTCTAAGTGCTGCACTACTGTATATATATATGTGCTGCAACTCTAATAGCTGAGGTACGTGCTTTCAAGGGTCTGAATGTGTCAGATATGCTCATGTTATTGTCTATGCCATATARAAACACATCACATAGAAACTGAACTGCTCATGTTGYCACTGATCCTGGGGGTCATCTTGGAAAAGCATATGTTTTTCTTTGTTGTTGAAAWCTACTAAATATTCTTSTGTTCAGACTCTATAGCACCTTTTTCCATGCCTCATCTACTGCTCTGGTATAGCTGCCATTATAACCAAGCTACTACTTTATATTCACAACATTATTATTCAATAACCTTTCTTTTCTGCTGAGAGATTGCTTGCTATCCTTGTGTTTGACCTTTAAAGTGAAGTAATTTTACCTAGCAGACCTTTCTTTTATTTCAATATTTGTAAAACATCATCCACTCTTGCAAAATGATCCATAGAATCATAGAAAGGTTTGGGTTGGAAGGGACACCTTAACGGTCAACTAGTTCCAACCCGTCTGCCATGCCTGGGGAGCTTTCCACTAGACCAGGCTGCTCAAAGCCCGATCCAACGTGGTCTGGAACACTCCACAAACTGGGCATCCATAACTYCCCAGGGCAACCTCTTAAAATGTCTCACAACTTTCACAGTGAAGAGATTGCATAATATCATTCTAACAGAACCACCTCCACTGCTGCTGAGGGAAGGTTTATCCAAATTCAAAGTTCCTAAGCTCTAATTCTCTCTRCCATTAATTTGCTCCATAACCTCAGACTTTTCTGTGATTTAATTGTCTCAGTTKTACTTTGAATTGATATTATCTTGGTGAGTGTGATTCCTCTGAAGACTTAGTAGAGCACTGTTATTTTATGAAAAGAAAAATGTTACATGAATGCATATCATCATGTTTAGATGCTTTGCATCAGCCTGCTGCTCGTTAATGTTGCCTATAAGCAAGAATGAATGACATAAACTGTATTTGACAAAAATGTCTTCAGCAATTGCTAGAAGTAGTGCTATGAATATACTAAAAATAATGACACTGTCAYTGTATTCAGGCTGACAGGCTTTGCTAAGAGGCAAGGAATGTTAACTTAGGCTTAGATCTGTTMAAATATTGTATTCTGGACATGGCTTCCTATGTTTGGCTGCTTTGTTGTGCCAGCAGGACGAACATCTGACGATCTGCAGCAGCTCAAGCCTGTGACCTCAAATATRTTGACCTGCTCATGCTAATATTGCTTATTTGGCTACTGGAATCAAGCTGATTTATKCCAAGTTGTTTTAGAGGACTTAAAAAACTCTCAACAACAACATGCATCTATCCAGTACCATCCATACACATCTGTCCAAGCTTTAATCATTCACTAGTCCTCCAAATTAAAAGGAAATCCTTTTTTAATGTTTTTTTTCAAATCTCCACTTTACAGTTTTATTGTTGGATTAAAAATATAATATATTTCATATTAAGCAGTTTAATTAATGTTAGAGACTATAAGCTTCTGAAGAGATCTTACCTAATCAGAATTCTTCATCTGGTTTGATATTTGAAATAGCAGGGGTTTTTTTAATTAAGAGAAGTTAGTAATTAATTGACTAATCATCAGCAAAACCAAGTCCTTTTTAAAAAGATTTTACAGTCAAAGTGCTTAAATTTTGCTTCTGCTTCCAAACAGGCAAAAAATGCAGAGAAAAGGCAATTGTTTATTCTCCTCAGAAGCTCCATTTGAATATAAAATGTTATTTTCAACAACTTTAATAAATATTTGTAAGAAGTATACATATGTTTTAGGTACTGCAATAAAACTATAAATTTTGAACACTTCACCATGATCAATCATTTCTTTCCTAATTCCTACTGAGWAGTTTTCTGGGAAGAATAAACTTCTTAATTGTGTTTTGGCACATTTAATCTACAATTTTTAGTATTTTGAGACAGAATAATTTCCTCACTGTATCATCTGAACTCTACTTATACTCTAATCCTTTCTTTTTCTAAATTTCAACATAGTTTTTTGACATTTCCTGATCCATTTTGCTAGGATCCATTTTATGAATACTAAGAATTCCATTTATGTCTGAAACAATCTGATTAGATTAAGTTACAGCTTCAGCACTTACCCATGAAAGATCTYCTTCACTATAAAAGATATGTTTCTATTTTATTTATTCTTTGATAGCTCCAGTCCTTTTTTGTGGGTTCTTGCAAAACAGATTTTTTCTTAGAGAAATCATTTGTGGCTGTTTATGTGTGTTTTTGCTGCCAGGTCTCTATGTCTTCAATTTTCTTTTTCTTCTGGATGTATGATGAGGAATATATAATGAAAATATAATTTTGTGTCTTAGAAGAAAACAAGATATTTTCTGTAACTTTAAACCAGGTTCTTAATAGCCTTTCTCTCAGTTTTGGATCTTAGATTACCATTATAACACTGTTTACTGAGATTCTAAATACCTTCCAAAGAGCTCTCACTACTCTCAAGACTTTTTTAATTATCTTTTTGGAGTTTCTAACATTAGAATTATCAAGACTTATAGAACTTATAAAATTATAGACCCCAATTCTTTTAAAGACTTATATTTCCTTAAGTATCCTAMTTTATTTTGCACTCTTCTCAACAGCTATGAGTGCAATGTAATTGCAGAAGTTGGAGTTTTTATCTATGAGTCCCTTATTTAAACCTTTCATTTTTTTTCCTGTAAGTTCACTTCTCATTCTCTCTCTGCTGCTGATACTTTGTAATGCCAAATTTTGCTCTCATTTACAAATTATAATTATATTAAATCCTTAAAATGACAAAGGAATGAGAATTGTTTTTCCTTTTCCTCAGTTAACAATATTAAATTAGCTTTAAATAGATTAGGATGGTGCAGAGGTTGGKTKTTTTTTTTGKTTTTTKGGKTTYWTTTWRKTTTWA
>CADDXX010000281.1:19259-86575 GCA_902810485.1 Alauda arvensis
TTTTTTATAGTAATATCTMTCTAAGGCTGTGCCATAAWCCAAAAATATGACAAGCAACTGCAGTAATTTATATTAAAAATATATTTTAACATGAAATTTATGAGAATMAGTGAAATAGTAGAGCTTTAAGTTATCATTTTTTCAAATGTGATCAAGATGATTGACCACTATTTATTGGTCTGAAGTTTCAGATATACTAGAGAACAGAAAAAAGTTGATCATTAGAAGAGTGGAAGAAAAATGGAACTGTGGAGAGAAAGGGCTAAATTGAATGCACTGCTAAATATTAGACAATGACAGAAATCAGRACAAGAGTAAAATAATTTCATCTGRAAGTTTCTTTTAAATGATGAGAAATGCTGCAGTGTAGACCTTAACAAAAGATAAAATTCTTTCCTCCAGTCTGTGCTGCAGTTCTTAATGCTATATTCTCCAGCTGCCCTGCATACAGGGCTCCCACTGATATTAATAAATGCTCTTTTCATAGAACTATTGCAGAATATGAATAGGAATCAAGAAGATAAAAATTTTGCTGCATAGAAGGGTTTCCTGATGTTCAGAAGGAACCTCCTGTGTTTCAGTTTCTGCCTCTGSTCCTGTCACTGAGCATGACTGAAAAGACCCCAGCTCCATCCTATTTACATCCCTCCTTCAGATATTTATATACATTGACCTTTTTCCCCTCAGCCCTCTCTTTTCCAGGGTGAACAGTCACAGCTTTAAAATATAATTTTAAAATATCCAAGTAAGGGGTGTTATTAAGGAATTTCTAGATCATTAAGCAAATTATTTTTATGATTTATTTAATTTGAAACTAATGCTGCTCTGAATTCAAAATATGCATTACATGTTAGTTGACAAAAGAATTCCATTTATACATGTGGTGTACTGCATACATTTAAATCTGAATKAATTTATAGAATTAATATTAAAATATAACTTCATTTTAAAAGGAAAARCAAATGCAATGTTTGATTGATTATTTAAAAGTATTTCAATAAACAATCTGCATGAACATTCATTATGAGCACTTCATATATGATACAAAGTACTCATAATAACAGTGAAATTTATTTTCAAATATGCATATATAATTTCTTTCAAAAAGCAGATATATTAAGAAGTTACAGTAAAAAGAGTAAAAATGTTCATTTGATAGATGAAGAAGGGAAAAGAAAAGATGGAATTTTTAAAATTCAGACTGCCTTAATCTAAACTGTTTTTGAGCCTAAAATAGGTGAGTAGGATGGGTTTTTTGTTGTTTGGGGTTTTATTTCATCCAAACTAAGATAAAAWCAAAAGAGAAACAGAGATTATAAAGAACCAAAAAGAATTTCTGCTGAAAGAMAGTAAATAGTATATTCCAAAGCATAGTAATTAGTGAAAAGCCTTCAACTTCTCATCTAACYTCAGACATAGGCAGTCTGCTTGTCTCTTTGATGTATTGACATGAGGATTTATTTATAATCAATACAGAGTAACAGGAATTTTTAGGCTGTGATTTATCTCATCTTAAGTAGTTATCTTAATTCAGATGAATCACACATTGCAATTRTCTATTTTCTTTCATTAACAATAAACAAAAGCTGAGAACAACTAGCTATGATACAGAATTCTGCCTTTAATTGGATAAACACCTCTCACTTCAGTGGGTCTTGGATTTATAGARGCAAAAATATGGGGTTTTATAATTGCTTAATAAAACATATCAATATGCCAAATAAGGTCAAAATAACTCATAAGGGGAAGGGATGCCTATTAACCTGAACAGGAGTGATTCCGTTCACTCTAGGACTGATTCTGCTAATTTCCACTAAGACAAATTGATTTGGGGGTATTGAGCTGACGAGCATGTATTTAAGTTTTAATCGTAACTGAAGTCCTAGATACAATAAACTTTCTGTGGAAAACAATAATAAGAAGCAGTAATTTATTATCCTCAAATTTCTGAATACATTAAATAATTCAAYAGTTAAGCAAACACACACACTCCCCTGCACAGGCATCCCCTTCCCCAGACAGAGATCAGCATAGCAGATCATTAACCTCTTGAAAAGACTGAAATGCTAAATACCTCTCTTCCTGTGCAAAATATCTGGTACAATCATGGGAAAATTCTTTTTAATATCTGCATCATATTTAAAACACTGATTTTAATTAAATTGTATTTGCAGAATATAKTCATTTAACTTTTAAAATTAAAACAGCTTATTTATCACATGCTATAATTCTACTAATATTTTCCTCTAAAAATAAAAATAATATTTCATATATTTTCAGGATAAAACATTGGTTTATACAATTTTAAACCATAATGATATGGAAGAATTTATTTGTCTCTCACTTAGGGGGAATGAGTAATATTCATAGACCATTTAATATGAAATACTTTACATTTTTAAGATGGTTTCAAAAAATTTTGATCCTCATTGTTTATTGGTAATTTTTCAGCGAGTGGAAAGTATGTGTGGCATATCTACATTAGTAAAACACCAGCTACTACTAATGGCCAGGCTGAACTACAGTAACTAATGCCCTGAATGATGTTTTGTCTCTATGTCAACTCGTGAAATCCTAACATGATAAAGTGTTGAAATACAGTTTTCCTCTTTGATAGTGTCCCATGTTGAAATCCATCCCATGTATTTTATATTTTAATTCTTATCTATTTTAAAATTTGATATCTTCTGCATAGTTTTAATTATCCTTTCTGTTACAGTAGTGAAAATCACAGATAAATGCAATTTTGTACATTTTGGAATTTACACCAACAGCTGAGAGAACACTTGCTCCTGTACTTAATTCTGAGTTTCTTCTATATTCAAACTTTGTTTCACTRTCACCAAGAGTCTCATTTTTTTGCTGCTCAAGGCCCTGTTCAACCTGACCTTGAACACTTTCAGGGATGGGAAATCCACAATTTCTCTGGGCAATTTCACCGGTTCCAGTGTTCCACCACCACCACAGTAAAGAATTTATTCTTTTTATGTAACATATATCAGAAATAATAAATATAGGCATATAAAATTTGAGGAAAGATTTGAAATTATTTTGATTTGAAGCACACTCCATATTAAAAATAATTTACAGATTACAAAAATATGTTGATGGAAATTTGAGTTTGACACTTTTTGAAAAGTGGAATTTAAAATTACAACYAGTAAAAGACAAACTTCTTACAATATCCTTTTTCCTCTGATACTCAAAATTGCATATGTCAAATATCTGTGCTTCATACAAATCTCTCAGACACTCTCAGAAAAAGTTGGGGTTTTTTTCAGACTAAAATACAGTTTGTGTAGAACACTGGTACCAGTGAAGTTTTTTTGGGGGGAACACCTCCTCGTTGGATTTGTTTGCACAACATATTTTATCCAAACTGGKAAATTCATCCCAGGTGTGTTATATTCACCATTCTTACTGCACCAGGCCTCAAGATTCTGTGAAAAGTATCCTGTGGACCTTGAACATAGCTCATGTGAAACAGATGAGAGGTGATGAAGAAGTGGAGGGAGAGRATAAAGACCATATGGCCCAGTACAGACACCAGAAAGCACTTTTTCATGTGATCCAATGCATGAAAAACTGTTTAGCACCATTTAAAGGATGTATTTGACAAACAGGACTGAAACAGATCTTCAAAATATCTTTTAGATCAAAATCCYTTTAAGCAAATTACCCTGGCCAGTCACTTGCTGATAATTCACCCTTCACACCGGCTGATCAGGCCTAACAATGCTGTTGCAAAAGTATTGTGAAAAAGGTAGGCACAATTTCACAGATGTAGGGGAAAATCCCCTTGGATTATCATTCTTCAGGAAAGTGTAGCAAGTCATGCACCCTTACCTACTGTGCAATATCTAAGTTGGTGAGTTCACCATCTGTTAGAATCACATTAGAAAATAAGTGTTTGATTCACAAAAAATATTTCGCATGTCTTGTCTATCTGCTTCATTTCAACCAATGAATAAGTTATGTTCCATCAGCAAAGTGTTTATGGTCATATGTTTCTTTAAACTGTGATAATTCTTTATTTTTTTCTAAATCAGACACTGTCTATCCATAATTTTCAGATGTCCATGGCAGGGGTGTAATTAAGTTTCATGTTCACTGAGTCAAAAAATATAATTCTCGTTATCCTTTTATTAAATTACTGACATGTAACATCAGTCTGAGATCTGAAAAACTTAATTTACTGTTTGCCAAGTATCCTCTCTGTGATACAAATTCTACTTGATAAATCACACCCACACAYTGCCATATGATACTACTAGTAATGTCTTCACAACATTTTCTTCATCATTAGGTACTTTGGTGAAGTGAATGATTAGAACATAAGCAATGGCATTTGTTCAAGATGTTCCAGAAAGAGCTGCAGTCTGTTCTCTTCTTTGCTACCCGCATTAGCACCATGCTGTAAAAAATAAAGATTACTAGGAAGAGTGTTACTTTTAGTCTAAATTTGTTGATGTTCGGAATACCCTGTTAAATGACAAGATGCTATTTTAAAATATGGCTTCTTAAGGGAAAAAGTCAGCTTTAAAGAGGTTTTGAGACCRTTGTTTCTGGAGGAAAAATAAAATTGGAGACATCTCAGGTCTTTAGCTGTACCATTTTGAAGATTCCTTCGGTTCCTTCAATGTTCTTTAATACAGGAAAAATAGAGGGCAATAAATGCAACTCATTTCAGAATGGAGTTAAATATGTTTCTGGTTAGGATTACTGGACATAATTTCTCATAAAGTTGAGTGACTGCAGTTACCTCTCCAATACTTTCCTTCCCTGAAGTTCATCTGCATTTGTTTGTATATCCACAGCTCCCATTTATTAGTGATGTTACAAAGCAATCACTCCATCTCTGCATTAGAATACTCAACTAGAGCATGTGTCTCTTACATTCTAGTTAAAATTGGCTGGAACTGAATTGGTATTTACAGTTGCTTATATTRCAATATTTTATTTTGACTAGTTTTCTTTAGACAATTTTTAAGCAGCAATAGCAAAGAGTAAGTACAACTAGCAGCAGGGAAAGCCTTGTGAGAAGAAAAAATAGCTACACTCTTCTGCTTTCTCAAGTTTCCTGTAGTTAAATATATGCCAAAAGGCTTTTCATAGTACTGCTACTATCTTGTAGGAATACTTGATAAAATTACTATTGGGCTACTTTTCCACTAGGCAGAAAATTTTTCTTTTAATAATATGTTTTTAATAAGTTGGAAACATGAACTTGGGCACCAGTCATGTGGAATGTATTCCTACTTCTTAATAAGTTTCACAACCTAATTTAGAAAATATTCACTCTGTGTGACTTAAAAATAAGAATTCTAGGCATYTTCATTCTATTGATGAATTTTTTTCTTACTATGCTGTTCTTTTTTTATATTAAACTCATTTTTACCAATAGAAATATTTTTCCATAGCAGCTATGGAAAATACCTATGTTTACTCAGTATTGCAGCATCAGGACATTGTTTGTAATTATTTCAACATGGTCCCAAACATATCTGACAGCTAGACAGCAGAGGTTAGCAACTGAACAATTTCAGTATGTTTCCCCAGAAAGRGCTTGCTTTCTGCCACTGCAAATTTTCCTGGAGATATTGTCTGGTTAACAGTTGAATAAAAAGAGTATTTTTGCACAAACCTTGAGGCAAGTTCTCTCTCAACTTTACTAGTGAATGCAAAGATGGTAAAAGTGCTGTTCCAAACCCTTCTGTGAACCTTCTGTATCAAGAGGGGAGTGACTACAGAAATAAGTTTTTGATCTCTCTTCAGAACACAAGGCACATCATCACTTCATGCATCTTTTTCTGGGACTYGTGGCATCTAAGAAGCTCTCTTGCCTGCTAAAGTGTGTTAAAAAAAAAAATTGTCCCATTAGCAAATTTGAACACAACTACAATAGAGTCATTTCAAATGCTGGCAGGKCAATTCTCTACCCCAGTAGGGACATGCCACCATTAGAACACTTTGTAAAAATATCTGTGCACAAAATAACAGAGGGAAAAAGATAATTGGGAAGAACTTCACATTGTTCTGGAAAAAAACTCCAGCAACAGTCTTACAGACATMATTTACTGGTATCTGTTTTAATAGTTGGGGTTTTTTAAAAATTTTGTGTAAGATAAAAATATTCTTGTACCTTTATGTTTCCTTAATACAATATAATTATACAAATGACCTTTTAAAATACATATACTATACCACACTGTGAAAATAATTAGCTATAAATATAAATTCAAAGGTTTATAGCTATTTAGAATAAACTAAGTCTAAGGTTATATAAGAAGAAAAAAAAAACAGTTTTCTTCTGGTGAAAAAAAATAAGGAAGTTGTAGCGTGTAGACATATTATTTCACTTCCTGAAAAACTGAGTAGGTTTGCTACAGCCAATGGAAGGAAGAAATTCCTTTTGAAAAAGATTTCAAATTGAYTTCACAGTAATGTCATGACGTCTAATTTCACCAATCATGAACAGAAATTCTCATCACTTGACATGATGGTATTAGAGACAAGTATATCTGGGCCATGCATCAGGAACATAAAAAGCATTAGAATGCAGRTAAGACTGTGATCTTGCAGTAGTGAGAAGAGAATGCAACAAGGACATTTTTCTTTAAGAGTCTTCAGGATTAACAGCAGACCAAATTTTTTCATGTGAAGTATTTACGAATATAATTAACCTTTAAAATAGCGTTGTTTTCAAACAGCTGTTTACATTCTCTCTTATAACAGTACACAGTTATCATAAATACAAAAATAAAAGCAKTTTTTTGAAACTGTTGTGCACTCTAAAACAATCTGCAATAAAAATAGTATTTTTTCCACGCTGGAAATTATGTTAATTACAGAAATGCCTTGTAGCACACTTGGCACTGTAGTCTCTTGATTAGCATAGTTTTTTATTCATCTAACAAGTTTCACATTGTCTATTTTTCAAYCTTAATTAATGGTGCCTTTGTACTTATGCAGCATCCATGAAGAATTTCTTGGGTTTTATTTTGAACTCAATCCGAAACGGCAGGTTCTGTATTCTGCCATGTGTCTAGCTTTCCTGTTTGATGCAGCTTCTGGGAGGTATTTTCAGAATTGAGGACTACCTGCAAGAATGATGTTAAATACATGCATTTTACTCCTTGGTTAATGCAAAACCATTTTTCCTTTACAGTACRACAATAATAGGAAAATAATGATGATTCAACTCTCATACTAATACAAAGAGGATTATCATCATTAGAAACCAAGCAAGTCATATTTATTGCACATGCAGTACAACCACTAATGCAAATTACCCTGTAAATTCAAAATGAATCTGTATCATAGGARCGGATTGAATTTTTCTATTGATATTTTGCTTGAACCATAAAATTAATTATTTTGACAGCCAACTCATAATTGCAACCTAACTTTCAACTACTGCTTTCGAACAGTTGAGAKGTCTGTTTATAAAACTATACCATACAGTACACAATACACCAGATTGAGTCATACACTTTAAAAAGAAAAAAAAACCATCAAAGGACAGATTCATTCATTTCTGCAAGCCATCAAGAGTGTATAGGTTAAAGGTTTCCAGAAAACTATGCTGGTGGCACAAATTTTCTGTTTGCACCAGCTGAAGCAGCTTCTATCTGCAATCTGGCTCTTGCTTCTGCACCCCTGCCCAATACACCTTCTGATCTATTCCTTGGACTTCATGTTTGCATTTCTACAGAGTCCTGCAAACTGAGTCAAAGTCCAGGTAATAGATTTCTGAGATTTAGAAATGTTAAGTTTATTTATTTCATCCTGTCTAAGCATACTGTAACTTTCTGAAGTGAAATATGTAGAGTATGTCACATGTATTTTGCATGTTATTTCTCCTTTGTATTAGAACTCCTCACAGACCCCTATGATGCCTTCCTGCAAAAACATATAGCTGAAAAGAGTTGTTGAGGGATGTTAGAGCAGCCAGAAAACTATGTAAAAATCTAGTAATAGAGCCTTGATTTTCTGAATATACTTACATCACATAAGGTCACAATATTATTATAATAATATGAAAATATTTTCATATAATAATGAGTGTAGAGAAGARAGAACCCAGATTGGCATTTTTTGAAACAGTTCCAGGAAAAAAATAGTCTTAACTTGGAAGTATATTATTTAATATTTTTTATACAAAGTGAGTTCTTATTACTTAATAATATGATTTGTATAAATGAATTAGAAAACAGGAAATAAACTAAGAAAAACATTCAACCTATAAAAWATGTGAGTTTTCTCTTACAGTTTAAAATTTTCCTTCTATTTCAGTTTAAAAATATTAGGTAGCTAAATGGTCACAMATTATTTTAAAAAGCATCTGGACATAAAAAAAATATAAATTTCTGCAGGACTTGGATGTCAGGTATTTCTGAAAACATTTATTTCACTGCTTCCCAACCCTGATTCAGTCCACTTAAACCCACCTGTATTTCAGATGCTCAGTGAAACTGTCTGTGTAATGCATATAGTTTACAAATAATCTGCAGAAAAAGCTAGATAAATTTGAAGGTCTTTTTCAGTAAGTGGCATTTAATTATTTGTACAAACACACAGATGGGATTTCTGCTGTCTTCTTCAGGCCTCTTCCTCCAGAGACCTCTGTACTAAATCTCTGTAGTTCTTCTCTTCTGGTGATCCCCAGTCAGCAGTGGGATTGTCCAGCTGCAYGTAATWACTGTATGCTATAGCTGCACACTGAGGGGTTCTGTGTGCAGCATCCCGTGAGCCACATTAATGTCACCCTATTGGTATGAACTGAGATACCTCAGCTGGCTGAGAGCTGGACCTTCAGGGACAAGATTGTACACTGATTTTGTAATACAAATTAGGTAGTAAAAAGGAGGCTGGAGAATCTAAGCCTTTCTGCCTCCAGCTTAAGCAACACTAAATCTTGGTCTTTATCTGGAAAACTATGTGAATTTACCCATTTGGCATTCATAGACCAAAAATGTGAATAATACACTAAGAACTGTTAAAAGAGTAACAATTGCAATCATTAACTTATAAAAAATAATTCATTTGAAGAAGTCAGGAAGAAGGTCTAATCATGCAAATWTCCTATCCTGAGAATCATTCTATAATTTTTACCGGTTTCTTATTATAGTCCCACCCATTTAATGCTTGTGATGATACAAATACTTGCAAAGCTCACCAGATAAAACATGTGTTCTCTTCAAACAGCAAAACATTTATTCATGGTTGGATTTGCTAATTACATTTGGACTCARTGTTCTTAAAGGTCTTTTCCAACATAAATGATTCCATAATTCTCTAAGTCACACATCCTGCTCTATTGAGATATGTCATCAGACTACACTAAGACAAATTTTTGGAACTGCTAATTAAAATTCTACAACCACAGTGAAGCTAAGGAGGAAACACAGATCACTACAGTTACCTTGTGGCATGCCAATACTTCCTTTTAATCTCAATGTWTTTCATTTGTAAATCCATGACATCACAGGCACTAATTAAATATMTTTTGGGCAGGAAGGAAGATATTATTCTTCTCATTATCTTGATGGGTACACTGAAATGCAAAGCAGTTAATTCAAAAAGCAATAAGGTCAATAGTAAAACTCACCACAGTGTTGTTAACTACCCTAAATATTTACTATCCCAACATACAATAAGAACTACAAAAACCTTGTGGCTATTTAATTTCTTTTCCTATACCTACATGGCAGGGTAAGGGATAGACAATTTCAAACAAAGTAATCCACAACAAAACAACCTTGACATGGTGTTCAGGTCTTGCATAGCAAGCTCTTCACCTGACAAAGTGATTCCATTTCAATAGTTTGGGGAGTATCTTAAAAGGTTGGGTGTTGCTTGGTTGTAAACCATCTTGATGATTCAGGTATTCAGTAAAATGAAAAATTTTAAAAYAAAATAGTGCTATGCATTGATTTTCACATATGACAGACATATTTCTACAACACAGAAGGCTGACCTAACACTTTTCTACATATGGGTGAAGTGGCATCCTGTCCCCTATAGGGGACACCTATAGGTTTTTCTGTTTAACTGCTTTCCCACCAGATTAGTGAGCTGAACTAGCTCAAAAAGGAAACAGATAAGTGCCAGAACTTTCAAACAAASAAACAAACAAACAAAAAGGTAATTTTTAAGTGCATTTGAAAATAATAAGTTTTTTGTACTTTTTATAGATGCATAGCGTTCTCTTAGAATTATATTGCTCCAATGTTTTCTTTTTAAATTATAAATGTTATGCATTCTTTTTGGTCATTTTAGTAAACAGATTTTTCTCTGATATGTTCTTTCAAGCTGAAATTGGTTCTAGTAGATATAAACACAGTAGTAGGTAAAATTTGACTATAAAAGATAACATTAAGAATGTATTTCCCTTGACTTCCCATTAAAGCAAGGAAGAGAGCAGGCAGGAGATCTTCAGACAATATTCTATGTGAATTGAAAARAATCTGTCCTTATTTGAAGCAACTGAGAAACACAGTGAAATACAGTTCAGATAGATGAAAGGCTCACATATTATATCAAATCTATACTTTTAATGTTTGAATTAAACAAGGTTTCTTTAAGTGCAATCATATAAAATAAAGGTGAATTGACAAAAGCAATTGAACTGAGTTGGTTTAATAAATATATTTTCTAATTAAACTGAGGATTCAGGAAGACAACCTTGAAATTAAAAGGATTTAAGAAGATAYAAGTAACAAGATTGGCAGTTCATTAGCTTTAACAGTCTCTTTGAGAAAAGATTTATTTTTAACTTCTTCTTGTAGTGGGTCTGATGCCATTAGGAATGCTGTAATTAAAAAAAAAAAGAAAAAAACTCTCTCAAAAAGAGAGAAACCAGAGAAAATATGATTTATAGGGGTTAAGTATTCCTTTAAAAGGTATCTCTGGGAACAGAGATAAAAGAACTCTAATGACTGTGGAGTATATTACAAAACAGTAATGAAGCATGTAAGGGGCAAGAGCCTGTAATAAAAATAGTATGCTGGGTTCATCTGTTGAAAGCATTCCAGAGTGGTTGAAATTATAATACACTTCTTATGGGAGGAAAAAAWAACAGGAGAAAACATAAGGAAAAATATTTTTAACTTATTTTCCCATTCCAAGATAGCATAATGGCTTTATTTCATTTTTTTTACCAAGACTATTTAATATCTTATAAAATGTTTTACAATAGAGAGAGTGTTCGCACTAACCGTACAATTTTGATGGATCTCTTTTACTTTATACAGCAGCATATTTGGTTTAGCACTCCTTCACCATTCAGTCACCCAAAATGAGTGAGTGTGGCAGATTCAACTTAACTGCTGGGTGCACCAGAATCCTTAATTATCTTTAAAAATGCTTTGCTGTATCTCATTATCTGGACGTGACTCCCTATCTCCACTTTGAGCTCCTTGATTTTTCATCCACAGGATGAGATCCAATTTAGCCTACCAAGAATGCAGCCTTTCAAAACCAYGTATTTTATTTTATGTTCTTACAAGTACATTTATACTGCAAGGAGCAGTTTTGAAGATMCTAGTTTTTGAAGATCCAGATTTTGTTTCCCAGCTATATTGCTGAGTAAAATAGCTCTTATTTTAATTTTTTCCCTGCTAAATATAGGGTCTGTGTTTAAATTCTTGTGATGCTAACCCTTTATCATATATTCCGTAGTCTTACTGAGTACGCAGCAAAGTTTTCTCTTCGGAGGACATTTTAATATTTTTATGAGAAATGCTAAAGGTCTGAATTCAGTTCCAAAGGTCACTGATTCACACATTGCAAAATTGTTAAATCTAGTAGGAAAAGTATGCTTTTTCTGTGTGTGTAAATGTCAAGCCAGATAGGGATTAAAAGCATGAACATAACCAAAGATATATGCAAGGGTATAAAATAAGTTAATAAGAAGACTTTTTTTTTTTGTGGTTTCTGCACTATGGAACAAAAATAAGTATGAAGCACTAATTTCAATGGCTAGACAGTATCATCCTTGAGATAGTTTTCCTCAACCTCTGTTTTAACAACCTGGACACAGGACTTKAGGGAATATTAAGTAAGTTTGCCAAAGACACCAAAGTGGGAGGAGCTGTGAACTAACTCACTTGAGGGCAGAGAGGCCCTGCAGAGAGATCTTAACAAATAAGAGAGATGAGCAATCACCAGTGAKAAGAAGTTTAACAGGGRCAAGTGCTGGATTCAGCACTTGGGACAGGACAATCCTGGTGTGTGGATGSACTAGAGAGCAAGGGGCTGGAGAGAAGCACTGAAGGAAGGGACAKGGGAGTCCTGGCTGACAGCAAGTTGAACATGAGTCAGCTGTGCCCTGGCAGCCAGTAGGGCCAACCCTGTCCTGGGGTCCATCAGGCACAGCATCATCAGCCAGGCAAGGCAGGGAATTGTCCTGCTCTGCTCTGCACTGGGGCACCTCAAGTGCTGGGGGCACTTTTGGGTGCCACAACAAGAAAATACATTAAGCTATTAGAAAGTGTTCAGATCAGTTCTACAAGGACAGGACTCAAGGAAATGGCATGCAGCTTAGTCAGGGAGGTTTAGGTTGGATGTCAGGAAAAAGTTTTTCATCCAGARGATAGCTGGGCACCAGAAGAGGCTCGCCAGGGGGTGGTCACAGCATCATGCCTGTCTGAGTTCAAGAAGCTTTTGGACAATGCTCTCAGGCACATGGTGTGATTATTGAGGATGGTCCTGCGCAGGGCTGGGAGTTGCACTCGATGATCCTTCCAACTCAGCTGATTTTATGATTCTATGTTTCTGTCATGGCCACTAAAGGTGTATTGCTTGGTCTCACCAGATTTTGATCTGCTGTTGTTGGTCAGAATTTGTCACTAGTGATATTCTGTAGCATATACTGGGTAATGATATTTAGCGCAAAAGACAAAGTGCCTTTTCTCAACAGAAATTTGAACATACACCCTATAATTGGAAAAAAATCCTTTTCTTGAGACAACACTGTCTTATGCCCAGTATTCCTCCCAGATTTTAAGCAGAAAGAAGGCAAAATGAGGGGACATTTTACAATGAAGCATTGTAAATTTTCCAGTTCTTTAGCAGTATATTTGTACTTCCACTATCCTTTTATAAAATATCATGGCTTGGTGTAGCATGTAATTTTCTAGCAAGACACATTTTTGTAACTGAGCCCATCAGTCTCTGTGAAAATATATTTTAAAAAGCGCAAAACGTATGTATAGGCAGTGACAAGTGAGAAAAAAAGAGTATGAGAAGCAGCTCTATGATACTGAGACAAGAAGGAGGAGGAGGTGCTCCAGTTGACAGAGCAGAGAATCCCCCGCAGTCCCTGGTGGACATCCTGGTGAAGCAGGTTGTCTCCCTGCACCCCCTGGAGAGCCGTGGAGGAACAGATACCAACACTGCAGCTCATGGAGGGCTCCATGCCACAGTAGGTGGATGTGCCTTGAAGGAAGCTACAGCTTATGGAGRGAGGACCAGAAAGCCATCCTTGACCTCTTTTTTAGTGGAMGAGTATGTGCAAATGTCARAGCTMCTAACTCTAATCTATTCTCTTTCAAGTTATTGTCATAGGTAAGAAGGCAATATAAGAACTAGAAGCCTAAATACTTTAGCTTGAGTGTCCCATTCTCTCTGCCCCCCTGCCCCTTTAAAATTTAGTTTTATATTAAATAAAATTCAATATAAAGTTCTTAAGGCTTGATGTTCAGGCTTTAGAGCAAATAGGGAGTGCAAGTAACTCGTCATTATACTTTTTTTTCTTTAAACAAAACTAAAAAGATTACTATTTTCTAAGGACTTATGGAAATCAATTTGTAGAGGTAGAGAGAATGAAGAGTATAATTAATCTGAAATGAGAAYATCATTTAGGTACCTCAGTTGTGTACAAGTTCTTTAGCAGGAACTCTAGACTTTTAAACAGACTTAGGACACAATAGTTATCTCTGGCAATATTTTAGTATGTATAGTTCATTCATCTTTAAATAGCTCTGTTATATAGTTATGACTTACATTTTAAATTTTATTTGAATATTTTATTAAATATTTGATTCAGATAATTTGCAATTCTGAAGCATTCCAGTTGTTGACAGTTTTTGCCGTCTCCTGAGGGCAGAAAAATAGTATCAATACTGAAACAAACTAGTTGGACAAAGTATTTTTCTTCATTCTTTTATGTCTATTCTAACAGGCACAGCAGCAAAACCACTGCTATTAGTCTGAGTTACCCTACCACTCATGGATGGCAAYCATGTAGTGGTTAGTATTTTATTTGCACACATCTGTGATGCTGGTTGTAAACTGTTGTGCAGAAGGATCTGTACACTATTTTCACAGGAGGACACTCCTGAATCACTGCACTTGTCTCTAAACCAGAGAACTAAGCTAGCACTGAATTTCTGAGATCTTGCTGTGCCAGCCCCCAAACTCATTTCCTTAAAATGAATTTTACTTTAAACCAAAGCACTTCATTACTTCATGATATAATCCTCTTGTTCTTAATGTTCAGGGTATTGTTTTATAACTATAATAACATATTTTAGTAAGTAAGTATAATGTTTGTCCTAAGTAGTATACATCACTTGGCTTTGGTTCATGGTTCATAACATCTGCAAGAAATGTAATTTACAATAAATATACAGGGGGAGGTAACTGGCCATGGATTTAGGATTCTTTCTCAAATTAATTTTGCTTTGAAATTTAGCTCTTATCATTTCAAGTGTGCTTTTATTAAAGCAATCAACTATTTATTACCTAGACCACAATGAAGAACAATAAACAGTGGCTGACCATCGCACAATTCTAATAAGAAAAATGGCCTGAGTGCCAGTGTAGCACAGGGGGCCTGTAATAAAGCCACAGTTCTCCAGGCATTTTCTCAGCCTTGAGAAGAGCAGACTCTGGGGAGATGTTATRGCAGCTCTCCAGTATCTGAAGGCAGCCTACTAGAAGGAGGGAGATGGGCTACACAAGGGCATGTAGTGATAGGRRAAGTGTTAATGGMTTTRAAACATGGAGAGTATATGTTTAGTTAGGAYATAGGGAAGAAATTCTTTGCAATGAGTGTTGTGAGACACTGGAACCTATTTGTGCATGATACAAGCATTCAAGGCCACATTGAATGGGTCTTTGAGCTTAACACAATCTAGTGGAAAGTGTCCCTTCCAATGACATGGGGGCAGATTCAGGGGAACTTGAATGTCCCTTCCAACCTAAACCATTCTATTGTTCTCTGATAATATTCATACTGTGCAGTAGCAGTAAGTGGTTTAAGATAGAAGTAATAACAGAGAGTATTGATTCTGAGAAACTGCAGTCCAATGAGTTTAACTGTTTTGGTCTCACATATATGTTCAATTTAGCATTATTATTTCTAATAACAGTCCTGGCATTTAAATGTCATACATACAAGACTTTTATAATTTTTAAGTGTTCTGTTATTTGAGAATTGCCTGCCTTCCTTCCTTCCTTCCCTCAACTTTGATATTAATTTGCAAACTGTGAAGTAGTCACAGTAAATGGTTCTTCTCTAAATATAATTTTGACACATAAAAATGGATAAATAACAAAATTGTGTGAAGACAGAATTTAAAAGTGATTTTAAAGTGAGAATTAGAGTTAGATATTGAAAATTCAAAACTACAAAATAGTAATTATGGAATAGATGGTTTTAAAGGATTTTCTTTTTATTTCTCTGAGACAGATTATGATCTCAATTTTTACAGAACCTACCTTCTGAAAATAGATATTGAAAGTTACTACTTTGGATAACAAAAATATTTACAAAATAAGGAAATTGATTTATGCAGATGAAAATTTAATACTGTAAATATTCAACATCCAATACAAAGGATTGCTCTTACACAGTAAGCTTTATGGAGATTTCTAGTCTCACACAAACATACAAGGGTTCTTCAATTGACTAGAAAAATCTTTAAAAGCAAATTTACATTTAAAAAAAAAAGATAAAGATCAGAAAATTAAATGCATCCACACTTAGTATGTGTCGGTTACTAAATATTAGATCTGTTTTGTGGGTGAGTGCACTTCCCACACACACAGAGACACCTCTSTTTTCCTCCTGCAAACAGATGTGTGATTTTGGGTCTCAGAGAAGGGACTGTCTTTTTTGTGTTCAGTAGGCTTTGATTCTCAAAGTCAAGGGGTATTCTTTTTGGATCTGAAGGTAATAACATTAATTAAATATTTGGKAAAAACTGTCCAAGCTACATCTTCATGTGAACCATTTAGTCTAATTTGAGTTGCTTACATACATATATATTCTAAAGTATTATGATGACAAAAGAATAATTACATCAATGACAGACCATCTTTTGCAGGAAGACRTCCATTGCATGTTTAGCACACACCTATGGCATGCATTTTTTATTAAAGGATTTTTTTCAAGAAATCACTCTACATTTAATTTTTCTAATTATTTAACTCTGGAATCATTAAAATACACAAAAACTTTCATTAAAACTAACACCTTGCTTTCCAAATATCAGCTACCACAAGTATTTTTGGGTTCTGTCTAGATAACAGCAATCAGTATAGGTAAATGGGTATAATCTTGAAAATAGATTTTTTTTTATCAGAGTCTATATTTTTACAAATATCATTCTTATACAAACATAGYTAAATTCATTATAATTGTTCCTAGAGATTTTGACTGCTAATAAGATAAAAAAATCTAGTATGGAAATTTACCTAAGCTCATTTGCTTTATAAGAARTTTGGGAGAAGTGGAATGTAGGCAACAAAATGGGGAGAAACCCATTCCAAAATTACCAACTCAATACAACTAAGTTCACCATGATCTGATCAACTTAGAAAATTGTCGTTGCCCCGTGTGTGCCCGGCTAGGTGGATCTTTGCAGGCTGTGACACTTCCCACTAGAGCCGACAGCACAGGGCTATTTGGCTTCTTTTGGGGTGGCACAGGCTCACTGGTGGTATCAGCTCGAGCGTCTTTAAAAGGAGGAGCAGTGATTTCAGCTCTGCTGTCCTGAAAAGGACAGGCAGTAGCAGCTCTTATAAGGAGGCACTCACAAGGAGAGGCAGGAGTCAGGCTTCTTGTCAGAGAGGTCTTTATTCCACACAGCTCCAGGGCAAAAAGCCCTTAACAAGGCACAGCACTCTCTTTTATAGTGTAGCTAAAGGGTGGGGATTTCAGACAGACCAATGGGTGAAGGGATTGAAACAGTAACCAATCAGGGAGAGGATCAAAAGTAACCAATCAGGGAGAGGATTGAAAAGTAACCAGTCAGGGAGACAGTACAAACAAGGAAGTAACTGGAGAACCAATAGCAACTGAGGAATACATTAACTGGGGGTTATGTAACTTCTAATTGGCAAAACTTCTGGAAAAGTCCTTGGGGAGCCATTTTGTCTGCCTAACAACCATTACAGAACATAAGATAAAATATATAGGACTATACAAAACATTAAACTAAACATCATCTGCCCTCCAAGGGAGTGCAGTCTCCCTCGTGGTAGCTTTCTGGCTACCACAGAAAATTCTTAAGTGTTATCAGTAAGTTTTATTAGTTTGATAAAACAGATTTCAACTAAAGAAAGAACTTGAATGTTTGTTCATATGTTGCATTTCTGGAGATTGATATTGGAAGCATAATCACTACAAATACAGTGAAATAAATATATATTGATTCCTCAGCCYCATAAAAATGTCCAGTAGAGGCTTTGTTTGTAAGAGGTAAGTAATAAATACATGCTTAGTTAAATTACAGACACATACTTTTGAATGGACAAATCATAAATTTACCCTCTTGAAAGTCAGGACATCAATCATAATWGAACTTATATGAGCAATAAATAAAATTGCAAGCTGGTTTTAATTAAAAGGTAATAGTGTAAATATGTCATGTATATTTTTTCAAGACCATATTGCAGTGCTTCTGCCAAGTATTACTACTATCAGAAAAGCTGAAAATAAATACCTTCATTGCACTTAGTTTAATTACAGCAGTTTTCACAGGAAGCACTTAAATAACCAGCAGTGTATCAAAGTTCCTATCAGGCCTTCTGGATTAGTACTTGCAAGTTGCTAAAATGTATGAACCATAGTATAATTTAAAGTAATTTGGTGTAAAAAAGTATGTTGAGCRTATATGGTGCTGTCCCTAACTTCTAGCTTGCAAAATAAGAAARTAGGCATTATTATAGATATGCAAATTACAGCATATGCAACATCTATGCACCATAAATTCAGGTAGAAATTACAATCTATTAAAAGGCTGATACTGAAGAGAACAGGCTGGGCTGCAGCACATCACTACAATTCTTTGTCCTTATCTGGCAGAACTCTATTGAGCTGGAAGCTCATTTTAACCTTAAWTTAAGTAGTGACTAAGAGCACATGCATTTAAATAACCTTCTCCAGATCTTTCAATTTCTTCTATTTTCTTACAGTATACAGATAACTTATAGTACAGACTGCAGAGGCACTAAGTAGTGACTYAAGGAACTTGCCTATCAATTGCTTAAAGGTAAGTGTTTTTCCCATCATCCTTCTTCCCTTCTCCTTTGGAAAATCTAAAATGGTTTCACCAGAAACAGTAAGGTCATCTATCACAATATCCAATACATCCAATGAATTATATAGAATAAATATTGCTCTTTATACTGTCCTTATTTTAACCTTTTAAAACTTGACTTTCAGGGAGAAAATTTGGTTATTTAATCTTGAATATTTAGACTCAGTGAAAATAAAATTCTCCACTTTTCCAAAGTAAATTACTAGGAATTGATTGTGAGGATTGCTTCTTCAGCAATATGYTTTAGAAGTTATTGCCAAAACATAGTAGTGAAATTTGGAGTGTAGGAAAARTCTATTAAACAAATTAAGCAAATTAAAAGAGACTGACCTGATTTGTACAATGACGTACAGACACACACACATATATATACATAAATAAATATGAGTATTTTATTCCTGCAACCAAACCAGCTAGAACAATTTAAGTTGCTTAAGACCATAGAAATAATTACAAGTAATATTTTCAATTRCAACTCTTGGAAGAAAGCACTGCTTCTTACTTTGAACAGAAAATCATATTAGTAACAATATTCAGGCCAAAATATTTTCAGAGGTAATATGGTTTCAAATTGACTTGGATACTTTCTACTCCTTAAACGGCCAAGAGCTACCTTTATATGTGGAAGATAAGTGAAAAAGTGGCAAGTGAATAACGTTTCATTTGTAGTTTGTTTGTGAGTTTGAGATTTAGGTTTTGTTATTTTGGTTTGTGGTTTTGGTTTTTTCCTTTGTTTTATTTTGTTTCTAACACAAGAAATATTAATTACTTAGTTTCTAGTAATTAACAGTAGTTAATTAACCCTATAGGGAGATATTTAGGTTTTGATTTGGGAAACGTATAAAATCTWCAACAGTTTATATAGAAGTTTGTGCCTAGAATGCAACATGAAACAACTATCTGGAAACACATTTTTAATGACAGTTTTTTTCAAAAACTAATTCACAGAAGGGAGTGTTTCAACCTKGAAATATAAGTACAAGTTACTAGCTGGGCATTTTTTTTTCGTAGCTCTAAATATGACTTGATTTGGTGGATACTCTATTAAAGAAAATGATGTTTCAGAATATTTGGTTTCCACAGGACACTATAATCTAGAATACTAGGGATAAGCTCACTGAAATTAAAATTCTCACTTTTTTCAGATGTGACCAAGTAATCATTGTACACCTTTGTTCCTAGATGCTTGGGACAAACCATTCACTTACAGCAGAATTCTTTACATTGCTTTGTCAATGTGGTATTTTTTTTTCTAAATATTTTTATTTTTCTGAAGAGTACTGGAAACCAAAATCTATAACAATCAGTATCAGAGCATTACAAATTAATTATCAATTAAAAAAAAAACAGGAAAAAGAACTAGATTGTAGATGCACCTGTTTTTTCAAATCTAGATTCTAACAGTGGGGTAACTGYCCTATATGCAATAAGGCAGAAATAAACGTATGAGCATGTTGCTCTCAAAATTCTGATGAGAAGCTCTGGTTTGATAAATTATGAGTGTGTGCTGGGATTCTGGGAATAATTCAAAATGGTCTTTGATCAATGGTAGAAGAAATAGTGGAGAAGTGTAATGGGAATACTCTTTTATTTAGTGGGTTTATATTCAATAGACAACACTATAAATGCTTTATAATGTTGTACAAATGACAGAGCAGTCAATTGGATCACTTCTGGAAATTTTTGCCAGTGTTCAAAAAAAAAAAAAAAAGCTTATGCAAATATTAGCAAAAAAAAAGAAAAAAGTTTCTCCAAAAGGCATTAAATTATAGATTGTAAAGGCTATTAAAAATGCAAAAATTGCTAATA
Organism: Alauda arvensis; assembly: GCA_902810485.1. Taxonomy (NCBI): domain Eukaryota; kingdom Metazoa; phylum Chordata; class Aves; order Passeriformes; family Alaudidae; genus Alauda; species Alauda arvensis. The sequence goes on from CADDXX010000281.1 coordinate 39,620, forward strand.
AGAAGCTAATAGGTGGCTAAACATGTATCCACAGGGTACATGTCTCTAAAGAAATACTCTGATACTAAAAGCCATTAATTCTTTATATYACAATCTTATCCTCTTTCGTATTTTAAATGTGAATGAAAAATATAATTAAGGTCTCTATTCATATATCAGATTCATCTTACATATAAAGCAAATTTTTTTCCACTGGTTTTCTTTAAGTTCTGCTGACTGCTTTGCACATTTATTTGCATGCTTTTTTGCTTCTTTCTSCTACCAATATTGTGCAATTCATGCCGTCTACAAAGAGTATGATTTCTCTCATCTAAATAAATGTATTTCATCTTTAGGGTCCCTTTAAATTGACAGAAAAGTAATTGATTTGTTCCATCTAACATTGATTATTTTGGTAAAGGTCACCTTGAGAAAACTCTTTCTGCTATGTTTCAACTCAACATTGGAATAATGGAGAAGACTGGTGGGCACTGGAGCATGGAGAGCCCTTCAGCCTCTGTGGATATATATTRCAGAATAAAATTATCAACTCTCTAAACTTTATTGACTGTATTGAACAGAATTCTGACTATAATCAGTTTCACACATAAATATCCCTTCTAAAGATACATRGTAAGGTGAATCTCACCTCCAGAACTGTGCAGGTATTTGTATTTCTATTGACTATTTAGGAAACCTAGGTGAATCTCAGATGTCTAAAGTTAGGTGAGACAAAGCCCACTCTCAACACATAGAAACTCCTTCCTACAAACTGCAAAACACACAATGCTRCAGTTCTGTGAAACTGGCCAAAGCAATGACTATAGTATTAACTGTGTGCAAAATACCTGGACATAGATACTTTTCAAGATAYTCACAAGATATTCTTTACATAGGAAGATTTGRAGACACATCTTTTATCTCTTCAATGAACAAAACCCCCAAAATATATTAGGTTTTTAAATTTAGCACTCTTCCTGTTACAATTACTTAACTTTGAATGGCTTAATTAAAAATCATCCAATTCAGAGAAAGATTGGTAAAGCCAGATARGAAAGAAATTCAAAAACTGATTACTCAGAGTGTGAGTAGGAAGACAGGGAAAGATTTAAAAGAGTAAGGAAACTAAACAGAAGCAGTGACAATGAGAGACATCCTGCAAGTTTCCTGCAGGGATTATGTATTATTTAATCAGTGACAAAATTATAAGAGCCTGCACATTTGATGTCTCACCATGGGAACACAATAGCCATTGTGCATGCTCATAATTGTCAAAGTAACATGGCAAAGAGAAGGAAATACACAGAATAATATAACTGAGTAATAAGACTTTTTCAATAATTGAAATTCAGGTGGTGAATTATTCAAATAACCATTTTTATRTTGTAAAGCAGCAGATATAGACAGTCTGGTAAACTGCATATATGTATCATTTGTGCTCAGGAAATGATTCTCAGAAAGCTACAGATTCTAGTTTTGATCAAAAGTTTCTGAATGTCACATAAGAAGTATAAAAAGGCAAATCAGAACATTGATTAAAGTATCAGGATCCAGAGATCACAAAATTWGTCAAGGTTGAAAAAGCACAGGTGAAGCCTTACAAGCTCAGCCTATGCTAACATATTAATATGAATCAGAGCTTTGTCTGTTACAGAGGACAACTCTGTGGCAAAACTTGCATTAATMCTATTAAACTATTAAACTCCCTTATGCTGCAGGACACCATGAATACATCCAGAGTGCCTTTTGGGGGGTCATCCATCGTCAGTTTTAACTCCTAACTGTCCTAAGAAATGCTTTAGGAGAGTGTAACTGGCACAAGCTCTTCAGGGACTATTCCGGCAGACTAACAAAATATGAAATAGTGTGCAGGAGCATTTCCAGGAGTTTTATTTAACAATATAGATGCAACCAAAAGCTTCACTATTGACGTTGTTCACCATTCCATTTACTTTTCAACTCTTTACTTGAAGTTCAGGCAGCTTGCACAACTGTGCATTCAATAAACCTCTCTAGCTGGTCATTCCAGGATTTCTCAGTCTGATGCCCTTGAATATTAAGTGTGTATCTTGCTCTCATTAACAGCTTTCCTGCTGGCGTACTGCTTCTCTATACACTCGGATATACTAATTGGAAATCACTTCCTATCTGTTGCACCAGTTGATAATCCCAGGCTTACTTGTGAGGTGTGAAGAGTAAGGTATGGCTCAAGAAGGCTTCATTAGAAATGCCTGATAGTCCACTATATGATTTTCATTTTAAGTTGCTTAGCAACCTTCCTCTGGTATCAATCCCTGGGTACAGATTGGCAAAAGCCTCTACAAAGGAAAAACAGATAATCAAGGAATGGGAGAGGCATCTGAAAGAAAATCTGCATATAAAGGAATCCACTCATTAAACTTATTTTTGTGAATTTTTTCACCACTGTGGTCTGTGCACCTCTGCAGCTTAAGATGATGCCAGGAATGAATGAACTGGGAAAACAAACAAAAAAACCCAAAAAAACAGAGAGGAAAGGATTTGTGTCATGACAGCTGTAGACTAAAGGATCTAAATAAAGAAATCCATCCATTCATCCCTCAAACTTCCTGATTCTTGGGTTTCTTAGTTGAGTTGACTCCTGAGATGTCAGGAAAAGTCTTGTTTTCCCAAGCCCCATGCCAGAAAAGAAGACTGGAGCTGTTGTCTCTGTACTTCAAGGTTGTTTATTCTTCTCCTATCAATTACATTCTTTTCTGCCCTGTTAAGGTCTGTGCAGCAGCTCAGAGTGCCAGATCTCCCTGCCTCTCAGGGTGGTGTTAACTCTTTTCACGTTTTCTATGTTTACAGTTAATCACCAATACCTATTACCTATATTAGACAGTGCATTTCTACTCTAATCCAATCACAGCAGATGATGGAAGACAAGAAGAAGAAGAAGAAGGACAAGGACACACCCAGATGCCTCCATGTTGTCCTCTTGACCCCCATTCTAAAAACCCYRAAATTCTACTTTTCACCCTGTGATAAGTTATTTATCAATCATTCTAATTACACTCTTGTGGCTTGCAAATCCTCACACAAGGTTGGCAGTTTGTCCCATGCACTGAAATAAAAGGTACTGGTACTTTTGACTCTGTGCCAAGGTTCTTGGACCCCTTGCCAGGGTCTCGGACCACTCAGGACATCCAGAGGAAATGTCCTGGGTTCCGACACCTGATGAGCTATTTAGCTATTACTGCATGCTTTTTAGAAAGGAAATTTTTGAGAGATGATAATGGGGAAATTTTTAATGCTKTCCAGCTTTTTTTTCTCATTGGTACAAATTCCATAAATGAAGAGCTGTGTAGTTCTAGAAACTGGAATTGCTCTACAACACAGACCCAGGTATTTACCATAGGCTGGAAATCAAAGACACTTTTAACTTGTTTTAATTTGAATAATTATATCAMAGGCTGAATTTGTGGAAAATATGCATAATTTTCTTCAAGCATATATATCTGGATATAGATACTGTAATGTGCTGTGRAATATTAYCAAAATTACCTCTTTATGTTGATTTAYACTTACATAACTTACTCAAGGCAGTGTAAAATCAGCTGCTTCCAAAAAAGTATTAAATGTTGTACCCCTCTTTGACTGCCTTTTGATAAAGGCCATGTGTAACTCCCTTATGCATTCAACTGCAGTTTTAATGTTTTGAAGTACAGTTTTTTACAGACATGGGAATGGATCCTTGAATGAACAGTTATAAAGCAYAGAGAGCTCCCACCCAGCTTCAAACACTACCCTCTCTGAATGTGACTCCCACRGTTCTTATCTCAGATGTCCTTTTAGTGTACTCACTAATAGTGTAAGGAAATTCAATTTGAAAATTTCTCCTTTTTTATATTGTACAAGATTGAATTTGGCAACTGAAGGCAGAGATAAGAACAAGACACAATACTGTTCAGCTATCAGACTCCAAAAATTTAGACTAATGGTGTCAGCAGGAGGATAAAASCTATAGAAATATTAAATCTCTCATAAACCTTTTTTTCATTCCTTAGGTATTCCACATGTTGGAGGGATATGGACTCAATTACTAATAGTTATGAAAGAAAAGGCATAAATTAGGATTTATGCCAGTGACAGTTTGATTTCCTAGCCTCTGACTTCTACTCTGTCTATTTAAATAAACCTGTAACTTGTGTTACTATATGTTTTGACTGGTTTTGCTGCAAGAGAAAGTGAAGTTATGTTCACTCAGACTGATGATGAAGGACTTATGGTGCTGACCATCTGAAGCAAACATTTCCAGCTTAGGTTGGATGAATCAATGCTGGCTTCTTATGGCTTGTGGGCAGCCATCCACAATGATGTGCCACTGAGACCTTAGTCCATATTACTGATTATCCATGGAACTTTAGCAGTTTACCTGGATATATGAATGCTGACACCACTAYAGGAAAGGTCAGGCACTGCTGTCAGGTCTGTGAAGAGATTGTGTCCTTGTAGAAATCTGTTGGTACTGAATTCTTGCAATATGTGCTCTCATTGAAGGCTTTTACTGCATGCAGTACTTCTGACTCCTATATTCTTATCCTGTAGACAATGTGATGACAGTGAAGAAGGAGGAAACTGTGTCTGTATATCTTCCCAGGCCCACTCAGAACGTCCTTTATATTTTTCTTTGACAGTCCCATCTATTCCTGGTTAGCCTCTTTCCTCCAGTCAGTGTCTCTTATTATAGGTCTTCTTCCACCTTACAGGGCAAAGTGGGAATACACTACTATCCTACATGCTACTGAGTGACAGAGCAATTTTCAGCTGCCAGCATCTGTGGACTCTTAGAGCAAGGAGTTAAGCATGTAAATCATCAACCACACTGCACTTCATATAGCAACTGCAATATCTATTGGCTGAACATATGTGATACCTAATGATCTACCTAATTGGTTTTGGCTGTGGCAGATGGGAACCCTGGTGCCAGGTGTGCTGGGTTTTGCAAACTTTCTGCTTCTGTAATATTAGAAGCTGTGACTCTTCTCTTAGAATTGTCTTAGAGAGGCAAATTTTTTGTCTCTACTGAAAATTGAATCTTTTACTTCTGGATAGTTCATCTGGGGTTAGGGGAAACAGGTCTTGCTAGCAACAAAGGAAAAATAAACCTCCAAGGTCTGAGATTTTTGCAAAGCAGGGTAATGATGGATTTGAAGAAGAAGCAAGACTGAGCAGAAATGTGGAGGAATTTTTAGAGCAGGAGGAGGAGTTTTTAGTGATGCCCTGCAGCACTTTTTCTTCATGTTGTTGTATTGTCATCTTGACAAAGCTGAGTCACCAGAATCACTCCAGCTGAAGGCTGTCTATCCATAATATCTTCCATTGTGTAAATAGGGAAGTAGGATGTCTGCCTTTAGGCAGCTATCTCATGATTAAATGCMGTTTTGAAAAAGCACTAGCCTAAACTGAGATCTCTATTTTTAGGCAACTGAATCACATCCCAACATAAACTAATGGGAAAGTAGGAKTGGTCATTGTGAGACAAAGGATCATCCTGCAGTCTCCATCTCAAATTTCCTATAATGAATATGAGAAGACTACTTTACAGGATCACAGAAATATGGTTTATGTATTATGGAACGTTCAAGGAAAAGAATCATGGGGAAATACTAATAATTATGAGTTTAACAATTGGCAACTGAGAAGAACTACAGTCTCTGAGTCCTACTTAGATATTGCATGTAAGAAATGTTACAAGGTGATGTCAATTAATGCATTATAGATGCTGTACAGCCATCACATCTCTTATTATCACATTTTCATTTGCTGCATTTGGCTGGAGTCTGGAACACTGACATTTAAAACTAATCTATTGGGAGAAGTGCTTCTAATTTTAAAATTAAAATTGCGTGTACATGTTTCAGGAGTTCACTTGAGAAGCAAGATATTGTCTAGCATCTAAATATAAAATAAAAATAAAACTGCTCCTTAATTATACTATGCTCATTAACTCATACMTATAATAAATGCCCATCTTTAAATATTTATATGATTGAATTCATGTTGCTAAATAATGTACTTCAAATKATTTYTGTTTAAAACAAAACCATTACTGTGCATATTGCCCTTGTAAATCTGGAGAGGTGGTAATAACTCAATGGATTGCAAGGTTTTGGGGTCTTTTTTAAGATGGACAACTATAAATTATATTAGTGCAATTTTATGCCAAGTTTTATGTTAATGAGGATGACCAAGAATGCCCTGCAATAGGGAACCAGGAGATTTATTAGAGAGGACTGCTCTCAACAGAATGTATTTCAGCTTTCAGACAAAGTGAGCCTCGTCCTTGCAGACCGGGAAGCCTCAAGGCAGGTAGGTGTCTCTCCTGTCTTATTTTTCAGTATATCCAATCTTGTTTTCAACTACAGTGAGAAGATATATTCAATTATATATATGATATATTCAGATGATAGCAGTTAAGCTGTTACCATCCTGCTATTCTGAWGTCCACAGCATCAGCAGAAGACTTCATTAGTTTCTCTCTTGTTTGTGAAAAGGTATGAAATATAATTTGCAAGTTGGACCCAAATTTGTTCTTCGACTATAATTGCTGTATAACAGGGTATGAGTTCTGAGCTTTTGTGCACACCCAATGCACTTAAGTCATAAGTTCTTGGGGTGGTCCAGAAATTCCCTGTGAAGCTATCTGCATAGTTGAGATAATGGACTGACCGRAGAAAAGTTTATTACTGAAATCTTAGACATCGTCCCAACAAAGCCTTTGACTAATTTGCAGAGGACCTCTCCAGGTCAGAATTTCAAACCCTTCCTAAGACTTTCCCAGGTGAAATATGTTGTCTATATCAGTCTGTGTAAGTATTGACTAACACCTTGGGTGAAAAATCTGACCTTTTCAGAAACTCCAAATGATTCCTGTGCAGATTTGACTAACYTCTGAGTAAACAAGACCCCTGTAAACAACCACTGTAAAGTGTTTGTGCAGACACAGAAACGTTTACATGTGACAATCTCTTGTGCATACCGAGGATAAGCAGGAGATGTTTCACATGTGATTAAAGGATTGGATGGTACACATCCTGTTCATGTAGTTGTGTRTGTCAGGGAGAAGTAAAGAGCAGGGCTGCTGCCTGAGCTGAGCTGGAGCCCTGGGTGACCCTGGCACAGGCTGTGTGCAGTCATGGGAAGCATGGCAGCACAGCACCTGATCTYTTTACACTGAAACAAGTGCCTATATAAAATAGGCCATTTTTTATCTCAGCAATTCTGCTATTAAATGAAAGTTCAAATKTAKATGTTAAYTTTATTCATAGTCATTTGTTCTTGCACCAACATTTATCCCATACCTTTAATAACTCTTATTTTAATGCTTCACTGTATTTTCAAGCTTCATTTTATGTTTTAACAGTAGCTAGTAGCTGCTCTTCATAAACATAACTTTTATAGTCTCCTAATCAGTCAACTCATCTTTTTCAGGGTACAAGTATACACTGGGAGAAGATTGGCTTGAAAGCAGCCCTGCATAGAAAGATCTGGGRGGCCAATTTACAGCAGGTTCAGTAGGAGCTAGCAGTGTGCCCTGGCAGCCAAGATGACAAAATGCATCCTGGGGTGCCTCAGGCAAAGCATAACCAGCCAGTCAAAAGAGGTGGTTATCCATCACCCTGTGTTCAGCATGGCTGTGGCCTCACTCTGGAGTGCAGTTCTGGGCCTCACAGTGTTAAGGCAGTCCAGTGCATCCAGAGGAGATGGAAGCAATGTCCTTTGAGGAGCAGCTGAGGACTTGGTTTGCATAGTTCAGAGAAAAGGAAGCTGCTCCTTACAGCTTCCTGAGGAGAGGGAAGGAAGTGCTGGGCTCTTCTCCTTTGTATTTAGTGATAGGAAGCATTTCTTTACCAAGAGAGTGGTCAAACACTGGGACAGGCTTCCTGGAGAGGTGGTGAATGACCCAAGAATGTCAGTGWTTAAGAAGCACTTAAACAATGCCCTTAACTTTTGTTCAGTAGCAGTAGTCAGGGAGTTGGACTGGATGACTGTTGAAGAGGCATTTCAACTGAAATAGGATATTCTGTTCTATTCCCATTTCTAAACCTTTTGTATAATAATTCTGATATCTACTGKGAGTAGCAGGGCACTTTTTATACTTTTCCTTCATTTTTTATCAAATCTGTATTAATTTGGCAGAGTACAGTYATGATCAGGGTAGTAATATTCTACTGACTAATTTTCAGTTAATCTAGTAGAAACTCACTCTTCAAGTTCCTATACACATGACCCCACWAAATTTTGTCCCATTTATATTACAMAATTTTGGAAGTTCATCTCATTATTCCCTTATATGATATTCAGGTCTTGTTAATGATATCTCCAAAGAAATAAGGGTAGAAAGAGAAGCATTAGCTGATGTTTTTCTGTTTTATTAATGTGAAACAATAGAGAAATAATAAATGTTAGTGAATATAAAAGTCTAACATTATTACAAATAGTATCTTCCCTAAATGTAACCTTATTCTCTTTTCAAGTCCTGCACTGTCTCTCCCAGTGTTAGATCTGTCATATAGCATTTCTAGGGAAGCATATGGCCTCCATTCATTTATTTCACTACTCTGCCTGAGGATACAGAAGTATGATCCTAAGCCACTTCCTCCACTAATTTTACACTTATGAGCTACAGAGCATGAGTTAAAAAGTCACATTTTAATTAATCTCTGTTCTTATTCATGCAGACTTGGAAGTTTATGCAGGATAGATTMAGTGTAATCCTTTCTAATGGATTTAATAAACACAAGATCAGAGAGTCCCTTTAAGAATAAACCTGCTAGGATAAACAGCATGTTTAAAGAACACATTATCCTGCCTGCTGCCTGACATCCATTCCACTTCCCTTTTTATGGGATAAAGCAGCAGTCCATGATAGTGTCTGATATGGAATAGCTGAATACCTAACTGATAAAGAAGAAACATCCTTATGTACTGTTATTCAGCCTGGGGCCTGTGTTAAAAATTATTTCAGAAAGGTCAAGATATTAAATGTTTAAAAATGGATGAGTGGGTATCCATTTGTTGCTATTCATCACTTTTCCAATTTTCAAAAGCATTTTGTGTGTGTTGGTAGTCATGTTCTTAGCACTTGCTGGAATAAATTTAAAATGTTAACAATACTCTAGAACTGGAGTTTTCACTGGCGTAAAATGACACTTATGAAGGTGTTAGTTTTTGGTTTTTTTTTGGTAAATTTAGAAAACATTTCACCAAATACTCATAAAATCTTAATATAAATTCTCTTTAACAAGATATTTTTGGTGAAATGTTGGTAAACACWTTCTGTGGTTTTTCAGTATAGCTGGCAAATGGATTTACATTTTTCAAATATTAATGCATAAATCCAAAGATGCAGTTCTTCTATAATATCTTATTATTTTAAAAAATAACACAAAATAATGTAGTTATCAGGTTTTTATGTATTATTACATTATTTAAAATGAAAACAATCTACTTTCTAGGAAAATATTTTATGTAGGATACATTGGTTTTCCATCCTATTCTGTTACCACTGAAGCAAAATGAGAATTCTGTAAAAGATTATGTAGCATAAAAGAGCACATAAAATCAAGTACTTCAGATACATATGACACTAGYAAATTAAAGAAGACATGTACCTTTTTATTTTTTTCTGGGTTACACTGGCATGCCTTTAGCTATGGACTAGTGTCAAAAGAAATATTAATCAGATCCCCTGTAATGACTCATMTTAAAACACTGCAGTTGGATAGGATATGTTAATTATTTTGCATTTAGTTATTCTAAGAGTAATTTTGAATGTGATTTTGAGATGYATTGTATTCAATATCTGTATTGGAGTGAAAGAMATTTGCARTTTTTAAATACGGCTATCAGACWTTTTYCTTTCCACTCTACTTTCCAGTCAGAATGGTTTTTGATTTCTAAATCWGAAGGGACAGTATGRTAACTACATGCTATCTGGTAAAATRAAGCCATAGTGTCAATAGAATTATGGAATCAAATCTCCTGAACTTCACTATTTGAGATGACATTGGCAGATAAAAACAACTTTRATCTCAGACACATGTGCACTTTCAAAAGTTACATAAGGTTGCTGTCCCAAGGGGTAGACCRGGAGGAATGTCAGATGGGTCAAAGCAGCAGTCCCAGCTGTGTGATGTGTGAGCTGGGAGCTGGGCTGTGGGCTTCTGTGGGTATCACCTTTGTGCCTTTTTCTGTAGTCCCATCAGTCCTGTGTTGGGCCCTCTCCTTGTGCACCCCAGAAATTTCTCTTCCCTCATCCATGTCTGTGTTTCTGTGTGTCTCCACCAGCACCTGCCCAGCCTCCACATGCCTCTACAACCAGTGGAGTGGGACCAGTCAGTCCCACCTGTCTGCACAAAAGTCTGTTCCCATGTGTCTCCCCAGCCACTTATGCTCAGCACATTTCCTCATACACCTCTTCCCACATATCTCCCAAAGTATTCTTCCCAGTGTATCTCCTGTACTTTGCAGTGCTCCCTCTTTCCTAAACACGTGAGCCAGAGCACATGGGGCTGCCCTGCCTGGCTGCAGTTTGGGGTGCAATGGGATATTTACAACAGCATCCTTTCTCCTCCTCCTTTCTGAGCACCTGGCAGCTCTCAGATACCCAAACCCGCCMCCTAGGTCCAACACCATGAGCATTTAACATCAGATCTTCTCTCTTTTTTCCTTCCCTCCTCACTTTYTTCAGAGCTCAGCCACATACTTTGCTGCTAAGATTTAAGACTTTCTTAGTGGATGATGATTTTCATTGTTTCYACTGGATGTGAAATACTGACTTTTTCCTTGTAGTAGGCAGGTTTACTGTTTTTATTCACTTGTAAACTAGCTACTTYCTGATCTGAAAAAGAAGGATTGGRTTGTGTTWTGGKTTTTTTTTCYTTTTTCTTCCAAACACATAACTCTCCTTAAAGCAACAAATTTTCACCTTTTGAGTCAGTCCAAAAAGGTGCTTTAGAGCAAGGTATTAGCAGTCAGTGCTAAAGCCAGGACAGAAAATTGTAAATTGTTAAGGTTACTAGAATCACTATTTTACAAATACTTGAGAGAAATGTCTTGGCTGTTTTCAGGGGTAAGATTGAGCTGGACAAAGGCAGTGTTAAATGACATTTTTTTATCAGAAGATTTTTGCATATATGTATTTTATAAGTAAGACATATTAAAAAAAAGGGAAAAATTCTTGTTAAGATTTCATTAGAGCATAACTAGTAAATATATTCTTGGTATAATGTTTCTGTTTTAGTATACATARTCACCTTGTTTATGCATTTCTTGCTTATAATTTTGTGAACATTGAACTCAAAGAAAATGAAAACAGGGCAAGTAAGATGTGAAATTCTCAAAAGTGTCCTTTCTTGCCTAATGGTTGGTTTTGTTCTGTTTCTATCATATCTTTCTTTACTTTTCGATGTTTGGCTTAAACATCGAAAAGTAAAGAAAGAACCTTTCAGGTTCTTTTTACATTTATTTAGATTCCAGCTAGGACTTTATGTATGAATTAGCTTGAGGCCATGATAGTGAACAAAACCTTGAAATATAAAGTGCTTTCTTAGTGTTGGAGGCCACCTTATACAGAGATTGTTTATAAAGTCAAATAAACAGTCAACAAATATTCTGTACCTGCCAAAAAGTTTAAGAAAGCCTTACTGTCAGATTCAGCTTCATCTGCATTGTATAAAGATGTCTGTCTATCTATTAAAGAAAAACTCAAATGTTCTATTTGAAGTAGTTTTACAGTGCTTTTCTCTCTGCTTCCTGTCTTTTTGACTCATTTGTTTCCTAGAGAGTTTTAAGACACATGAGCACAGGGAATTTTCTTTGTGTAAAACCCTTATTTATATCATGAGGATTTAAAATATGAATTGAAGATGTTAACTTTATGTTTCCAGAAGCTCACCAGCCCTAACGAAAAGAGATTTGACAAATCCTCCCTACAGAATGATYGTGACATTCTGGTTCTGGGGTTTTACTCTAAGTGAAGAAGGAGGAAGACATCTAATTTTTAATTAGTTCTCCCCATTTGGGAGATCATCTGATTTTACTGGCAGAATTAGCAAGTGAAATCACTCAAGAGCTGCCATGTAAATGYCCCCTACCTCTAGGGATTCAGTATATTAAATGAGTACAGTGTTAACCTGGAAATATTATTATTGATTTTAAATGAGAGCAGCTCTTAAATTTGGCAGAAAACATTAAATTGAAATAATTATTTTTATTCCATTCTTGATCACTGACAATGAAAATTAGATATGTATATCTCTTTTATGCAGAAAAGAGGACAATTTCTGTCCCCCTCCAGCATTTTGCCAATTATAATAAATAATTYGAATTAATTCCAGACAAATTTTAGTGCTTTCTTACAAATACAAAGAACAACTTGCAGGACATATCAGAGAATAAAAAGGCCAWTACTCTTTTCCTCCTTGATTGTTATTTTTTAAGTTCTTTTGCTAAAACTTATACATAGCATAAAGTGTTACTGAAAGAATTTAGAAAAAAAAAATTCTGAGATTTTGTTAATTGAKATTTCTAGCACCATTTAATTATTCAAATTTAACTGTATTTCTATGGCAAATTTTCAGCACTCAATTTGATTACAAATGAAGACCATTTCTGGAGTATCAGTATGGAAGCTCATTTACTGCAAAATTTACAATGCTTATGTAAATTCTAAATGACTGCACCCTGGAGCCATACAGACAGCTGTCACATATTTAAAGCTCAGCCCTCCAAAAGTTCTTGAATAAGAATCCCAGCCTTACTAGCCTGACTAGTCTACAGAACTGTCATTCTTATCACTCATCTTTTACTACTTGAGAACAAAAAATGCCTAGAGATAAGCAGAGATTTGAGTACCTACGCTTCTCAGTCACTATTTCATGAATTTTGCTGCTAATGAAAAAGGCTTACTTAAAAGGAATCAAGCATTTCCAGATAAATATTAAGACTGAAATCYAATTAATGTAAAAACTCACCACTAATGACATGCTCTTTTAATGTTTTCATGTATACATCTATACACACATATGCATATGGATTYATACACAATCACAGGCTCATAGAAGCCTTTAGGTTAGAAATTACCTTTAAGATCATTGAGTCCAGTAAATTGCAGCAAGACTATCTGATAGAAACACAAAAGAAATTACATTCAGGCATAAGATAATAGTCCACCTTTCCCAATTCCCTTCTATCTTTTACTCCAAAGATGACATATGTCTCCTTAAAATAACTACACATTTTTACATATTAAAACATAAATTACTGTAAAAAGATTAGCAAAAAGAAGTCTTTATTYCACAGATCTACTCTTAAGTCAATGAGGACTGCATCTTCTAAAATCAGATAAGTGGTATACAAATCTAACAAAATAATGCAGYAGACTAATTTTAAATGTAAGCACTCTGAAAGGGTAAATAAAATCAGAGGGAAAAAAATACATATTATATTTATTATCATAAATGAAAATACAGGAAATACAACAACTCTTCATGAAACGTTGTAGTCTTTAGAAGTACAGAAAACTAGATATTTTTACCAAGGAGGAGTTAATCTAGTTTTTGACAGCCTCAGGGATACATKCCTTTCTTAGTCACTAATTATTTTTAGAAATAATGTATGAGAAGAACAATGTTGATATAATGATAGTGAAATACAAAGAAAAGAAAATTATTTTTATTTAATGTAAATTTTAAGACTACATTTTTTCAAAAAACAGATTCAGTTAGAAACTGCATCATTTCTTAGATAGYTTTATTGTATATAGTCCTACAAAATTTAGGGAAGCGTTCCAATTTTCTTGTAATAGATTTTGGTCTTCTATTACTAATACATTATTAACACCATTAATATTAATAAAGGGGAAAAAATAAGAGGCAATTCTATCAAGAAAATGTATTATTATTTTCAGTAATAACCGCATCTGCTCTCAATTAAAATCAAACTTGTCATTATATAAAACWCTATACCTAAAAATGGAAATTTGTTTCCAAGAACTATCAAGGAGGATATGAGAACTCATTTAGAGTTGAAAGACTACCATTAAACAAAAGCAGAGTACTTGGAAATGCTTAGAAATCAAYGTAACTACGTACAGCCTGGAAAAGTATATTAGTAAAAAAGAAAGGAATTCAGTTCTATAGTGCTCTTGATCATGCAGTCATTTCCAATTGCAGAATACTGATGTAAATAATTATMATTTTAATATTTCTAAGAAGGTAAGTATGTATGTATACTCAAAACCAAACTCATTGAAGTCTGTGAATTTACATTTCTGGGACTTTCTATTATTTCTTTTTATGGTTGGAAAACTAAGTATAAAAGCAGTTCCTTTGTTAAATTATCATATAATTTTGACTTGCAAATAAGGCCCACAATGTCAATATTTGGATAGCCCACAACAAATTTATGCTTTTTGTATATTTCACTRAAAACATAGTCCCTTTTACTGCTTTTGTCAGAGCTTAAAAAAAGAAACCATTTTGACAACTACTTTGCCAATAAGTATCCCTAAATAATAATTTGGTGAATAATATGTTGGAATACATAAAGAATGATAACCATTTATTTATGCATATATGTCCTGAGAATATTCATTCCAGTAATGAGAGAGAGTATCTGCCAGTCAATATGGTTTTATACAGCATAAAGGGATCATTAGAAGTAATGACTTTCCTTTTCACTTAATTTCAAGTTTTCTTGTCCTTTTTTGCTMTGATTTCTCAGAAACTGCATCTTACGTCCCTTCAAAAAAATACACAAAGAAGTATTACCCTAACAAAAAAGAGCTTCATAGCAAGACCTTTAGCTATGAAAGCAAAAAGAGATCTCTGAGTAGCTGGAACTCAACAGGTATAACCAAAGGGATMTCTTGAGCAGAAGCTCCTTTAAACACTTGAAATGTGCAGTAGAGTTTGTTACTGTGTGTCCTGGCTACTACTGGTTSTTTTGAATTACTGATTTTTATCCAGCTACAATCACTTCCAGCAGAATAATGTTTTATAAACCATGCCTACATCACAGGKCTCAAATTGTTATATGCAGGCATATTGTTCCCATTTACTACAGACTAGCATATGGAAAACTATGTGGTGAATCTTGATTTTAATGTGTGTACAAACCTTTTGATTCACAACTGCTGTGAAYAGATCATCTAAACTCACTGTGTGCCTTCCTAGCTCTGAATTTCCACAGAAGTACCTTGGTGTGACCTCCTTGGGAACCTTTAAGTAAACCAGCACATACATCGCCACAGACCTAAAAAAAGTATGKTTGCAGTGTTATTTCCAAGCCATTGGCGAGACTTGTGACTTTTTGTATTTTACATAACTGTTGGGAGAGAAACTGTTACCTTGTTTCTATTTTACATGATTTCTTTGCAGCCRGTGGAGCAGCCCAGCCTGTCAAATAGCTTTGTTTACTCCACACTGTACACCAACAGGGTAAAAGTAACATCCAGGACTTTTCAGGAAAAAGCCTTCAAGATTACATTAAGAGATGTTGGGTTGAAGCAGATAAATTCTGTTGGTTTCTTCTTTTGAAGTGGTGCTTATATCCAATAAGAAAAAAATAACATTCAGTGTATTAGAAGACATACCAGAAGGGTGAAAATAACTCCTATATCCTCTCAAAGTTGATATGATTGTGAAATTTTGAAATGGGAGGGATAAATTTCTCTCAGCTTTTCARTTGCTGCAGTATTATTGTGGATTACTTTACTAGTACTGTACTGATAATATTTTTGAGAGAGTGTTTATTATTACAGTTTATAAGGGTCAACCATGGTGGCAAACTTTATTCACTGTGGTTTGAGATTTCTATATGGCCATTCAGAAGACATTGGATTCTGTACACAACTTTGAGTTTCAAGAGATTGGTTATGCAAACGGACCAAAATGAGATTCCCTGCAAACCTGCACATAAAGAAAGCACAGATATTAGTGATTTGAAGTCAAAAAGGGATAGAAGTACATTTTTTGACACTACATGACAAATCCAGAATCTGGGTTTGGGCAAAGCCAAATTTTTAAACTCCAAATTAAAACTGCAAAGTATCCTATTGTGTCATGCCTGGAATCAGATTTCAGGGGGAGCATTTGTTTCAGGTTGCACCTATCAGTTACTCATGCAGTTATGTCTTCAAAAAGGCCTCCATAAAACATAGCTGTTTTCCAGGTTGGATCCATGGATCTATGTATCAGGTTGTAATAGTCAAATCTGTATGCCAGCAAGACTCCTAAGACTGCACACTGTAGCTAATTCCCACAGCAGATTTTGGGAAGCATAATCAAAGTGTGTTCTAGATCAGAAGATGTGAATGGATGAGAAGATAACAARAGACTTATCTCTGCCACTGCAATGCAGAGGAAATGTATCTATTTAATTAAAATTATCTAACTATAATCTAATGTGGATGTTTGTTTTTCAGGACTAATTATAACACACAAATGCTGTTTATGATTACAAGTACACAATTAAGGACAACATAGTATAAAATTCAAATAACATATGGCATTTGCAGAACCAGCAGTGCCATCAGAAAAAAACGTACCAGTTGTCATATTTTATTAATCTTWTGATAAATTATTGCTGCATTGTAATTAAATGAGCAAGACAGTCAGCCAACATCATTATCAGAGCTCCTGCTTTCTTTGWATCTCTTGTAACTTAGAAATCCAATTTATGAATATTACATTGTTTTATTGAATGTGAATTACTRTAGGGATAGTGGGCTTGAGTTGTTCTCCAGTAATTTTATTCCAATATAGCAATGATTTATGGTAGGTATTAATTTTGTCATGTTTCATATTGTATCTATTTATATGTAGTTCTTGGCAAGAATAACTAGCCCAATATTCCTTAGGTAATGAGCTATTAAGTTCAACAAGTGAACTTACAGTGCCCTTTGAAATATAGCATTCACATTTAGCTCTCATTCATGWCAGAGGTTAATAATTTCACAATTTAATAACTTCYATCTAACAAAGGTAATCAATATTGTTTTGTTTCATATGTTGGAATGAACATAAATTTATCTTGGTAGCATGTATCAGTAGCATTCAAAATTGGAAAAAAATATTTTTTTCAGTATCCAAGAAGTTTTTAAGAATTAMAATACCACTGAAAAGGAAATAAAAAGTTTACACATTGGGAAAAGATAGCCCAAATTATTTTCTTTGCAGAAATAAAACATGGAGATATAATCAAACAGCAGATGAATTAATTTTGTGTTGCAGTGCTGACCACTCTTTGGATAAATAATCATTAAAATAATGTCTAATCCTATATTACTGATTCTTCTCAGCAACAACAAAATTCAAGAGCCTTAAATCTGTCAGGGTCATGTACACAGCTTGTCAGCGCTCATCTTGCATTTTAGGGGCACCAGATAAAAGATATTTGCTCCAGAATGTCTTTGGTAATACTATGTAGACAGCTGAATAAACTATCAGCCTATTTTGATTTCAGAGCTCAACAACAGGTAAAATAGACACTCCAATTACTTCACTAAGAAAAAAATAATTTGACCTAAAATGGGTTAACTGGTTCAAACAGAAAACTAACATTTTCAAGAACAATTTCTAGTAAGTTCTTGGAGATCTGGACATAAAAAGAGAGACTAATTATAGGTGAAATATGGAACATATTGTATCCAAGAAGAAATTAAGCAGAATTTTAAACTTTGAGGAATGCTCTGCATGTTTTTCTTGTTCTCAGTTAATGTAAAAATATGGGCCACAATTATATTATATAATTCAAAAATAACAATGTCCAATCTGCTCATTATTAAATGGAAAGCATTTTAAAATTACTTAATTTTGTGTACCTAAATCTATTCAATTGACATAAGGGGTCAGTTCTCACAGAATCCTTTCTGGAAAGGGCTCTGCAAAGGATTTATCTGAAATCGAAAGGATTGTGGGAGAAGCTATGGCACAAAACAAACACGAACAAAACACCTCACATAAATAATCTCATGAATTTTTAGCAAAACCACATGATATTTTGTTTAAAACTACATTGATATCTGGATTGCAAAGTTAACCTGCCTAATTAAATACATTTTAATATGCAGGCAGAGAACTTCATCTTCGTAACTCTTACACCAAACAAATGAAGATGCTATGAAGAACAGAATTAATTGATAGGTGGGTAGATAAGATCATTCAGTAAATTATGCATGCTATCAAGAAAAAGAAATATTTCAGATCTCTCATTTCAAATTGCATCTTTATTCCACAATAATCTATTGACTGGAGGACAGGGGATATGACAAACCAACCCAAACAAAACCAAACMCCCCAGAAAAAGTATGTTTAAAATGGAATCTACATCTGCTATATCTGAATAARCTGCTGTTGAAAGAGAAACAAAACTCTTCTTGCTGTGCTCTGTATCTTTAGAAGAAAGACTGTTAATCATGCATGRAGAAAACAGCCTCCCTGGGGACTGGTATTGTCTGAAGAGTAATGGCATTGAACAGACACTTCTCACAACTGGCTAACTATTGGCTCATCATTCAGCACTCTAGTTAGTCTCAAATATATCAATTCGTTTAGGAAGCTAATAGTCCACCAAAAATGACTGGGATTTCAGTCTACAATGAATATATCTGAAAAATAGATTTAAAAATGAGGAACCAYAATAATATGCTGCAGCACCTAAATTCCTTTCCATATTTAAACTCAAACTAATTTCACACAACACTTACACTATTTGTTTCTTTCTATTAATAGAGTATGTTAATCATACTGGAAACATGTTTGCTATGGCAATATTTTGTAAATATTTTTACTGTTTCCAAATGAGCAATTCATAAACAAAGTATATCAAGAGTAATTACATGAAACAATTTTGGAACTACAAGAGAAGAGATTTTACTTTTAACATAATTTTGAGCTCGGTTTTGTCATGAAATTGGATTAACATATTTTGGAGTACACAGCTATAATTGCTTCTGCAAAAGTAAGCAGACAAACAAAAATCAAACCAAACAATCAAGCAAAAATAATTCCTTATCTGCCCAAGYGGTCTGGTAAAAGTGAGAAGAGAGACCTAACAAATAAGAGTTATCCAGATGGGAGCAAGAAAAGGGAATTTGAGCTCTTAGAGAACTCAGAAGGCAGCCCTGAGWTTTCTGGACTATACAGCTCTGTATAAATTATATTTGAGGATCATAATGAGATATATTTTTATGACAGAAAAAATGTATTATTTTTATTATATGTTGTGTTCTTAACTCAAATTTCTGTACAAGCAAAGTAAATATTTGGGAAGCTCAAACAAGATTTTTAAAAACATAATTCAGTGGTATTTTATTCTGGGTTATCTTACTAAATGCCAGGCTAACACATTGCAAACCATCAGTAAAAAAAAATCCTGAAAAACACCTCTGAAACCTTCTGCATACATTTTTTAATGCAAATTAAACCATACACTTCAAGCTAAATAAAATAGGAGTAAGAAAGGTTCTACAAATCTTTTATCAGTGAACACATGCCCAACTCTAACAGAAGACATATGTTTATGAAAAAGTTTCTTCTGTCATGTCTTCTGACACCTTCATTTCTTGCAGTTTCTTCATCATATTGCCAGAATACTATTCCCAAAAAGTGCATGAAGATCAAAAARACCTTTAGAACAACAGAAGGAATATAGCAATTGCCAAATCAAGTGCAGGAGGGGGGTTTATTTGCTTTTTTTTTTGTTTTGTTTTGGTTT
Organism: Alauda arvensis; assembly: GCA_902810485.1. NCBI lineage: Eukaryota > Metazoa > Chordata > Aves > Passeriformes > Alaudidae > Alauda > Alauda arvensis. Next base: position 59,345 of record CADDXX010000281.1, read on the forward strand.
GAATTTCCCTTCTTAACCATTCTTTATCTCATCATTTACATGGCCATTTCTCTGGCATCAATTTCTGCCATTGAGGACTTTTATTTCTCAKTTTCAGTAGGACAATACTATTCCATACATSATGCTCTGCTGGGAGCAAGTTAACMAAGGTAGACTTCTATCCATACAGGTAGCTTTCTATTAAGRAGAAATAATATGACATGGCAGTCTAACAAGGTTAGTCTGTGCTTCAATAATTTCTGTTGGACACTGACTTCATTGAATTGGAGTTTTTTGATCAGTAATTCTTTCTAGCATCTATATAAATCCAAATAAACAGGTTATTAAATTACAAGTAAAAAAGTACTGACAAGACAGCTTAGTTRCATGGCTGTGGTGCCATCCAACTTTCAAGTGTGTCTGAGACTCAGACATCATATTTCTATCTGTCCATATAATACACTTGGTTAAGAGCTAAAATAGCATTTAAGAAATTATGTTGTGTAAACACAAACACAAASCACAGGCAAATCAGAGACTTCTACAGKGTTTGAATACATTATAGCAAAAAATACCTAAAACAGTATGTGAAAAAATTCCTAACAAATAGGCACTAGTAAATTAAATATGYCAAATATTTAAAAAAACTATATCATCAGTAGAAGATGTGTCTTTAGGTACCTTAAGCAGCAGTAATATGAATGAGAGAAGGAGGAGGATGTGGGGTCTGTGTTAGATCTGTCATGTCACTTTGAATGACAAGGCAACTGATGGTGCCAAATCTTACCATTGACTGTAACTCAAAGCACAGATTTAACTTTCAAAATCACATGTGATATCTGAGCACAATAGATTTTTAGTGTGTGCAGTCTGGAGCTCATTGGCAACTTGCATGACCTTATGGTTACTCTATCCTATATTCTTACCAATTTCTGTCTTCTGGACACAGAATATAATTTAAAATCTGCCTTTGAACCTAAACTACATTTGAAAAAGCACCTGAAGACAGCACAGGAGTACTAAGATTATAAACYTTGCATTTGCTCTGTTTGTTAGCAGCAAACACAAAAATACTTTAATTGTGAGAAACATTCAGAGAAGTGTCAAGTTCCAGACAGTGTGTGTACAGAAAACCAGACTCACTGATGGGCTATTTCCACACTTGGAAATATACAAATATCTTTTGGAGTTTAGTGTACAAAATGATAATAACTAATAGGCATGTTTCAGCTACATTTTCTTCCATAAATAAATAATAAAATGCAATACATAGCTAAAATAGAGATAATAATTTTAAGTTTTCAAAACTCCAGCAATTGGTGGTAATTTTCTTTATAGCTAAAATGAAGAGCACTGAAGGAATAATCAATATCTCTGAAAGCGGAATTGACTTTGAGTGCATTTTTAAATTAACTTCTTAAATCACAGTTTGCTCTTAATAACATTTTAACATAATGAAATATTTTATTGTGTTTGCAGTATTCACAAACAGAGACTATTTTTTCAATTAGCTAAAGTATTTCATTCTCGTACTTGACAAATCTTCATACAGAAAACATAAATACAATGGACTGCAAAATTCACAGCTATATAACTAACTTTTTTTCCTTGYTCAAACTTTGTAAGGATCATTTAAATTAAACCTAAAAGTCCAGAAGAGAGTTTATTTTTTTTTCTTATAAAAGATGTTAAAGTATGTTTTACAGGATGGATAATTTCAGTGAGAAGATGATGTCRAAGTTTATACAGAAACAAGTAACAAGTAAAACATGACATATAATGATGATGTATAAATATGATAATAGCATAGTAAGTAAAATTTTATGGAAGGCTAGAGTGCTTGAGAAAAGGAATCAAAGCCAGATGGCTCTAATATTTATCTGACATCTCTCAATGCCAAATACTATAAGTGGTGTTACTGGAAACAACAGGCATGTTAGGAAGAGGGGCACAAAAGTGATGGGCACTTATCTCTATCTGTGCTATAAAAATTTGTGCTTCTGTCACTGGCATTTTAGTCCCCTTTTGCCTATGTTAATAGTATAATAAAAAGTCTGTATTTAAGAGTCCAAAGACATGAAGACTGGCTTTAAACAGCTGTGAACTTRCAGAAAGGGTGGAATCTTGTTAGGGCTTGACTGAGCTGCTGGCTGTAACCATGACCTGAGATAAAGTTAGCTGAGCTGGACACGGCACAGCATGGGAAATGGCTGGATGTGACAGATAGCAGTATGAGAAGCTGAAATAAATTACAGAGAACACCATGAGGGCATGGTGTGGGGTGCAGAGGTRGTTAAGGCAGAATTATCCAAGAAATGGCCAAACTTCACAGCTAACTGGAAGAATAACTTGAGACCTTCAGGATGGCAGTTTCTCACAGGCAAGCAGAGACAAGGTAACTACGTCAGCAAYGACCTACACTGAGGCTGAGGTTACATAAGGAATGGTAACAGAGATAAACAATTGGGATAAGGTTGCAGCAAAACAGGGATCAATAGGGAAGAAGTAATTGAGGTCATTTAGGAGGAGATTGGGGTATAGAAAGGCAGGTGGCAAAAAGAGAGTTAAGATAAGGGAAATGCAGTAGTAAGGTATGTTAATGTTGAAATTGGTGCTGCCYGGGTGTACCTTCTGGGCAGTCCTGCACTGGATGACTGCAGCCTAAATCAGGACTGAAAACAAAACCTGTTCCTCTGAGCATAACACAGGAGTCAGCCCGGCAGGAAAAAACACCTTAGAGGAGCACACTTRGAAAACCAAATCAACAGTGTATCCATGAGGTCTTGTTCCTGACAGCATCCACATCTGCCCATCATTTCTATCAAGAAAAAATTTTTGACACAAATATTTTGATGCATGTCATGCAATTAGTATTTTGGATCTCTCAGCTGCAGATGTAATTTGAAATAAGAAAAATGGATCATCTGGAAATATGATGTCAACAGTTATTAAGTGGGAGAGTTCAAAGCAATAGTTTTCTTAATTTCTTTTAATTRTTGGTATTCATGATTTAGGATTTATCCAAGCACAATTAAAAATTTGTATTTTCAATGATACCAGAATGCTTCTTTTCTTGACTTAAAAAAGATGGAGATGGGGAAAAAGCAAAAGCTAGACAACGAAGACCGTGCACACACATGGGAAAGATTAAACTACTAGGAAAATTTTGCCTGAGATCTGAGACACTTGGTTTCCAGTACCTGAGGAAGAACTTGAATTAGTAACTTGAATTTATTGTGATTAAATGGCAACTTCTCACCTTAATATTTGGCAACACATGCATGCACATAAACAATATTGCTGGACTGCATCTCTCTTAAATGGTGTCAGCAAGAAAGCTATAAAACTTAAGTACATGAAACACACTAGGGAGAAGAAAGAAAATTCTTGTCAGAAGTATTTGTTAAATTCCTTATTCAGTTTGCTTTTTTTCACGGAGTCTTTATGATCAAATGRAGAACTTTAAATATTCATTGCCTACTTTGAACAAAATAAAGAACAAACTGCAAAAAATGTAATTTACTGAGCTGAGAATCAAGTGCTACATTAGAGAATCCATTGCTTCAAGAAGACTAAATATTTATTACCTTTATTATCAAGTAAATTTCAACAGAACCTAATTGTGCAGTCCTGCTTATCCATCTCTATATCTTACATTTTCTGTGCAAAATTATTTTTTCATTATTTTTTAATAAACTATTTTTATGTCATTTATCTTAGATTTATACCTCTTGCTCCACATAAGGAGCAAGACATCATGAACTCTGAGCAGGAAAAACATAAACTTTCAGAAGGAAATGGCAGAAGTCTACCCAAGTAATCATAATTTATTTTCTTGATTAGAAGCAATTAAATATGGATCTAAAGAAATGAAAGCTCCCATCTGACCTTCTATAGATTTATCATTTGTTTGTAACATTCCAATAAGGATTTTGTTCTATAGTACTTTAGAGTATTCAATAAAAAAGCAAGCTTATCAAACCATGAAGTATTTAAAATTTCACACAGCTAACTAGATTTWAAAAAGGCTTACTATGTGACCAAATTACAGGATGCTATTTAATTATTTTAAGAGATGAAGAAGGAAGAGTTTATATGCAGGCAGATTTAAAAAAGAAAACCCTGTATAATCTGGAATGGTTTCAGTTTTAAATCTGTAGGCAAAGCCCTCACTTAGCTGTCCATTATTGGTTTCTTTTTCCAAGTCAGCATGAGTCATATTCATTAAAATTGTCATATTTCAGCAACTCTGACATTCAGAGACAGTTTTCAAATATATCTTTGAAAAAGTCCCTTTTGTTGTCAAGATGCCATGGAAGTTACAGCCTCAGCAGCACTCTACAGTCAACTGACGGAGACATGGATGAATGCAGGAATGGTGGCACTGATTTTGGAACTCAGAAGCATGAAATGCTTCACAAATTAATTATTATTTCCTTGCAGAAAATAATTTATTTGTGCATTTCTGGGAAAAAAATATATATATTTATATTTATATTTATTTATATTTATATTATTATAGTATATTATTATTATCTAGGAAAACCCAGAAATCAATCAAACAAGACATGGACTTAAATGTAAATTATGACTTTTCATTTCTTTCAGCATATTCCATCAAATTTTGTGCTTTGCATTTGTATTCTTACCAAAAGAAATATCCTACATTATGACTCAGTTTAAAAAAAAAAATAAAAATTTAACCATTAAGTCCACTGTAATTTGGTCAGAAACTTGTGGTGCTTTCAGCTCTGAAGCTCTTTCATGAAGATGCCTAACTCATATCCATCAAGATCATMTCAAATTCTGTAAACAACACTTTCAGTTAAATCCTTTTCTTAGGTATTATTTTATATTTCTATTGTCTTTAGGTTTCCTRGTCATCAGGATTCTTCATATTTTCAACCATATGATACCTTTACATATACTGTAGATGTAACYAAGATGGTAATTTAACCTTAAAGCTTGCTGGATCTGCACACCTAATGMAGCTGCAGTACTATGGCTTATGAAATTTTTGTGTCTTCAGTGCTTTGCTTATCAATTGGATTGAGATGGAAAACATAAAGCAAATACAACATATTATTACATCCCATACAATTTAGGTTAATAAAAATGCTATATTGAAATATTTTCCAGGAATTGTTTACTGCCAAATATTAATGAATACCAATTTAAATTTAATCAGGACAGTATTTCACATAAATTTCCAATTAAAAGGAATGTATTTTTCTATTGCCAAGAGATAAGTGGTGTTCAATAAAGTCTAAAATATATTAAAAATTCAAATTTTATTTTGATACACATTTCCCTAAATACGTATCAAGAGGTATAAAAGCTAGTTTATTTAAGAATGGCATACCATCTACTTAAAAAAGAGATTTAATTTATGATAAAATGTTAGTGCTTCATGAGTCACATATCAGTGAGCAGCTATCGTTAAATGTACAAGGATAAAYATTCACTAATAAATAAAAACATATTTAGCATTGAGAAATTGATTKCAAATTTTTTTTGGAAGATGAGTTATTCCTTTAAAAAATTATTAAGTATAGCAATATTAATAATCTGAAGACAARTTTCAGATAACTATTGAACCTGAAATTCACACAGAACCATAGAATGGTTTTGGTTGGAATGGATAGTGATCTTTTTCTAGTCCCCCTGCCATGGGTGAGAAACATTTTATTTCACCAGGTTGCTCACAACCCCATCCACACTTCTAAGAATAGAACATTCACAACATCTCCAGCCAATCTGTTCTTGCTTTGCCACCCTCTCAAAAAAAAAAAAAAAAAAATTCTGAATATCTAATTAAACCTTCCCTATTTCAGTTTGAACCCATTCCCCCCTTGTCTTGTAAAGGTCAGATGAAATTTTATCAAGTTGATGAACTTTTCTGCAGGGGATTTAAAAACATGGCTGAGGAAATAGACTAAATTATCTTGCAAAATATTAGAAATGAGTAAAACCAATATTTTTTTAAAAAAGGTGGGAAAATTGCCCTGGCAAACTGGGTCACATCGAGGAAGAATATGTTAATACAAAAATATGGAATATGAAAAGGTGTTTACTGTTGAACAATACATTATRCCCTAAAAAATTTCATTCAACCAGATAGCTCATCTCATTAGTATGTTTGAAATATTMAGATATTTCAGATAGTGCCTTGTACTATTTTCTTAAATGACCTAGAAAATTACAGTGAAGAAGAATGTGCTGCAAGGTAAGAATATAAATTGTTGAAAAGCTGTACTCAGCTACTATTCATTGCACACAGTAGAACAAGAAAAATGTCATGCATGTTTACATATGTATTTGTCTTTCCTTAACTACTGTKTAATACATTTATCATTTTATAACAGAAAATAGAGTACATTATTCAATTTGCAGATCACTTCAGACTGGACCAGGCTTTGGAGACCACATTAAAATTCCAAGAGAYTTGAGAAACTGAAGCTGTTTATCTTCCAAAACAACTGCAAACTGAATGTTTGCTGACAGTAATGTATTTTTGCTTAAAATAGGAAAGATTGCTGTTGTCTTCACTTAAAAACATCCTGATAGCCGAATTTCACATAGGAGTATTTTGGGGCAAATAAGAAAATTGCCCAAAAGTTTATAATAATGATTCTCTTCTTTGGTATTTTCTTCAGTCTCTTTCTTCAGATTATCAGAAATAATAAGCCTTCTCTTTTTAGGTTTTCTAGGTAGCAGTGCTTTGTACTGCCCATGTAAATTCTACTGGACAGGTAACACATGTTCTGTATCCKAATTACTGACCTTCTTTGTTAATAATACCTTCTTATTAGTTATTGCTGTAGCAATCAAACTTCTTAGCTCAATTTATAACAAAATTACAAAAAATATTTCCATCCTTATTTATATACTTGCATCTACAAACAAAGTTGTGTTTTAATTTTACATTTAAATTACATTTATATGTAAACTTATGGAGCTGCTACATACTGGAATAAATTACAAAAAACCACAGACTTGCCATTAAAAGCAGAATAGTATCTATCAGTTATAACTCACTCAACTTTGAGGAGAAAGTTGAGGGGAGAAGAGAAACGGAGTGAGAGAGAGATTAAGCAGAAAGATACCACCACCACATAGATTTTTGCGGCATCCTGCTGGTCCTTCTTCACCCCGGTCTTCTGTGGTAGGGTCCCAGAGTCACTCTTCTGTACAAAAACACTTTTGTACTGTCCAAGTCCCAGGTATCCCCAGGGCAGASATGTCATTCCTATAACCTGGGCTGGCAGGCGTACCCTTCTCTACAGTTTACGACCATATCAATTTCTTTTGTCTGGATAAACCTTATCTCAAGTTCCCATAGTCTGCACACTATGATGTGCTCACTGCAAGTCTTCACCTTTGTTAGACGTGGAATTWATGCTTTCCTGTTTTGCCACCTGTGCTTATCTCAAGTTCCTGATGTGGTGGCTTATCTTTACAGGAACTTTCTTTAACAGCGTTTTGAGAAATGCAACTGCATTCTTTACATCCTCACAACATTCTACCTCTAAAAAAACCTGTGAGCAAGGGATTAAAAATATGGCATAGTTTGTCAGGTAAAATCACAGAAAACACAGTAGGAAAACAATTCTGCAAAAAGAAATAATTATGTGAAACTTCAGATATATACTGATGTAAAAAAAAAATTTAGAGTGTGCATAACCATAGAATCAAATCTTTCTGCTTTTGTATTATGCACTTAAAGCCAGGAAATTTCAAGCAGTTTTTGATAAKAAATTGTTATGTTAACAGTTATTACTGTAAGTGTCATGACATTTGGATGGAAAACTATCAAGTTGTTCAAACAATTACAACACTCTAATCTAAATCACAAAGCATTTTTTTCAAGGGAAAAAAAMCCCAACAGTATACACTTTGGGACACTTGGTTCAAATGGAAGTGTGGATAAGCAGATTAAAAAAAAAATTCTCAAATATTTGATTTTTTAATTTGGTCAGACACTGAATGTAAACAATTAAAAGATCATTTGTACACATAATCATAGACAAAGCCCCATATTTACTCTTCAAAAGGAAGGACAAGAGAAGCAGACAAGGGCTTATTTTATTGCCTTATCTTCAGTGCTGAAGAATTCTTTTACAGAAATAATATATATCTTCAAAAATTACTGTAATTTCTTGCTCACTCCTTTTTARTGCATTATCTGATTGTGATATGAGATGTGAAAGAATGAAATGTGTTGTAAACGTTTCATTATCATTAACATTTACTTGAAAATTAAAATGGCAGCCAGAGATCTCCAAGAGCATAACTACATATGTATTTTCTTATTAGGGTTCCAGAAAGAGCACGATGTCAGAAGTTGTCCAAATATCCACCGTTTCTTGAAAACAACTGAAAAAAATATGAAATTATTCAATAAAAATTTTTAACTACTCTTACTCATGTGATGACAAGGCACTTGATACAAGCAACAAATAYCTTGATTGTAACTAGAAAGTTTAATTATCATGGAAAGAAAAAGCTGGTTAAAAAAAAAAAAGCTTCATGATCTGTAAATACACAATTTTACAGAGTCTGGGAATCTGTATACTGAGACTAGAAAATACAGGAAGTATAAGGTACTAAAAGTTTAACACTCAATAATAACTCAAGTGAGAATTCCTGTAAGACCTCTGTGAGGGTAGAGGTTTTACAGGCCATGAGAGATAGGGAAAAGCAGGAAATGCTTCTCCTACTAGTGTGTGTATATTATATTTAGTAGGAGAAAGGAAGACAGGTGACCTCACCCCTGATAAGTAACAGCTGTGTTAATTACCCAGTACAGCCTCACCCCTGATGAGTCACAGCTATGGCCAATAAATATGRATGTGAKAAAAGGGAGTGGGTTAGCTGGTGAGGGAAATCATGAAGGAGGAGGAACTGAGAACAAGAGGATCACTGCTGTGAGGTCAGTTAGTGCCCGGTATTGGAACCTGCAGTCACAGTCTAGCTGGGTARAWRCCTGCATTCAGAGTCTGCAAACCAAACCATGCAGCCATAGTTTAGCAGGAAATAATCTTCAGTCAGAGGCTGCAAGGGAAACCTGCAGCAGGAGSTTGCTGCAGCCAGAGTCAGTGAATGGYTGGAGTCAGGATGGCTGAGCTGTAAAGAGGAATAAACCAGGACCCTTTTCATGCTGTGATAAACCAGAAGTCTGGCTCATTTTTGCCTTCTAACAAGAGGGCTGCTGTGACAACATTTTCCCATAAAATAAAACAGCAAAGAAGATCCTGTCAGATTTGTAATTAACCCCCAAATTGTCTTTTAAAACAATGTGAATACAGAAGGACCTTAAAAAATCTGAAAAAAGGGTTTCAATGGCAAAATTCTCCCAAAATAATTTTTTTTTTACTTCAAAACAACCTGTAAACTGAAATATAAGTATTTTAAGGTCATGTCTAGAGCAGTAAACAAAATCTCCCTGTGCTTGTTCTCTGCTCTGTTCAGCCTCTGGACCCAGGCCAAATGGCATGGCACCATTTACCTCCATATGGCTAAATGCTCTTTTCCTCCAAAATGCTGGCTGTATTTACAGTGCCTACTGAGTATGTTCCCTGAATTATGGTAACTTCTGAATGAGATTGAGAGATGCTGGTTTGTGGAACCTAAAATCATTCTAAGACTGATGCCTTATCAGTRTTGACCACCTTATGCCAGTTACATTAGCTCTGTTTAATTTAATTAAGTCTAATACAATTACATGTGTAGTTGTAAAATTCTAACAGTTCCCTTTTTATAGAGCCTATTTTGCAAATTATCGGTGTCTCTGTTACTTGATTTGCCAACATATATTTGAAAGTTTTCAATTCAGATTAAAAATAAACATTGAAGAAAAGATCAGCAGGCATATTTTTTTGAACAGAACATGAAATCAAACTTGTTCTAAGAAGATTCTGAGTCACAGAATAATGACAGCAACTATTATTGAATCTAGCAAAGTAAAAACACCCTATTTTCCTTGCAACACCAGTATTTCCACAGAGACTGATGTCATTCMTAGAAACACCACTAGAAGTCTTAGTTTGAGGTCAAAACAAAACAACAGTGATTTTTATAAGATATTCCAGCACTTAAAATATACAGTAATAGTGTCTGTGTGGATCAGCAAGTGGTATGGATGACTGGCCTCTAAATGCTAAGGTCTAAGGATATTAGGTGGGGTATGGGATAGGAACAGAAAGATGTGTGTTCTGCCAAACCTGCAGTAGATGGAGTTCAGCTGTTTCTCTTCACTGTAACTTAGGAGAGAAATCATAGCATTTTCTTTAAATGTGGGTGATTTATAGGCAGCTTGGGAACTGTGGCTAAAAAACTATGTATTTCACAAGAGAACTGACAACTGTTACAACCAGAGAAATGGTGGAAAATTATTTAGCAATTTAAGAACCTTAATGTTATTTAACTTCCCTACTTTTTGAAAATAATTGGTGTCATAATTTCATTTTCTTTAGCCTTGGTTTACTTGTGAATCTTTACCCATGACAAATCCTGMAGCATTTACACTTCTTAAGTGAAATTCTCTGACCATTTAAAAACTGCTGTAGGGTGCGTTTATACAACTGCTTGTGATCACTATGGAAGGGATTGAGAAATGACTGTACCTCAAGTTTATATAAAATAAGCAACTGCTCTTCCAGGCTCCTGCAATGCCAAATAAAATGTATCTGTTCAAGTCACCACTAGGGATAATTCATATATTGTTTTTTCAATCTGGCATTACTAAAGAGACACTCATCAGCAACTGTGGAGAAGCAATTTTTTTTACCATCTGAAATAAATGCAGTTGGTCACCACACTTTCAGAAAACTAGACTGTGCTGTGCTAACTCACTTTTAATTTTGAGAAATGACACCATTTAACTGCTTAACTTATTGAAGGCAAAATCATTCTCAAAARTTCAATCTCAGTTGAAAACTCACTACAAAAAAGCACACACAAGTACTGACAAGTGAAYCAGCTGTGGTTTGCTTTTTGTCTGGTTTTGTTATTCCTTTCTTGCCATTACAAAAAAATCATAGTAAATAGGAGTACGCATATCTATAGTATTTTAAATATGACTTTGCATACTATTATGGGAGGAAAATCAACTCAACAACTTGACTCAGAGGAATGCTACAGTATTATGTGTATACAYTATAAACAACTGAAGAATTTTATTTCCCCCTATCCATTCCCAGTGTTTCTCAGTTTACTTATCAAAATAGGCTCAGAATACATYGACATATCATAGAAATTGTTCAAAGGYTTTGTACAGACCAAAACTTTAAATAATAATTCTAAAGCATTACTTATTTGTTTGAATCACTTAGCACATGACATTTTCTGCACTGAGTTTTGATCCCCCAATGGACGTCCTGTCCCATCAATTTCTTTCTTTACCTTCTTTAGCTTGAGTATTCTACAGTTGTTTCACAGCATCTTTTTAACATCCTCTAGCTTCTGAATGTATAATTAACCACCCACAAAATAAGCATTTTTATAGCTGAAGTGCATGTTCATTCATTCRTGTGAGAATTCCCACACTGAAGTGAGAATTGTTGTAAAACTATTCATTCTAGTATCATCCTTACCCAAAGCACAGTGCTTATTCTCACCAAAATTTACCATCTTCTGGATTAAAATAYGTGACAGGATAAAATTCAGTAACAAAATTATGCCTTATCCTTTCAATTTACTGAGAGGTATATCCTTTTTCTTACTAGTAACTATCATTCCCCAGTATACATATAAGCCCATCACTCTCAGACTTGCTGTATCTTTTGACTTTATGTAATATAGAGACTCACACAGACTAAGACTACTCTTAATCCTAAAAGGTTTACTTTGCATGATGGCTACTCTGTTGCTTGTTTTATCAATGAATAATCAACTAAAACTCAACCTCAGTCCTAATCCACCAGTTCTCCTTGGGGTACAACATGCAAATAGCTTGACATAAATCATGTGCCTTCAAACCTTTGCAATGGAAAGAAGGAAAAAGGAGGGTTAATAAAATCTAACTCTTTTGGATACCTACTTCAAGCTTCTTTTCTTTGGAAGTGCTTTTTACTACTTGAAAGATTTATTAAAAGGATATATATCCCTAGGCCATTTTTCCTACAAAACATAAGCCTGAGACTTCCTTAGGGACAGGACTATGTGAATTTATTTCATTTGAAGAGCATTAGAAAGGCAGAAACACAAAGAGAAAGTGTCAGGAATCTGACTCATAACAGGAACATAAAGATTAACCACTTTCATCTGTTTGCCTGACTAATAGATAAAGAGCCACGAACATTTTCAAGCAAAGTCTGTAAARTTATTCAAGATTTGAGTGGCAATGAATAATCCAGGGAAACTACACTGGGGGTGGAAGTTGAGAAATGCTGTTTAATAAACAGAAATACAATGTGATACAGAGTGTGTGATCAACAGATAGGAAAGTTTACCTGTGATTATTATTATTTTGGCAATACTTCATGGTACTACTGGAGTGGTCTGCCCAGGGAGGTGGTGGAGTCATCATCCCTGGATGTGTTTAAAGACAGACTGGATGTGGCATTCAGTGCAATGCTTTAGTTGAGCTGTTAGGGGTGGGTTGGACTTGATCTTCCAACACCTAGTGATTCTGTGAACACATAAGATACAGATGGAAGGCGTATAAGACAAGTGTAATTTCATAGTTCTGTTCCTGTGTCAATGTCAATCCCATATGAGTAGACTAAGGCCTATTTGACYAGTAAGCTAATTATTTTAGTGTAAGTCCTATGAGTAAGGTCCATAGAACTCCAGTAGGAGAACCATTTTTTCTTCTTCTGCATGGAGAAGCAAGCCTAGACAAATTACTGGGTTAATTTTTTTATGTACCAAATGATTTAAATATTTATGCAGATTTTAAAATGACTAAGATTTATAACATRGCAAGGAAATGAGGCAATTCTCCTCAAATCAGAATATCTGAATAGACCTAATTWGTTAAGAGGTATGAAACACAGAAGAAATAGCATTCTGTCTATCCATATATTCATTGATTAAAACTATTTTATACGTAGATACCCCCATCTTTTAGATTGTGAAACTAGACACTAAGTAGTCAATATTAACTATAGATGATTTCATATATTTCATCATAAGAGATGGACTTCTAGACTCTCAGAAATTATTGAAGTTTCATCTGTCCTATTCTAGATGAAGTTTTCTAGGCATTTCGTCCTGCTGCTCTCCTAAGCAGTACATACTCAGATCAGTTCCTGGATAAAAATAAACTGTCTCTTCTGTTTGGTTTAGAATGGCTTTTRTCTCTTTTTTATCACTTAATTCTGAGAAAAAAGTTGAGGTACCATAGAGTTTTCAGTTCAGCTGTTGTGGTATAAATCAATATTTAAAATGCACAGTGGCAATTTTTCTTCCTTTGAAAGTAGGACTTGGTGCCCTGAATTCTTGTACTGTTAAATCCAAGACTTTATCAGTGCTAAACACAAACCCTAATTTTGGTTTGTAACCAGAAGCACTACTTCACTGATGAACTAAACAAAACAGTAATATAGTTGTTGTGAAGTAAATGTAACAGTAATAAAATTTTTAATTTGTGTTTGATTTTTGTGCTTCCCTGGAGGAATTTTCAAGCTACGATACTTTATGAATGAGGAGTTAAAACGTTCCAGCTTGAGGGAAATAATTCTTTCAACCTTATTTCTTGATTTCACAGAGTTAGAATAGCAAACTTTTGAGAGCTCATGGGTARAGCTGACCAATGCATAGATTCCTGGTAGAAAATACAATCTATTTCATAATTTTCCTAGGGATAAATCTTTGTCTAAAACATTACTTAGTAAGGTACAGGTGAATTCCAAGTACTCTTCGTATCATCTTATTGCCACCAGCATTCCATGTGGGGTTTATGTGCCAGGAGGTGACGATATGCAATTGTGCTGCCATATCCCTCTCCTACATTTCAACATAAMGCTTTTAATTCTGTAATTATGTCCCTGATGCAGTGTACTCTGTGACACCCCTCCCAAGTGGGCAGATGTTCCTAAGCAGATCTCTTGTGTTGTGAAAGGAACCTCCCTTGGGTTTAGCACTGTCAGACTGCATTAAGAGCAGGTATGAAAGGTAAGAAGCAGATGTGTTGTGCTATTTCTGTTTGACACACTGTCCCTCTAGTYAATGTTTTCTACTGGTACAGCAACACTGAGCCAACAGGCTAATGAATGGAGCCTGCAGAATACATCGTTAACCTGTAACCTCATCCAGTCTGCATGCAGTCTATTAAGTCTGTACTCCCATGATTCACATTTTTGTATTTACTGCTGCGGATACATTTGTTGTTGTACTTTATTTTGCTCCCAATAATAAACGGCTGTCTCAGAACCAAAACACCAAGGTGAGGAGACCTGCACTGGAGAGAGGAGGAGGCTGTGAGGGGCAGTTAGTGACCCGCCGACTTACTTGCACGACGAAGCCTGAAGCATCTCTTCATCCCCTTGTCTYTTCACACTGACGGCCCCAGAGCACATCTGCGTCACATGCAAGGGGTGGGGGCGGCTTGGTGAGAGGCGCCGAGATAGACAGAAAATTGTATGCTGAGGACCTTGACAGCCTCACGGGCGGGATTTTTTTTTTTTTTTCCTCCTACGTACAGTGCATATAAAGGAGCCCCGGGTTCCTTCTRTGCCAGCTCTCAGGCTTTCCCATCCCAGATAACGGCAGGCATGGGACTCCCCAGAGAAACGGGATGGGAACGCGGGAGTCGGAGAGAGGCTTCCAGGTGACTTTTTCCTCTCTGTCTGCACTCGGTCACGGAGCTCTAAGAGACTGAGGAGGTGCCACCTGCCTCCCGGCTGTAGCTGCTGCTGCTGCTGCCGCCGCTCCTCTCAGGGTTGTAGCTCGCTCTCCCGTTGATCAGATTAGCGCGTCGTCGCAGCCTCCCTCAACCGCAAGTGYCCGTCTCCCCTGAGAGATGTCTCTCATTTCTGCCTCTCTCTCCTCCCCTTTCCACTGATCACCGTGCAGTTCTCGTCAGCTCTGGGCATYTCTCCCTCTCTTTCTCCTTTCCCTACTGGGTGTCTCTACCTCCTCTTGGCTCTGTGCATCGCTCCATCCCTCCTCTCTCTCTCTCTCCGCACTGGTGTGTGCGCGCATCTCTCTCCGCCCGGCGGCTGCCACTCCTCGCCCGACAAGCCCAGCGCTGCCCGGAGGAGCCGCCGCCGCTGCCGGAGCGGGGCCGCTCGCCGCTGCCGCCGCCGCCTGGCCCTGCCTGGCCGCCGTGAGTCCCGCCTCAGCCCGCGCCCGTCCCCCGCCCGCCGCGGCACCATGTCCGGCTCCGGCAGGAAAGACTTCGACGTGAAGCACATCCTGCGCCTCCGCTGGAAACTGTTCAGCCACCCCTCGCCGGCGGGCGGCCCGGCGGGGGGAGGCTGCCTGCCGCCCGACAGCAGCTTCGAGCACTGGGGACCGAGCCAGAGCCGSCTGCTGAAGAGCCAGGAGAGAGGCAACGGCGTCTTCTGGAAGAAATCCGCTTCCTCCGCCTCCTCCTCGGCGGCCACCACGGCCAGCCCGCCTAACGGGACGCTGCTGYCCGCCGGCGGCCGGCCGGCCACGGGGCACGGCCCGGGACCGCCGCCGCCCCGCACCGTCTTCTACGTGGAGTCCCTGGAGGAGGAGGAGGAGGAGGCGGTGCCCGGCGGGATGGAGGTGGCCCGCGAGCCCGAGAAGCCCCTGGCGCCGCCGGAGCGGGAGGAGGCGCCGGGGGGCTGCGCCGATGGAGGCAGCCGGGCAACAGGTGACGGAGGCGGGCACAGGTAGGGCAGCGCGGCCGCTCCGGCGCCACCTGCGCGGCGGGCGCGGTCTGGTCCGCGGGGTCATCGCGGGGCTTTGCGGCCCCGAGGGGCTCTGGCGGGGTGGTGTGCCCCGGGGTTGTTGCGGGAGGATGACGGTCTGGGGGCGGGACGAGTCCTCCGTTTGAACTGGCCGTGTTTGGAGGCAGAGGGAAGGGCGGCTGGAGGGCTTCCGAGAGTCCCGGGAGAGACYGGCCAGCCTCATGGTCAAGGTGCTGCGGACCAGGGATGTTGCCCTTGGCCTGCCTCTGGCCTTGTCCCTGCCCCTTGCTCCTGGCCTGCGGCTGCTTCTGACCTGCCCCTGTCCCTGAACTGTCCCTGTCCCCGACCTGTGCCTGTCCCCACCTCCGCTCCTGGGCTGCCCCTGCCCGGGGGGCTCCCTGAGAACAGGCGCCTCTCAAAGCCGGCGCTCCGCGCTGGGGATCGTCGCTATCCAACTTTCTCAGAAGTTTATTAAAACGGTAGTGGGAGGTGGTGTTGTTCTGGGTAGTGGGATGACAGGTGAAAGCTCGAAAGTAAAAGCGTCTGCTTTCCTGAAACTCGATGTTACAGGCTACCTCAGAGAAAAATGAGACTTATAAGAATTTTACTGTAGTCATCTACCGAGTGACACCTTAGAGGACGTAAGAACAAGACAGACATATCCAGGTTCTTGTGTTTGATACAAATGTGTTAATATTGAATTGCTTTTGCTTCCCATTCCCTGCCCTCCTCACCTCCGGCTGAAACAGAAATTAAAATAATTTGAAGAAGGAAATGTAACAGAGAGGTTTCAGAAAAGCTCTGTTACAGATAGTCCTAAGGGTAAAATGATTCATTACTTTAACTCTGCTTGCCCCTGTCTCCCCATGGTTAAGATTATTTCATTACAATTTCTCTTTTTTTTTTCCCTATGGAGAGAAATGTACTGTTCTGTTTCTAAACATGAAAAGAAATTAAAGAAATTATTTTTTTTTATTGAAAGTGAAACATACAGTATTAAATATTTTGTTACATGAAAGGACAGCACTGTGCATATGTTTGGATTAGTACAGCTGTACATAAATATATCTGTGTGTGTAACTTTGTGTATGTTATGCCTTTTCAGAGAGCCCTAAAGCATATATTCTCTCTTTGAATCTCTATTGTTTTGTCAGTTAGCATGGTTGATTTCATAGGAACTACATMATTTAAACACGTGGAATAGCTGCTGAGTGACTTAGGGTATATTTTAAAGCAAAAGCAATTCTGAAGTTTTCATGACCGTCGGAAGTTGTTCTGAGCAACAAGAAGGTAGGTGTTTGTCCTAGGATTTAGTTCAAATTGTTATCAGATACACTACTACAAAGACAGGTAAAACACCAGCCCTAAAATTCTATCTTCAAGGTTTTTGAAGAAGGAATGGGAGAGGTTAAAAACTATTACAAATATAGTTTTTTTTCTATAGACTTTTAATTTAGGTGTGCCACTGAGATTCTGTAGAGATCTGCAGACTAGCAGAAACTTCCTGAGTTTTAATGGTGCCGCTTGATTTGCACGTCCACTTGATAGAATATATGTACTCTGTTACATGTATCTGATTACTGCTCTTACTGCTCTTGATTTTCATAATCCATTTATTCAATGTTCTTCATTCATTGCTACTGAAACAACACATCTAGTCATCAGTAGCTTGTAGTCCTTTTGAAGAAATATGCTAAATTTGTTCAGATTTAAAATAACTGTGTCAGGAGATGTGATTTTATTATTAATGAAAATGCCAACTTTGGAGGTATGAAAATGTTTAAGACAGTTTTAGAGTCTAAGGCTTGACTTTCTCATTAAAGAACCTTTMGTCTACCTCTATGAACTTTGTATGTTATATCAAGAGGTGGTCAAATGCTGCAGAAATGGYAGTTCTGTGCTTGAAAGTTCTGTGATCCAACAATCTTCTATTGCCCTGGAAAGTTTTGTCTCACTCATTCTGTAGACATAAGTCTTTTTATAAATGTTTTTATGCTGTTGACATATATATACAAGTAAAAATTACTTTTTGTTTTTTAATTTTTAGTGTCTACTTGGTATCCTTATATCTCCAGAAGAGTTTTRGTTGGATTCTTGTTTGGGGTTTTTGTTTGTTTATTAGTTTCTTTTTATTAATTTTTTTCCCAGTTGGCCTCCTCAGCTTGGTACATGAATTTTGAATTTTGTATCCTTTTTCAGCTTAGCTAGGTTTGTTTTTCAGTGGAGTTTTAGTTACTGTTTCTACATCCAAGCTAAACACTAAGCTRGAAGATCTAGAATTCTTGGTTTTAATTTTAATGTTCTGTTAGATATTGTGTGATTTATATAACGAGATATTATGGTTGTGTAATAATAAATRCATTCTACTGATTTGGGTTTCTTGCATGTTTCTGAAGAACATCCTGTCATGTCAGTTGTACAGTATATTTATGCATAAGTAAGGTTGTATGGATAGTCCCACTGACATTAAGAAGATGAAGGGTTAGATAGGGCATGTTATAAAGAACTTACCTATTGTTCTGTTTTCCATATTTTATCTTTAAAAAGAAAACAAAACACTTTACAGTTAACAATTAATGTTGGAACACGGTTTGATTGCTTGAAATTGCTTGGAAATATGCATATCAAATTGGTTTACAGCTGGCATGACAAAATTGTCAATAGATGGAGTGGATATTTAAAGATTTTTTTTTTTTTTTGATCTTAATTTTCTATGACAAAACTGTTCGGGGAAAAAAAAAATCCGTAGTACGAATGTATAAATAAGATTTACAAATCAGCCACAAAATGCTTGGAAAATACCAGTGCAAAGATTTGTGATACACCATCAGAGCCTCGAAGTTCATAATTAGATTTTCCGTGATCACAGTGGCTGTTTTGGCTGTTTTCAGGTGACATGTTAATCAACCTCCAACATGAATGGGATTCACTCAAAAGGCAAAGAGTTAGTATTTTAATCCCTCCTTCCTAAGTGGGTGGTAGCATGTTTTGCTTGCCTTACACTGTTCAAATCCCATGAAGATGTAATTCCTCATGAGCCCTTGGCACTGTTCACCACTACACTCAGTACGTGCCTTGCAAACTAGTAACAGGTTTATTTTTACAACAGCCCTATTTTACAGTAGAGGAGTAAGCCAGAAAGAGTGATAAAAGAAAAAAAAAAGACAAACATTGAATTTATTGGTTTCAGAGCATATAGCACTTTTCTCCCACTACTTTCTGTGTTCTCAGTTGCACCCATAAATAATGAGCCCATCTGCAAACCGGTCCTCACAGACTCCTCTGTGTGCAAGAGGAGTGGAGAACACAGGATTCAATTAACTTTGTTGAAGAGATGGTTCAAAGAAGAAAATGCCAGATGTATCTAATCCATGTAAACCAAGCACTTACAATGCAGAATTCTTTCATGAAATTTACAAGAATTTGAAAATACAGCTTCTGAAAGAAGATGGCGAATCATTCCACCATTAGATACTGTCTAATAGTGAACTGTAAAGCAAGAAGCAAAAGGACTGAGTACTGTGCTTTCCTCACACAATAGAGTGTYTTGCTCAAATGTTGAGTCACTAGAAAAATAACGAGGAAGGCATTTTACTGTGTTTCGGTAGAGTTTGTTAATGGAAAGTAAAAAAATTCAGAATTAATGGGAATCAAAAAAGTTRATAARTGAGAGATTTTCTAATTCAAACATTACTGAGAAATTTAGTTTGCAAGTCTCTGTGGTCAAAACTATTTAAATTAAATCATTATGATCAGTGTAGAATCAGGAACATAAAAATGTGCATGGTTAAACTACATGATCAAAGCTTTTGTATAAGCATTTCTTTTGTATTTTTCTGTTCTGAGCCCACAAATCTTGCATATTGATGCTTTTGCCCATTAGTCTCTCTCACTTCCATATCTTCTTTCTTTTCTCCTAGCAACCTACAACTTTGTGGTTGGCACACTGCTGTAGAAAGTTACAAATTTGAAGCCTGTCAGGATGAGCAACATTCTCAGTGCAGCTTTCYAATTTAATGAGAAAATATTTTAACCATCATAGAAAATGTAGATAAAAGTGTCATAAAAATTTKCTACTTGATTACTTTGTGTACTCTTGTAAGTGTATCTAGTCTCCTGAGAGGATTCTGGTCTCTGATTTCTAAGTAAATGAAGTTTCCTGTTTACAGCTTTCATCTCGGTACCTGAACTTGCAATAAGAGGAGAATCAAGATACTTTCCTATGTCTTAGTCTACCCTGTGAGCTCTCTCAACTTCAAGAATTTTTGCAACTGATCATGACTATGGCCTTTCTGAGGTCTATCCACATTGRAACCATAGCTTCTGCTGTGATAACCAGATCCTAAAATTAGATASTAAAGAAGTCAAATTAATATCTGCTTATGTTTATAATATATCATATAGACTGCTTGCTAAGAAGGTAATTTAATGCTTGGGGTGGAGTTTAGATCACACAATTCTGCATTTCTAGATTTTGGAGTCAGAAGAGAATGATCCTTTTTTTTTTTTTTGTCACGAGCCAGTTTTTCAACTTGATTATGAAACTTCTAAAAATGGTTATAATTATTTGTATGCTTTTATATTTATACTTTTAACTTTTACAACAAAAGAGTCAGGGTTCCTGCACAACACAGGCCAAAGACCTTTCACCTCCAAGGCTCTTATTCATTCTCAGAGGGTCTATGCTCTGTGCATGTGATGCAGAAGAATCAGGTGATAAAAACAGTGCAAGATCACATAGCTGAAGACTGTATATATATATATATATATATATGTGTGTGTGTGTGGAATTTGATAAGTTACAAGGAAAATCTAGGTCTAGAGTTTCCTAACTTTAAAAACTGGCTTTGGTACTTGTAAAACAGCATTTCTAAAGCTTGACTGTTTTGTTTTGGTTTTTAACAAAAGAAGCAGAAGAACACACAAGTTACTTCAWGTGCTGTCATTTCTTTTGTCCATCACTTAAATGCAGAACTGCAGCTTGAGGATTCACTGTGTATCCCATTGCCACTTGAACTTGATAGAATAACTGACATCAAAATAAAGTTCTTAATTTTTATGTGGGTAATTACAATGGTGATGGTGTACTTTCTCTGCAGAAAGATTGAGGAATTCAACAGCTGGAGATATGGCAAGCCTTTAGAGTATTCCACTGCATTTGGGATTCTAGTGACAAGCAAAGATTTGTATAACTTTCTTGGTGCTCCCAAACTTAGTGTCTTTTGTTACATCCTCTTTTTTTTTTTTTTTTTTAATTTAATATGCATTCTTCTAGACCTTATTCTCACTGTTTTTCCTTCTTTCCATGGTCTCAAAGGATTCCCAACTGCCTTTTCTGATTTGTTTCATCACTGGCTGCCACATTGATGGTACTATTTGCTGTGTTTAATGGATCAGCAAGACACTTGAATTTGAGTAACTCGTTCAGTCTGTGATGGGGATTTATCTTAYCTCATCTTTATCTTAGATGCTCATTTTTGAATAAGGTGGATTATTTTTCAGATGTCTCTGTTTCTCTTCATTGAGTATAACAGTAGTCTAAAGTGGCTAGTCCAGGTTCAAATGTTCCATTTAAATGTTTAATGTTCAATTAAATTTGATAAAAAGAATATAATTTGAAGTCTACATTGCAAATTCAAACTGTTTAAAAAGATAGAATAAAAGGATAGAATTATTGAATCTATTATRTTTTCACAGTGTTAGTAAAAAGCTTTATCACTAATCTCAATAAAAGTATGGATACTGCTAGAAAACATGAGCCCATTAAACAYATTGAATCAGTGAAATAACTCTGAAACTATGAACCTCTTAAAAGTAACATCAAAGAACATTACAAAAGGGGAATGCTTTTCAACCTTTTAATAGTTAAAGTAGAAGCAAGAACAGAGAATAGCCATCTTGAAAATTTAAGTGATGGTGAATCTTTGTAGATAAGTCTGCAGAAATACTGTTGACTTGAATACAAGTTCTTTTTGCTCAATAAAACCATTTCTAAAATAATAATAGTGCATATTTGTGCATATGCAAATATTTGTGCATATATGGACTATATAAGTCCATATATGCACAAATATGTGCCGTCTGCATTTCTCTCTTAATATAAACATAACACGATTTACATATATTAAAAGTGCATATATGTGTATAATGGGTTTTTAATAAATAAATAAGAGTTGATTCCTCTATAATTTTTTGTGAGCAGTGGAATTCACTTAAATATTGTACATGGAAAAAAACTAGATCATATTGTTGGAATCTGTTAAATTCATAAGAATGCTGCTGATACATATAGATAAACATGCTCTTAACACATGAGCATTGATTTCTAGCAGCTACTTCTCATCCTTGTGACACATTTTTTATACCCTGTTGGAAGCAGTTTAAAGCTTTGCTCTTTCTTTTCATATCTTTTGTTTTGGCAGAATTTCCTAGCATACTAATTCCTTGGTGTTTTTAGAACAATATTTTAGACTACAGAATTGAGGACCTGAAGTAAATTATAYACACTAGGGAAAGAACTAGATGTTATTAAAAGTTTCAGAAAGGAAATTTGTCCTGTAAAAAGTTGACAACTGCTGCAACTTCCTCAGAAGGATRAGTAACTGTACTCATACGTAGTGATACTAAAAAAAAAAAAAACAATCCAAATCCCCAAATATTAACTTTACCAAAAAATTTAATTTTAACAGTGGCTAAAATTTCTGATTTTTAATTCAAAAAGTCAATAATTTAATAATTTTTAATTCAAAAATTACCAATAATTTAAGTCAAACACAGGTCCAAAACATTATGATCTTTGGTAAGAGTTTTAGCAAAACTTATAATTTTGTTTAGATGTTTTTCCATTAGTATTTAATTTTTTTTTTAATTTAAATTTTAACTGTAATATCAGGTTAAACCATTATTATCATTTAATTATAAAAATAATCTTTTAAGTGAAAACATTTTTCTGCRAAATAAAAGAAAGTAAATTTCTCCAAAATTCATGTTAAAATTTACATGGAAGTTTCAATACATGCTTCAAGTTTTTGCCACATTGTTGTTTCCATATCTTCTATTTCCAGCTGAAGTCTTGAATATTTGTACTGGCTATGCTGAAAATTACTGTTAGTTTAGACAGTGATACAGTTCTATAGTCATAATGATATAAATTCAAGGCATCAGAGCTGATTGTCATGAGTAGCCTGTAACCACATCTGTAATCATACCTCCTGTTCCTTCACTCTGCAGTCCTTTACTGCATATCTCYCTGCCACATTTTGGCTGTCACATAGACCTTTCCTACCAAATAGGATCCTGAGTCCATTCTTTCACTTACTCAGGCGCATCTTATCTCTTGATTTCACTACTTCATGAGGAATTTAATCTGTTCTACTTGACCCATGAAAAATATTGACTTTAATTAATGTGATAAAATGCAAAATAAATGATGAGTATTTAATTCTCAGAAATGAGCCAACAGAAATACACAGAGAGAATTTTTAAGACTTGGTTCAATGTGATGTGTATTCCAAAGTTTGGACTTCAATTTATTATATTAAAATGGAAAGTTAGATATAAAAAGATTGTGTAAAATTGAAGATAAGAAGTTTTATATTTTAGTATTTGCCATTATTTGAGAGATGGAAAAGTCTTTTTTCAAAACTTAAAAATTATTTCTTGAATCTAAACCAACAATCTTTATCACATGGAATAATTTTCTATGTTTAATAAGGCAATGATTTTCTTATTCTTTAATAAGTAGTTGGGTATAATTAATGGAACATATAATCTGCTTTCTTTTTTTAACTGTATCAGTCAAGTTTTCTGTTTGACTRTGTTTCATCAACATTAAAATATTCAACCTTTTGTAACATTTGTTTTTTCCTGTCATCTGTTTTCATCCTTCCTCCYGCTCTAGCCATATGGAAAAAGCAGCATTGTTTTGACCTTGGTATCTTTTTGCTGCTATGTAGATTTGCTTTGTGCAAAACTCATGAAGGAAAATAAAACCAAATCAAGTGGAAAAATCACAAATGATCCTTGAATCTGAATGGGAATAATCACATGCAGCATCTTTGCTGAATATAGTCCTRGGACTGAATCCTATTTGGCCCCTTAGTTCTTTCTAGAGATTCTTAAATGGTGTAAGTGGTCCATACCTAAAAATAGGGTGTTGAAATATGTAAGGAGGAAAAAGKACAGTATGCATACCTCATTAGTAGTTCTGTTGAGCTGTGTGGTTTTGTTGAAACTAGTTTCCCAGATTATTTTACATTCTAGCTGGGAATAGGTTCTTTCGGAGCGCAGAASTTGTTTTATCTTCAGCAAGAGTGGAGGAAACATCATAAAAACCACTGMATCTTTATTTGCAGGAATATATGGCACTTCTCATATATCTCAAGATACTCAACTTTCAGTTCTTAGATGGAATTCTGAGTGTCTACAGAGATGTAACTTCTTTTCATGTTCTAGACCACTCAGGTGCATCACCAGCCCAAGCCTTCAGGCCACTCTGGTTCACTGTTTTTTTCCTTACAGTCCTTGTTATTTCTCTAAGTATAAATTGTAATCTGTAATATAAGTGTACCTCCATCCACTACTGATTTCCACATGTATTGCTRTATTTTTATCCATGCAGTCAAATGATAACAGTTTATGAATGTCCAAATGATCAAATTAATAAAATTACTTCTGTTATAGAGTTTTATAATGCTTATCATCATACTGAATGCAAACCTTCTGTATTAGTGTCTGGTGGCTCTATTTATGCTCTATTTATTTATTGAGTTCTCTTCTGTCAGTTGTTTCATCATCATTTTTGCCATTAACTTACCCACAAAGATAATCTTTTTATATCAATTATCTGAAGTTCAGAACAAAAATAACCCTTCAATGTAGAATAGTAAGAGCAGCTCCAAAGTAAACGAGAGATCAAAGATAGGGAAGGAGAGAGGAGGAAGAAAGGGAAGAGAGAAAGTAAACCATGTAGAATAAGCTATTCAGTACTTTCAGTTAGTGGCAACAGTTTTTTAAACTACTTCTAGTCTTCTATTGCTAAGCATAAGGACTTCAAACTACTTTCATATCTCAGAAGTTGTTTTTTTAATAACAAAAGCTTCAATTAATAATTGTTTGTTAATCAACAATGCCTTCACCAACATATTTGATGATAATTAATCCTTCTGAATAAAGTTCATGCATATCTTGACTCTGGTATTTTAATTTAGAAGATTAATGACCTTTATTTGAAAAATAATAGTATTTGAGAGGATAGAAATTTAGATGAAAGTGAATGCTTCTGTACACTGTTCATCAGARATGTAAATGGAATTTATGAAAACTGCTATAAAAGGAATTGAAGAGGAAAGCCTTAACTTGCAAAATTAAGAACAGTAGTTGTATCAGTAGGAATTCTTCATGTTCCTTTTGCACCCAGTGCTTTCATTTTAGTCAATAAGGACTAAAAATGAAGTAAAGCATATGCTTCTTAAAAAGAAAAATGAAGTCTTAAATGATTCACCCATATGTTATAGGAGAGAATTAAAATGCACAATAATCTTGAAAAAAGTAAAAGACCTTTGACAAAAAATGAATATGGAATAGTGCAACTTGCTATCCTGTCACAACAATAATCAGCAGAGATGTGAAGTAGGATCAAATGTCTAGATGGCATTCCGCAGAAATGTTGCACTTAGTAAAGAGCAAGTAAAATATGAATCTATGAATTGAGTATTCCATACTGCTGCTAAAATTTAATCATAGGAGTAGATGAACAGACACATAGCCTGTGAAAAAAGAATTCCAATTCTCTGATTTGTTTGGGTAGAGCCTCATCTCTACTGTATTGTCCAGAATCAAGAAATGCACGGATTGTTTGAAGTAATTCCAGGTTAAAAAGAAAAATGTTACTATCATTTTAGGAAACATGTTGTACCAAGAAAAGATTTTTACAAGAAAGAAATACTATTGTATTTTTTAAATACCACACAGATTTCCTGGTAGTGGTGTGGACTCTTTAATATCTGGGATTATAAGATTATAATAAACTAGACAAACTTCTGTCAATCATGACATGTTTAGACATGACAGTCTTTTTGCCTTGAAGAAAGAAGCACATTCAAGAAATTCTCACAAACTGTCAGTAAGTATCTTTCTATGAAAAGGTTGCCTGAAGATGCTGAGAAAGATGAAAAAAACCTAGCCTTTTGTATGGGGACTAGAAGTTTTTTCTCATTCTGTTTTTACAACAGCCATTGAATATATAATTTAGAATTTAGGCAYATCCTCTCTTTAAGTTTTATGACTTCATCTGATTTGCTCTTTTGCTCTTCCACTGGAGTACTTTGGTGTGCCAAATCTCATTRCTATTACCCTCATTTAGACATTTAACATAATGCACAGGCTCATATCTTAAAAAGCTTAGTGTTCAAAGAAATTCCACTAATTGAAAGTGAATGCCAGTACTATTGTTTCTGGGGGGTTTGTTTTGTTTATTTGTTTTCTGGGATTTWTTTGGTTTGTTTGGTTTTTTTTAAGACAGAACACAGAAGCAAAAAAKAACTTAATTGCATGGGGAAATTTATAAACTGAAACTATTTTGAGTCTCAGTCCCTAAAGGCAAGATCCTAAATCTCCATCAAGTAAATGTTATAGTAAAATAAATTTATAAATTTATCCACAGTACTCAGTAAAAAAAAAAAAAGTTTAAATACATAATGAAAACTTGTGGTTTTAGTTCATCAAACTGTAACTCTAATTATGTGAAATTCAGTGTGTTCMTTTTTGTGCACAAGCTTCATTGTTATCCCTCCCCCAATTATACCAGATGTCATACTTCTCATTACATTATCTTAAAAATATAATGAAGGTTATTGCTTCCAGAKAATGAATTAGATACAAAATAAAAACTTGAAAGCATTTCGTATGGTTTCCTAAGAGCACGAAGTAATGGCTAGTGGTCTCTCTCTCACCACCATGAAAGCKGATTTCTCTTCAGGTGACACTGTTTTCATAACAGGCTTCAAACATTACTAAAACTGAGAGTTGAAATAAGATCTTTTTATGTGTAAGACTCTTAATCCTYTCATAATAAAAAAGTACACATCATTAGGATTATAATACATAGAATGAAACATGGTTATCTAGTCAAGGAAATTTCTGTTTGAAGTGTCCCATTTCCTTTGTAGTGGTGACTGGAGATGTAGCAAAAAAGAGGCAGTGAGTAATTAGGAAAGGAAGGAATGTGAGTTATCTTATGAACTCTAATGTAAGAGGCTTACTTCAGAAGGAGAAATTCATTGGAAGGTTTATTTCCAAATTTTGGTGATTAAGAAATGATACAGATGTTTCTTAAATCTTTGGTCTGCTGTTGAAATTAATTCCTTTGTGCATGACACAAGAACATTTTAAAAAGATTAGCCAAAAAAAAAAAAAAAGATACAAAAAC
>CADDXX010000281.1:86592-99496 GCA_902810485.1 Alauda arvensis
ATAATTAATCTCAAATGAAATTTGGAAAGTAGCCTTTTATTTTTTTTTTCCCCAGCAATCTAAGTGTTCTTTTACAATAGAGATGTGTCTAGAGATGTGTATGTTATTTTGCAAGGAGAAGTCAAATAACACCTCTCTTCAGGGGCTTATTTTTCTCTCTTGCCTTTTTKTGTAGTCCAAACAGAACCACCTATGGTTATTGTACTGTAGGAAAAACTCAATATACTTCAGGGTCTTTGTTTAGCTTGACTTTTTATGTTGGCATATGAAAACAGAAGTTGAAAAAAATAATGCAATCCAACAGATGGTTTGTGCATTCTGCTTCAAGGAGATGGTAGGTTCTGTAGTGTATGCATTGTCTGCTAAAAGTCTTCAAGCAGAAGACTAAATTGAACAGAAAAATACCAGTATGTTGTTTTTAAAAATCTGTGTTAAATGGTGAGGAATCTACATATTTCAACATATGTGCAGTTGTATGTTTCTGTGATTTACAGAATATAGATATTAGATATGTAGATATAGCTAAAATAAACTAGAAAAATGCTGATTTCTGGAAGTATTGCTGCCTCTCTTTGCAAATGTCATGTTTTGACTATCTGTTGCAAMCTTTGCTGTCAGGGCCACAACATTCTAATAAAACTGTTATCTCTGTATGTTTGAACATATTGAAATAACAAGTAGATGGGTCTTACTTTCCTTGCTGAATTGTATGATTTCTTGCTTTATATATATTTTTAATTATTTAGTCCAACATTGCCTGGAGAAAATATAGACAGTAATATTGGCTTTTTATCTTTTGAAAAAAAAAACCCACTCAATTGGAAGAAAGTGTGATGGAGCTCAGAAAAGCACGATTSTCTCTTGTGTGCAGGTGAAATTTTACTTACCTGGTTCCTTACCATTACCATAAAATGCAATCTATCTGTTAGAAAACAAATTCTAGCATCATATCAYGGTAAGCAGCAGTTTTTGTAAAGGTTTTTCTCTTCAGGAGCAGAGTTTTGTCTAAAAAATATCTAAAAAATGTGCCAAACACAAACTTTATGGAATGTACAGTAGACAATTTTAAGAATAACAAAACTCAGTCTAAAGATTATCTAATTTAAAGATAAATTATCTTTCAAGACCAGGTATTCCTAATGACTATTCATGTAAATATGTTGCATGCCTTGTCTTTGCTGTGCAGTATTTCAGAAAATCTTGTCAGGTTATGGGTATTTTTGCTATAACCTGTGTCTTCCAATCCCTGATTTCCTTTATCTAATGCTAATTCATATAAGAATTTCTGATGAGTACATGTAGCAAATGATTACATTAAATTAGTCCTTGTAGCAAATTTATTTAGTCTTGTTTGAAAATGAATGGAAACCAAAGTRTGTTGAAAGTAGGAACAAATAATTCTTGTGTGTACAATTTGATCATTCTATCCTAATTTAATTTACTGTGAATGGAAGGGTCAGTCAAAAAAAARATCTGATGTTTCTTTTCTGTACACAAAGGAAGGATGTACATGAATTTTCCATGAAAATATTTTTTGGGATAAAATACTGTTTTATAAAGAAATAATGGGAAGGAGTTATTCCACTGCTACCATTTATTGATTGAAATTAATAATTAAGATTTTCAGAATTACTAAAACTTACTATATGGCATATAAAAAAATCCAGTCTCATTTAAATAAAAAATAAAAATTTCACAGATCATAATTARGTATCTAGAAAACCTAAAGAGTATGACRAGAACTAGTACTAAATTATTCAAATTATACATTGGATTGAGCTGATAAGGGCTTTTTATTCTGTAATTTTTGCATTCTGGTTCATGAAACCATCAAGGTTCTGACTGCATTGTCAGAATAAGGGAAAATTATTTATCTCAAAATCCCATCAAATGGTTCAAGAGATGACATCAAGTTAATGGAAGAAGAAGAAAAATATATTTTCATATTAATTCTCAGATCACAGATCGTATTTTGGGGAATTTGGCAACCACGTACATGTTTTTAAATTGTGTACTTTTTCTGAGCACATAAATTCTTTCCTGTGAATAGTTATCTCGCTTAAGTAATCTTTTGGGTTTTAGAGTCTCCTGTGTTTATATAGACATGCTATATGATTGAGAATGGATAAGTAATAAGTAACATAAGTAATAAGTTTTGCATGGATGAACTTCAAAGTATTCCATGTCTTTTGAAGAAATRTGCTAAATTAGTCTTATATTAAAGTTTATAATTTACTATCAGCATAATATTTCAGTCTTATTTTCCATTACTGCTGATMACTACTCAGTAAGACATAATGCCAAAAGGAAATGAGCCATAGCAATCTTATATAAAGGAAATAATATTTTTGTTAAAAGCATAATAGAGGCAGAAAAAAAGCTGTGTTATTCTTCTGGTAAACCTTTTGTCACATGCTATATATTGTCCCTGCTTTATGACCTTTCCAAATGGCATTTCATTTTAAATGMCCACATTGTATTAGAAACTAATTTCTGAGATTAAAGCAACATTTCTAAAAAGTTTTTTAATTAGAAAATTTAGGAGAAATGGCATACAAACCAGAGGAACCAGCTTTTAGTAAACYTCCCCTGACTACTCTAACTTTTCTTGCTATTACTTTTGTGTAATGGATTTCTAGGTCAAAAACACTTTAACAACTTATCCAAATTTTCTTTGCTAAAACTGCAGGCRGTAAGCTTCAATGATTCTCTTCCAGCCTTGTTTTTCCAGTGATAACATTAGTTTCTTCAATTTAATTTTACCTATCTGAGAGAAAGACACCTAGTTCAGTAGTCTTATAGTCAACATAATGTACTCAGTGTTTGAGTATAACTTGTCTTAAAAAACATGTGCATATACTGCACGAGTCCTCTCTCTCTGTGATGAGAGGGAAGCAGGATCACAGTTCTTGAGTGAGATCATTATTGAGGTACAATATCTCAATGCATTTTAGCCATTTACATTTAGATTACTTATTTTGGTGTATCTTTCTGTATTCTGTAGTAAATAGAGAAAAAAGACATACTTTAAGCCATGGTTCAGCTGACATGTATCAGATGTCTACAGTACGTATGGATTGGATTGTGCTTAAGAAGTGCTTAGATTTCTGTTCTACCCATTCTGTGTTTCCATAAAGATTGTCCATGAATAGAATAATGAAGAATAGACTGGGGCAAGGCAGAATCTGAATTTTACTCTTCTAATGGGCTTAAATTTCTGGGAAGGCAGCCCAAGCCTCATCATCTTAACCTAAAATGATAAAAAGAATAAATTGAAAGAGAATAATTACTTTAAAGGTCAAAATAAAGAATAATTTTTAGCTGCTGTCTTTCATATATAGATGAAGTTCAAATTACATCTAATACTCAATAAAAGAAGATGTTAGGACAAAAGTGTCACTCAGAAGGTTCGAAAACAAGAATTGCACAGTAMTGCTGAATAAAATGATATCAAGTACTTCATAAAAAAAATTCTACAAATTAGCAAAACAAATGGAAAATGAAAATTTCTAAAGTTACTCTTGCAATTGAAAGTGTTATGTTCCAAGGCACATATTTTTCACCTATAGAGAATTTAGAAAACCCCCAACTTTTTAACATTACTGAACCACCTGCTGAACCATGTATTTGAATTATTTTGTGCTTAAGAGCTGCATATAACAATTTCATACAGATTCTGTTGAATTTCTGAATTCAAACAGAATGTKTTCAGATTGAGGCCCAGCCTTAAAGAGTGCCTTAGGTATTGACAGTTCTGCTACTGGTATTGACTAAAATATTTTTGATGTCTGGTGACCAGCAGTTCCTGATCAGATTTTGAGATTGGCCAAGACAAACTAATTGAAAGTTTTGAAAGAAAGTTTCTAACAATTTCATTTTATTGGCTCTCAGTGMTTATTTTCCTTTTTTTTCTGTTATGCATTGACCAAAAATAAATATAGCATGAGAAAGGAGTATCAGAAAAGCATATCCATAAAGCAACAATGCAATAAAATCTGTGGTTTTTTACTTACTAGCAGATACACTTGCTATCTTTTAAACAGAAATTATCACAAGCTCAACTCCTGTCTTAATATTTCATAACCTTATGCCTTATAAAACTTTAACTCTGATATAAAATTTTAATAGATAGCAGAAGATGCTGAATAAGAATGTTTTGAAAGGGGTTCTTTCACACAAAGAAAAAAAGCACTGAAGTAATTGTGAATATTTCATATTCTAAGAACTAGCTTCAATGTCAACCTTCCTTTTTTTGAGAAAAMAAGTCCAACCTTTGGAAAAGGTTACTTTAGTAATACCAAGCAGGGAAGCATATGGAATGTTTGCAAACCGTTGTGGTTTTAGTATGCATGTTTCTGATGTCAATTAAAAATATCATCACTTGGGGAAAAGTGCATTTTGAAATAAACATTGGCAAAAGCTTTATCCTCCAGAAAGTATTTTAAAGGGAAACAAATGAGAAGGAAATGATTGATATGTATTTCAGATTGAAGTCTGCAAGCCCCATTTTATTCTGGGAGTTAAATAGTAGCCTTTGAGTTTTTATTCTGACTGACTATACGATTTTGCTTGGCTTCATTAGTTCCTCTAAATTAGAAACCAAAATAATGAATGGCAACAAAATTTAAGAAAGTCCACTTAAGAATCATGCCTGAGATCAAGAGTGCTTGGTCACATCTGGATGGGGTAGTCCATTTATGCCAWGTTCTTCCAGCCACAAGTAGGTTGCTTAAAGCTATATGTGGTGGTACTATATTAATAAATTCTTTGCTAACTAGTATGATTGATGGCTATCCAATGTTTTTGTGCTTTCTGTCCTCAACTCAGAAATAGCTTCAAGGACTGAACTGAGGGACATTTTGTTTTGAGCTGTCATTTCTTTGCTTCCTTTCCATGCCCCAGTTGCTCTGTAGTTTACAGCACTGTCAAATATGGGT
Organism: Alauda arvensis; assembly: GCA_902810485.1. Lineage (NCBI taxonomy): Eukaryota > Metazoa > Chordata > Aves > Passeriformes > Alaudidae > Alauda > Alauda arvensis. The sequence goes on from CADDXX010000281.1 coordinate 91,530, forward strand.
CACCTTATCACTGACTACACAAGTTGTGACAAGCATTAATGTGAAGGAGAGTTGTATTCAGAATAAAGGAAACAGCTTCTCAAATGATCTTTCCTTCTTCTTTTCTCTCACCCTTTTTTCTCCTGATTTTTTTTTYTTCTCATTCCACAGCATTGAGCTGTTTTGCTGTCATAGCCCAGTGAAAATACTACTTTGTAAAACTGCAAACATGATAAAATTGCTGGTCGTGACAAATGACTCAAGTCAGTCTTTTCTATTAAGTCCATGTAATGGCTGCWGTATGTACTGTGCTGTACTGAGGAATTAGAGTATAGCCTCTGCAGGAACTAACCTACCAGTTTTTARCCAGAAGTAAATCAGAAAACGACAAATTGTCTTCTTCTTTAAGAGYATCCATAAAGTCTCCACTGTGCATTTTCTGTGGAGGCAACAGTTTCCTAGATTTCTGTAACCTGGTGCACCTTCTCTGTACTAGTTYTTCTTTTATCAGGTTCTGTTTCTAATTTCATTACGTGCAAATTTCCATGGGGGCTTTGAGAAGGTTTGATTCAATAAAATGATATAAAATTGACTCTTCATTTTACATCTGGAGAGTGTGGATTTTAGAGACATTACCAATAAYTGATAGGCATAAGATGCTCACCAAGGAGCGTGTGCAGCATCATCTTAAATGTATGGTATCTGATTCCAGAGGTGATTATAAGAAATATTTCTTTTAAATAATATGACTGTGGTGGTGCATTATGCATTCTAGATTATGTAGAGACACATACACAAACAGATGAATTTTCTATTCCCACAAAATAAAGATAGTAAAAATCTCTCAAAATGAAACTGTGCCTGTATTTTAAAATACTAATAAAATAATGGTGTCTATTAAGGGAATGCTAAAATAAAGAGGATTAAAATTAAATTACTGTCATACCACTTTTTTGAGAAATTGAAGAAAAAAACTCACTGCCAGATCAAAGATTCCAACATCTGACTTWGTAAGAGGCTGCTAGTATATATTAAAATGAGGAAAGMRTATCAAGTGGTTTGCTATATTTATTAAGAAAATAAAACTATCCACAATGAATTCAGAGTTATCTTCTAAGTGATAATAGCCAATTTTTAGCCAATTTAGAGCCTATTGTTTCCCATAKGTGGTGATTCTTCCCCAGTCCCCTTGATTCTACAGTTATCAACACTGATTTTTATCTACTTTTGTTATCATTCAAATGTATTACTCAGTCATTTAGAAGCATGAGGTCTTTCTTATGCCTCTATGATCAGGCTAGATGTGATTATCATCAATAATTTAAATAAAATATTTTATATACTCATTTTTCTTGGATAAATAATTAACAACAAACCCAGCACATATTGTTCAGGGATATTTCTGTGGCGATCTCTTCAGTATGAAAAATGACCATTCATTTAAATCCTTCTAAATTCCAATCTTTTAGCTGATTATTAATTCATTAAAAATACTCCTTTAAAACAGGATAGGTTTTTTCAAAGGCACTGAGGAGAGGACTTAACCAAAATTTTATGGAAAAAAAAAAGTATATATTGTTCATATCATATTCATATTATTGCTGGTCCGTTTACAAACTAAAACTTGTGAGTTCAGGATTTCTTTCTTGTAACCCAGTTTGAAACAGTAATTTATTTATTTAGGTGTATATGAATCATGTTTCTTATCTCGTTTTTATACTAATTTCCTTGTAATAGAGGTAAGACAATGACTAGACGTCTTCTTACAGTTAATGTCACACTAACAGGTTCTGCCCATTTTTCTGATACCAAAGGTGATTTAGGCAATAGCTTAAACCACAGCAGATTGCTGTGTATTTCATAGAAAATTTKTGGATGAATAGTAAATTATCCAGACAATTTATTGCTTTCTAATTCATAAATCCCTTTCTTCAGCAGTTTCRTTTTGTGACTACTTGTCATGTTTTGTTTCCAGTAAAAAGAAGACATCTGGTCAGAGAACCTACATGTGTCCTTCTGTGACTRAGCTCTATTGTAAATGGGAAAATAGAAAAGATACTGTAGTGGTTTTGGTGAAAAAAACAGAACCAAACTGAAGGAAGCATAGGACTTCCCATATTTTTAAAACCTTAAAAAGTGCATGGTTTTGTGCAGTTTCTTTCCAGGTATGATTCACTCCTTCAATGTGTGATATTGCAATATTTCTGCGATCGATTTCTGTTTTTCTGCTAGAACTATCTTCTTCATTTCAAGAGAGTCCAAAAAAAAAAAAAAAAAAAAAAAAAAGAACAGGCATCTAAGAATATGAAACTCTAAAAAAATGTTTGGTTTTAGAGCTGTCATTCTGTCAAGCTTTTTGAAAAATGCATCAAAAAAAAGAGCTCATAATAACAGAAAAATAGAATTGGAAGGAAGMATTTGTTTCCTCTTTCTTCAATAATTTTCCATAATTTTTCAGTATACAAGGCAAAGTTAGAGATATGATAAAGACCTAATTTTTGGTAAAAGTTAATCCAAAGATTAATTTTTGTAGAAATGCACAATTAGGAAATTAATTATATTTAATTTCTTTTATCAGATGTGTAGTAATGACTGTTTAAAGCTCAGCAAATAGCCTTCTGRCTTTGTTAGTACAAGGAGATAATGTGACATCTCACACATAGATCATTTGATGCYCAGGGAAGCTCATTTGAGCTACTTAAGGTTTACCATTTATTTGGGAAAAGGATTAGCTTCCTCATTAGATTACTCATATATAACAAAGCATCCTTGGGAAGGAAGGACAGAGGGAAGGAAAACCAGAGTCATTTAAGTGCTATTTAAATGTTCTCAGCATTTGGTTATTCTCCACACAAAAGGTCTACTGAAGTACACTATTGCCTCAGATAAAGGTCAAAGTTCAGGAGACAATCCAAACCCAGGTCATACATTGGAACACGAGCGCACCTGTAACTGACCAGGTTGGGTGTCTAAACTCTCCGGGTTCTGGGATTTTTGGTTGGTTGGTTTTTATTTATTTAACTTCCAAGTTCCTTAGCAGAAAGTAATCTGCTTTAATGCTGSAATTCTGATAAATACTACTATATAACCATATTACCTCTTGAGTATTCCAGAAGCTTCAGATAATGCAGAAAAATAATATGAGATAGAGTTTTTCCCTTTTGAAGAAGTCAGTTCAAGTAATTTGTTTATTAATCTTTCAATGTCTGTGTTTGTACTGTACTTTAACTGATAAATAATTGCAGACTCACAAGAACTTGAAATGTGATGGTGAATTACATTGCTAATGAATTCTGTGCCTAAAATTTTCACAGGAAAATTTAGAAGAAGATAGAAGTCAAAAATAATACTTCAATAAAATTCAGTTACGTACATTGTAATTTTATATCCTTTTTCAGGAAAGTTTGAACATATCTCTGAATTACTTGTGAAAGATTGTCTTTATTCTTTAAAGGATTTTTTTTAAAGTATTTGTGCTGACTAAAGGATTATAAAGGTCTTCATAAACTTAATAGGCTAGATTAAAAGCATAGTTAGGRAATTATGTAATCACACTTTCCTGCTCACTTCTAAATGCACCTACTGGGAAAAATTCAGAGTAACTTGCAGCAGACAGGTAACATGAAGCACAGGCAAATCTCATTAAAAATATTTTTTAGGTTAGTTATATACAGATATGTATGCATATATATAGACATACAAACATACATGTCTATATGATCAAAATAAACCTTTTTGTTTAATGGCAACTCTGGGAGATAAGCTTGGATGTTGTTACAGTAATCATTCACTTCTGCACACTAATGATCATTCCTCCCCCACCAAGGAATGCTGCAGAACTGGGGAAGAGGAGATTAAATAACTCCATGCAGTCCTCTGGAGAATACCAGAAAGGTCAATCATATCCCATGACACATAACTTGGAAAAAAAAATTAATCAGTTTTATTTATTTATTTATTTTTATTAATCAGTATTATGTCATGCAGTAATACTGTAAATTATTTCTATAATTGCTAAAAAGAATATGACATTCAATGCAAAAATTCCCAGCCTTGTAGAGTTTTGAATTAAGAACTCGTCTCTAGGAAGACTTACTTATTTCAAAAGAGAGCACGTGTTGTTATTTCAAAATAAATTCAATGTGTTAAATTTTAAGAATAAGATATATATAAAATATTAGTAAAGATGTTTCTGTTTTGTTTGCAAAACTTGATATCAATATGTTTTACTGAATATATGAAAATAATTAAAATGTTTATATCATTAAGAATTTATGACCTTTTTATTATTTGTGATTTAAATTAACTAATAAATCAAAATGTTTGCAAATAGCATGCCACTTGTTTTGACTCTCAGAAAGATACTATTCTATGAATTTATGCCAACCCTACAGTGCTATTAAAAGTACCATCTTGACTTCAATCTGAAAAACATTATGTTACCTCTACAATAGTTCAAGTTTTAAAATGGTTTAAAGTTATTTATTCCATATGATCTGGTGAAATTTAAATAAGAATGTATTTGCCTTCCTTAATGAGATCTTACATTAACAGTATCTTCATTTCAGTTGCTCTTAAATACGTAGGAAAAAACTAACACCTATCAATTATTTCTTCTAAATAAGATTCTTACAAAACAGCAATAACGTTTTCATTCTTGAAAATTTTATTTGCAACTTCTGACTAAAGAATTGAAGAAGCCGGTCCTCTTCCTTCATAGAAACTTTACACAACAGTAGAGTTAAAAAGGGAACAAATAATTGAGAGTTGACCTTTTTTTAAATAGCTGCTAATGTTCAGAATACTCTGTAAACAAAACCAGGATAAGGATTCACCAGAAAGGCCTCATAAATACAATTTGGAGTACTTATGCTATAAAGTACTACATGCTGTTAGAAGTTATCAGTGTTGTCAATAAGGAAGGTAAAATGTGTGTGTGCTCCAGGACGAAAAGCACTGTTTGTTTTCTTTATGCTGCTAGATAGGGAAGTGAGAGCACAGGATGTTTCTCTCTATGTATCTCCCCACTCGCAAGAGCCCATAGTGGCCCTTAGCCTTGCCCAAGCACACCCTGGCTTTAGGCATCTAGCTGAGGCACAGCAGTGAAGAATACAAGAACTTGCCATAATGGTACTAGAAAAAAGAAGAGTCTTTCCAGGTAATCCAGCACATTTTCGCTCCATTACAGCAGCTCACTCAGGGTGATAAGTGGAGCCATTCCTCATTAGCACCTTCAGCTTTGTGACTCCTTCAAAGGGWGGCAAGGGAAAAATAAGGGAACATACGGTAGTGCTGTAAAAGGTACAGAATCAGTCTCTCTTGATGGAGGTCAGGGTAGACTGRGAAGTTGCTCCCAGCAGACACCTCCTGGTCTGTGCACTCTAAGGAGTTGCTCTCAGGTCAGTATTAGGCCATGATATGTGGAATCCTGCTTGAAGGAAACATAGTTGCATATCTCCATGAGTCCAAGATTATTCCAGAAAATTAGATTTGCTGTGGTATTAAATCTTCTTGTGGTCTTCTCTTGCTATCTTTCCTTTGTTCTACCTTCACATGAGCTTATGACATGAACATTAAAGAAAGGTGCAAGTAGAGTTCAATAKCAGGCAGATGAAGTGGCATTTAGAAACAGCTTTGTTTTTATTACAGACAAAAATCCAAATAGGTATAGATTTTTACATTCTAATTTAAGACCATAAATCTTCTGACCTTTAATGAGACTGTTACTGTCACTGATTGTTGCAATTTCAAATACCTTTTAGAAAAATGTGTGAGGTTTTAGAAACTCAGGAACAATCACGTATTTTTCTACTAATTAAACTGAACAAATTTGGTATGTCAGCCACATTTAATTGAGAGTTCTGCGTGCACAYGCATTCAATACTGCAAACCTGTCATCCATTAAGATGCTTTTTCATAATATAATACCAGGATAAACTGAGTCAATGTGCCTAAAATAAACAGGAATAAAAATATAAAAGCAAATTTATGTCTTCACACATGAGCATACATAAAGCATTCCAAGGAACAACTCTCTAAAAGGGCACTCTTTGGAGATGTACTGAAATKTTCCAATGTTATTTCTTGTTTAAAAATGGACTGGCAAAACAAAGTTATCTCTAAACTGAACAGCAGGCCTGTGGTCACTTAAATGTTACTGAGTTAATAAATCTGAAGTAAATCTAAACTGCCACATATTGGAAATCCTTGAATTAGGGCTGTCCATTAATGTCTTAAAATTTTCTATGTGTGGATTGAAGCAAGTGAACTCTCCATTCCCTTTCACTGTTTTGTTTGCCTTCAGGATTGTTGATCAATCTATCAATCAGCAAGTATTGCAGATACCCCTTTAGAGTAAAATTTGTAGCTAAGCTTGTTATCCTTAAGCATTAAGCTGGAATTACACACAGTTGTACTTAGGCAGCTGAATGTCAACATGTCAGTCAGGCATCGATCCGTCTTAAGTCTCTTCAAACATCTCTAGTAAGAGACTTTTCAAGTAGTGTTGCTAATATTTCATTCAACAGAATAAAGTGCCTGATTTTTTATCTCTATTCTTTTCTTTCATGTGATTTTTTTCTAGAGCAAAGGAATGCACTTTGTGATTGTGGTACAGAGAATATACTTTGGAAATACTCATTTGTTTATCACTCTCAGGAAGTGATGCATGGGGAATCATAATATTGTCATGTGCTTGTTATAGGAGACAGCTGATGGTTTGTGTGCCACCGTCTACCAGCTATACACAAATAACTGCTCAGGATGACAGTTTTGCTACTCCCACTTAGCAGCTTTGGTGGGACCCTCTCAGCTTCAAGAGTGCCTTAAAGAACATTGATGAGATGTGAGCAGTTAGGCGAATATTTATCAATTGACTACCCTGTATATGGTACTTTGTGCCCTAAGCAGTGCCCATAGTTAATGAAATGAGGAATTCCTTTTTGYAAGCTTCACACAAATCCAAAGCTCAGAGCTTATATTTCATTATTTATAATTCCTGTTGCAGAGCRGGATGCATGTACTCATCCACATAAATGCTGTTGGGTTTGCTTAGTTTATTAAATATATTATCAAGAGGGAGCAGTAGCAATGTAACTGTTAAACTCAAGAAATATAATTTGTTTTGTTTGTTTTTTGTTTGTTTGTTTGTTTTTTTCTAATTGAAATGGTCAAAACAATACCTGCTCCAGTTCTTTTTTAATGTAATTTTAAATATTTTTRCTGGCTTTTCAGGAGCAGTAAAATTTTACTTCCAACTTCTGATCACTGAACCAAACAGAATTGGAAAAGCCAGTCATTTTACTTTAGTTCCTGTGATGTAGACATTTGAATGTGGTCTAAAAATTAAGCACACTTCGTTAAAAGAAAAGCCAAATAATACATTCAGAGACCTCATAATAYCCTTGCTAAAGGAAATATCTGTAAATATCCAGATGAATACTGCTCTAAGCTCCACTGACAGCTAAGTTCAGTTCCCCCTGTGTAGATATCTAGTGCCATTTGACATGCCTTAGATGCCTGAGATATGTTCCATGGGGTTGACAGGTACTGTACTGGATCTAGAGGAGACCATTCTTYATGTGACACCTTCTGAAGACCAGAAAAGACAAGTGAGAACATCTTAGATTGCTTCAAGATGCTGAAATGTGGACAGCTGTACTGATATTTTATAGCATAAAGAATGCTACAGTGACACCTTTATGCTCAAGGCATAAAGACTTTTGTCAGTAAGAAATAATAATCTTAAATATACAGATTTGTCTTGTGCTTACTTGGTGAGCAAGTATACTACAGAAAAGATAATTTCAAAATCCTTTTACACATTTTACTTATTTCTCTATTTTAAAACAGCATAATAAGGTGATAATTAACATGTTACAAAATACTCGTTTCTTACTTTATACACACGTACAGGAGTCTTTGTTTTTAATATTAAAAAAAACAAACCAACAAAAGATCCCCAGCATATCAAAGAGGAGATAGACTGT
>CADDXX010000281.1:99751-212861 GCA_902810485.1 Alauda arvensis
AGACTGTACTGTAATTTGGTTTTTACTATTGTAATTTCATTTCTGGAAAAAACCCCCACAGTTATGAGCCATACTGTGATTTATGATGRCATAGCACAACTCTTGTATTGAAAAACCAATGTTCCAATAGAGGAATAATCGGTGTTAATTGTGATCATGAAAAGAAAAAAAACCTTCCTGAAAATATTTAAGATTCATATATGACACCTGTTTCCATTTATTATTTTCTTGCTTGTATTCTAAAATAGAGAGCAGACACGTTATTTAATTTTTGCTGTGTTTGTTTACATGTTACAAGTTCTTCACTTGAATTGGTCCCTTCATCCTGCAGTTATTCATGCTATATATTCACTACAGATGCCTTGAAATTTCAGATCTAGGGAACAACTTTTGTAGATTATTTCACTTTCAAGAGACACTGTACTACACAGGTTTATTTAATAGGATGCTCATTGACTRTGTTCCTTGAAAGAAGGAACTGTCTCTTCAGGAGTTTGAAAGCAGCAAAGAAGTGATGGATTTATAACAATTCAATCAGGGATCATTACAYAGGCTTAAGACACATGGAGCACATWCACAGAATTTCACTGTGGTACCTTTATTCTCAATAAACACTGATTGTATAAGATTGTGATCAAGAGATAAAACCTATCCTCCTATCACCTGTATTTGAAGAATAAATYATGTCTAACCAATCTCTTYGTTAGATTGACTTTCTCAATTAATTAAAACCCAGGAAAGATTTTGGCACTTAAGCTAACTGATAAATGAACTATTGATATATGATGTAGGTGTAATCTGCCTCTGGTARGTGTTCAGCTGCTTAAAAATCAATCACAGTGTAGTTATTAAAGACTTGTTAGCCAAAAGGACATTTATTACCATTATGTTCTGAATCCAGTTTCATCCACTATTTTAATTGCTTGAATAATAAAATAAAAATCAATACAATCTGCAGGTGAAAAATAAAAAAGATTCAAAAAGTAATTTCAAATATTAAAGTCTGATTTCCCATTGATTTTAAACCATTTGGAAGGAAAAAGGGAAAAAAAAAGGAGAAATCTAGATTTTGAGACGTAAGTCTCACACAAGCAAATTACCCATGTCTGCAGTTTTACTAATCACAGATATGGATATCCCACAGTAAATGCAAGTTAATTTGTACTAACATATTTTTCTTGCAACAATTATAAGCTATTCCACATTCTAGAGTTTTCTAGAGTATTCTAACGTCTGTAGCTAAGAATTGAAATTTTGATCAGCTGATGTATACTGTCTTTTGGGAACATGTTTAGCCTGAGATATAAACACTGCAGAAGATTATGACGAATATCTCTGAATTGCATTCACTAAGCAGTTTTGAGTTGAGAGAATTATCCAGACATCTTTCAGCAATTTTCTATGTTTGCTTAATTCTTACTAAGCAGATAGTAATTCTTTAAAAATTTATTTCATTGTACTATTTAAATCAATTTTATTTTAGCTCTTTGTCTGCTGTATCAGAATCATATATCTTCCCAGTACAGTTTATATAATGAGCATTTCTCATATCTCTTGCTTGGCCGAATGCATATAAATGATGAGCACTTGTACTGTTCAGCAGAAACCTTCTGACTYACCCTGGGGAATGCACCCTCATGTAATTTACAGAGCACCAGGAAGACCAGGAACAAGAGTGTCACCCCTGCCACMCATTTTCTGAATTTATCAGACTATTTAGTGTGCAGTTGAACTAATCTGCCTTGTATTCCTAAGTGACATTTGTGTGTGCACAAATGCTGTCTTGGTACCAGTGCTATTTTAGAGACACAAAGTCCTCAGCCTTCCCCAGCAAGCTGATGCCTGGTTTCCTAAGCAACCTGCTATGACTTGTTTACTCTTCCCGTGCCTTCTATTAGCCCTCATGACCTGCTATCCAAGGACATCGTGAGTTGGTGTACCTCTGAAGTGGCACCTCCTGGTGCTCAGCTAATGTGCATATATGTCTCCTGAGTAATCTCAGATCAGTTTAGAGTTGTTCTGCTTACTGACAGTATCATTGCACAAAGAAATGTGCTGCAGTAATACTGTGTGTGAGAAAATAAGGAAACAAGATTGGTAAAAAGAAATTAGTATCTTACTGTAGCTTCTTTTGACACCACAATAGCAGTCTCCCTCTGGTGCATGTCTTTTCATATCTCTATATCCCAAGTCACACTACATGCCAGTTCAGTTATTTGGTGCTGTGAACATTTCACAAGAATTTATCCACGGGTGTCAAACTCACAGCTGTCATTATTTTTATGAGCCTTCTTCCCTTCTGATAAGTCAGCATCTCTCCTGCAGGCTCATCTTTCTCCCTGCCTGACTGTCTGCTTCTAAGGATTGCAAGCAGCCACTCAGTTGTCCTCTTCAGTAACACTGGGTTCCTATGTGCACTTGCCATTACTGCAGGAAAAGAAGCAAGAGCTCACCTTACTGAGCAAGACCCCAGACACTGGGACCAGCTGGAAGGGGAAGAAGTGGTAGAAAAATATGTGATATTGTTATTGTCAAGCTAAGATACTTCCTCATAGAAACTCAAGAAAGGAAAATAAATSGTCCTTCAAAGTTTGTGCTGTCATAAGACTATTGCAATTTAGAGTGCAGCTCTGCAGATATGCATGTGTGTACATGTACACACAAGAGATATTTGTGCAGTACAAGTGCAGTGCAGACTGTCCTGGYAAAAGTCACTGTCTACATCTGGATGAGGTCTGCACTGTTAAAATTTTTTTCTAAAGAAGGAAAAAAGGAAACCTGGAATTAGATGGCTTTTTTCTTTAGGAGTTCAAAGCACTCTGACAAAGATATTTACCACACAGTGARAAATCTCTGCTGAAATTGTGACAGTAAATTTATTCCTCTGCTCATCTGCTCTCTCATTCCATACAGGCAGTAATGATAGAGCTTATTTTTCAAGAGTAAACAACTTTTGTACTTAACATTTCTTATTTATTTATTTATTTGTTTATATTTTTCAGCTTTATTTGAGTGTTCTTATTTGTGTGTTTTGGTTTTTTTAATCCAGATTTCTGAAATCTTTGCAAGAAGCAATCTTTTAATGAGCATATAGGTTTCTACTTTTTAAGATACAGCTAGATAGCAAAGTAAACAATCAATCTGTGGATCATCTGTTTTCTCAGTTCAGCATATTTTCCCAGGAATCAGCACGATTCCTGCCATAACAGTACTTAATGAACCAGTACTTCAAAGCCCTTCTATTTGTTGTTATTATGGCCAGTGGTAAGCAGGCTATTGCAACTAATGCTTAACTGTGGCCAGGTCTGTGAGAAGGAAATGACAGTCCCTATAGTTTATGTAGTCAGCAATTAATTTCACAGAAGATTGAAGGTTGGGGCTTTTTTCCTGAAAAAAATCAATTGCAGCTGAGCAATCCTGTATTTTTGCTGTTGCTGTTGTTAGATCTATGCTGAATGATTGCTACAAGTTAAGAATGCACATGCTAACCAGAAACTGTTTCATGTAGCATAAATGCAGTTTTGTTTAAAGAGAGATTAGAATTTTGTAGCTAGATCTTAYTAACAAATGTACATAGTAATAAGTAATTTATGCTACTGCTTGTCCTCATCAAACTCATTACTGCAGAGTCTTTCATCCCTCTCCCTAATCAGAAATATGAAAAATTCTCCCAAAAGGCCATTTTCATATCTATTCCCTTTCCAACCCCCACCACTGAAATTTTCCTATAGAAAAGTAATGAGAACAAGCTCACAGGGCACGAAGTAAACAAGCTCTAGCTTTCAGTTGCCATTTTATTCAAAGTAGTAATTTTTCATGGTCCAAGCATAATTTAAATGCATGGATTTTCCTGTGAAAAAACAATAGAGAACAGGGGGCTGTAGAAAATTAAGAAAAAAAAGAACACTTTACATTTTTGTAGAACTGCCTTTTAATTCAAACAGAAAGCAACCAATGGGTTACCTTAAAATTTTCACCTTCCTTAACTTCAAGACTGGGTCTTCACAAATTATTTTACTGAAMAAGTGTATCTTATATTCTTGGGAGAAGGGAGGTCAGGGACTGCTGSCTAAGGGAAGGGGAACAGTGAGCAGAGAGTGACCACAACRCAGACTGATGGGGTACAGCCCTAAGAATCTGACAGAGACCAGGGCTTGTAACTGGGTCTGTTGCTAACCCCAACACAGCAAACAAGGAACCACTGCCAGGGTGCTTCAGGGGGATCAAGACCATAAGGAGACAAGGCCAGAGAAAGATGTGGAGACAAACCTATAGTATAGACAGTAATGGGGTTTTACTTTTAAAACAATTCCATTTCCTCTTTCATTATCTTAAAATATAAACTATATTCCTGCATGCCTGAAAAATYAACAATAACTCAGAAAACCTGAATCAAGCCTGTATGACCACCATTCTCTAGAGATATTAGAAGGAARAGTCCTGCCTTCCAGTTTTTATTCCCCCTTGGAAACAGTCTTAAGGTGCTTGTGGGTCCTTCAATTTAGATTTAGATTGAGATATTAGAAGTATGCAGTCAGGACTACAGGCACATGGAAGAGGTTAAATGTATCAATGAAAAATTCTGAGCAGGACTAAGAAACAAAGAAAACAATATTTTAAACATTAGGAGGAAATATACTGTGCTAACATCAGAACCTGGTAGGCAGGGCATACTAAAAATACAGAAATCATATGCCAATATGKTGCCTTTGTAAGCTTTCTTTCATTGAAATGCTATCTGATCTGGTTTTAATTTGTGATATGTAAACATTGAACTATTAAAAGTACATAATGGATAACAGACACAGTAAAAATATGCTTCTTAAAAGTGATCTTGATCAAATCCTTGAGTTAATATTTAAAAAAAAAAAAAACAGAATGCTGGAGAATTTGTAGATGTCTAAGGAAAAAYTTGTTTCTTCTAATATTTCAAAAGGCCAACTACATGTTACAGGCAAACTAGTCTCATTTTAATCCTAAGAAAATATTAGAGAAGTTGATACCATGTGCACTATGATTTAAGTAATTCAAAACAAAAACCTTCATGACAGATAAGTTTTATCAACTCAATTAATTATCTTTCTTCAAAGGAAGAAATGGATACAGTCTTGTAACRCRCTAATAAAACATTCTGACACCTGCAAGGTTTTATGTTAGTTCTTCATAAGTTTCTAATTTAAAAGAAAATAGTTGGGTATGGGTTTTTTTAATCATATAAATGAAGTATGRCTTGCATTGAGTTCATTAATTTTCTCTTCTCTAGACTTTATGCTGTCAACATGCATAAATATATACTTATTTTAAAGATAATATATAAATGCATTGATGCAATCTGCAGATGATTCTGAAATAATAGAATCTTACATAATAATTACAAAATAATATGGTCAGCATCTGTGCTAGTAATGGGATAATGCAAAGGGAATCTTTAGAATACAAGCTATTTTAAGGTACCCATGTATATCTACTAAGAATATAAAATATATTCCTATGATAGGAAATAGCATCCTGGAAGATAAAAATAATTGAAAGAGAGGATAAAAACTTTTGAATGCAGAAAGACGAAAAGAGTAAGTAAGAAAATGTATGGCAATGATGGTGCCATCACAAGAACTACACAACCTATGCTTGTATGCATTTTGAGGAGAGCATGGATCTGGAAACCAAACAAAACAAAGCAAAAAAACTTCAGAGAAAAAAAAGAATGATCTGATAATTATGCATTAGAGAAAACGAATAAGCAGGGTAATTTATTTTTGTGACTGGAAAAGAGGATTTACAAAGAATTTGATCATGACCCAAATATTTGTACACAGGAAAGCATTTTCTTGTGAACCCTAGTCTTTGTAAAGCAAGAGCATCAATACGTAATTTCTGACTTTCTGGATTTCARAACTGGTATTGGAGTTGTCTTGTAAATCCTGAATCCTTTCTGAGCAAGCAAAATAAGTAGGAATATTACTCACTTGAAGGATGTGTGTGTTTCTGCTGAASTCAATTGAGTTCTCATGAGTGCTTTTCCACATGACTGTGGGGAATTCAGTACTAAGCTGCTGCATCATGTGACGTGTGTGGTTGCATTCATCTTCATGTATGCTGGGGCTCTTGCTGTCCATTGCTCTCAGGCATGTTGGTAAATACACATTTAACCACAGCTTACTGCATCTTTGATGTAGTAAAATGTTTCTTCCAGGGATATTAGTAACAGTTTGGACTCTAGAAAGCATTAAAGAAGGCATAATCAAGGAGGCTGGTCTGAATCAACTTGGAAGCTCCTGACAAATGTGCACAATAAATAAAGGAGCTGTGGATTAATACATATTTGGAGATAATAGGCTTTTTCTCCATTTATTCTTTTCTTTGCATATTGTGGCAACAGTTTGGTTGTTTTGGTTTTGYGTTTCTGATGCCAACAAATTCCATGTATATTGAAAGGAAATAGTATCTCTAATCCAATAAAATAGATTGTGTGAAAAGAGCACATTCCTTTTTCTCCCCCTCTAACTCTCCTTGCTCCCTACTAACATTGTCACCGTTGAGTTACAGTCTTTTTTAGAGGAAGCCAGGAATTTTTTGCATAGAATCCCTTAAATAACATAATCACACTGATTGGTTGAGGTATGGGCTCTAAGGTTTATTAATATTATCCAGTTCTGCCTKGTCTCCAGAGAAACAATGGAATGTGGAAAGGGACAGAAGAAAAAATAGAGAGGAMAATTTATACTTATCTCTGATTCTCACTATACCTTTACTGAGAGACCATTTTTCTAATGAAAAGCATGGATCTCAAGCCACTGTAAAGGGTTTTCTAGAATCAATTAGATGATTCTAGAAAAATATTTAGCTAGGCTTTTTTGTTCTTACTTGGTTGTCGTTAACTTCATGAAGTAAAAGATTTAAATGAAAAGTGAGGATGGTTCTGTTGTTGAAATGTATTAATATAAAGGAGATTTAAATTTAGGTTTTGGCTTTACTTAAAGCCTTCAATTTTTCAGACAAGTCACCAAATTTCAAAGATTCCACATGATCTGTAATATAAATTCTCATTTTTCTTTTTGTTATTTTCTTTTTATTATGCTTAACGGGTAGTATTATTCTAATAACATGTGATATTAAGCTCCTTGAAAATAGATTTTTTTTTTGCAAATATTGTGAAAGATATAATTCTACATCTTTGTAAAATCTTTACATTTTGGTAAGCTGCCCTATAACTTTAAAAAAAAAAAGAGAGGAAAAAAATACTGTAAAAGAATAGTTGTTTAAGAATTAGAAGAAATCTGACAGATCCTTCTTTTCATATCAGAGGATTTTCTTAGGATACAGCTATGAACACTGATGCATAGACAGATTTAGGCATTCTTGTTTCTTCTACAGCTGATCTCTTAAAACTTGCTTTAAAGACAGAGAGAACCTGAATCCGTAGATCATAGACTGATGGAATGGTTTGGGATGGAAGGCACCTTAAAAATCCTGTAGTTCCAATCCCCATCCCATAGGCAGGGGCACCTTCCAGCTTCTGGGTTGCTCAGAGCCCCACCCAACCTGGCCTGGGACATTTCCAGGGGTGAATAGAAATGGTAGCATTGGGATTTGTATGCACTACCAGTGAAAATGTTAATTATGCTGATAAAAACTTAACTCTGAGGATATTAAGTAATTGTTCAGCCAAAGGCATTTTCTCAGTATAAGGTTTTATTTAAATTACAGTTGGTAATCTTTTAAATATTTGATTTTTTCATTATTCTTTCCAACATATAAACAAATCAGCAAACTAAAATCTTTGAATATGACAAAATAAAAGTCTGATACAAGTGAAAAGTTGGTGGTTAAATATAACTGAAGGATACATTGTCATAATTTTTAACTGCTGTACAATTGACCTGCTTTTTGGCTGTGTATTACATTAATTTGTCTAAATAATGTTTGCCCTAAACAACAGAAAGAAAGAAAAGGAAAAACTGATGACACATAAACTGCTTCTTTACTCATACTGGAGAAACAAGAGGGAACAACAAGAGACCACCAAAAGATAAAAAGATACTGGGTTGATACTGGCAGTGGGGCAGATTCTTGGGGAATAAAGTAATGTACTTGGATTAAGCTCAATGCTTGCAAGTGTAGACTATTTATAACTCCAGTTCATCATCTAAATTTTTATTTCTTTTGTTAAGGGATTTGCTTAAAAAAAAAAAAAAAAAAAAAAGGTGTTTTTGGTTATTGTTTCGGTTTACAAAACTGGTTTTTAATCTAAGATGACACATTTCACTTAATGGGGAACACTGCTCAAACCCCACTTTCTCCAAAGAGCAGTGTTTCTTGATCTGAGCAAGAGTGCTTCATAAAGGCATAAAATCAGACATGCATGAAGATCACGAAGAGAGGAGATACAGCTCTTCTAAGCCATGTCATTCAACATTTATGCCAAAGCATGCTTGTCTATTTAGAGTGTCCACTTATGTATTAAAAACAGAACTGTGAATTAGTTGCATTCTGCCAAGGAATCTTAAGGTTTTGAAATGGTTAATTCTAAGTAGTAAGCATGTAATGTGAAGTGGTTTTAAAGAAAGGGAAAAATAGTGAGGTGATTCAGTTGAGCTGAAAAGTGAATACTAAAGACGGATCTATGGAAGGGCAGATAGCTTTGAAGAAAAATAATTGGACAAAAAGTGATTATGATTAGAAGGATTAAAGTATATTTAAATATGTGCAGGATATTAAACAATGAATGTGTCTTTCCAACATTTCTAAAAAGATTTGGATTAATTGTTTCTGTCGAAGATGTGTTTGCTATTGACAAGATGGTACAGAACAGCTTAAAGAGYTTTCAGAGACTAATTATGAATGCCGGTTTGAATCCTTTAGAATAGATATCTTATCAGTATACWTAAAATGTATGTGCTAAAGAAAAATCTTTTAAAAACACATTAAAAGCTTTGGAGGAGCAACTCAGTCAACTGATGGCTAAGTCTTTATTTCTATAAAGCTTAAAAATATAGTGGGAGGCTGGGGAAAGCACACAGTTTCTAGTCCTTGGTCTTGAAATGAAGCATCCCAAAATGACATGTTACTGTAATTACTTTTTTTTTTCCTCAGCCAACATTAAACTTGGCATTGCATGCATTGATATCTCAAGACAAACTATAAAGGCAGAGTTGTGAAAATGCAGTCTAGTCACAATTTCATGTTTAGGAGGCAGAATTTGTGGTGACTCAATTTCAAGTGACTGTGGTTTGGAAATGTATAGTGAGCAGAAGTAGTGTGAAGTGCACTGAAATAGGCTTTTGGCTTTTTGCCCATGTGTAAAGTGGGAGAACTATAAATGGACTAATATAGTAAAATATCATTCCACAGAAGAGATGCTCTTGTATTTTTGTTCAGGTAGATGTAATATCACTTATGTGCAATACTGTAATTGAGGCTTAAGAACATAGCAAGTTCCTAACTGAAATTCATTCTGCATGATCATCTCTAGAGCCATAAATAACATGTTTCAGTTACATGATGTAACAGAGTCAGTGTCAGTGGTCAGTGTTATCTAGAGAGGGCTTMCGGTTCAGAATAGTGTGTAATCACATGAACAAGAAGCTTTCCTGGGCTGGACAGCCACAGAATCCAAGATTCTGRGCCTAAGACCCAGATCTCCCACTGTCTGAGGAGATTCCTCTTACCTGGAGCCATTACAGACTGTTACTCTTAACAGTTGGACTCAGTGATGTTAAAGGTCCTTTCCAACCTAAGTGATTCTATGATWAGTAAATCCAGAATGGGTATGTGTCTGTTCATCTCTGTTTTATATTTATGCTAGTCTGGAGTAATTAGGGAGTCTCTCTTACGCTCTGTGACTGTATTTCCCAATCCTATGGCATAAAGAAATTCAATCTTGTTTCTTTCATTGCTATTCCCTGCTGGCCCAATTAGGTGTTCCACCCTCTGGTTATCTCAACTGTTACGAAACAAACAAGTTTTTCTGTCATCTACAACTCTACCTCAAGGTGCACTTATTAGTTTATTTCTGGAAGTAATAGGCATACTGTTAGGCATCTCATTATATATGTGAGTGTAATGAACTCTAATTTAGGCTTATATCCTCTGGATTTTGTTCACCCTGCAGCAGATTTTACRTGGCATTATTTTCTTACCAGTTTAGCCCTCTTTGGTCAATCAAGGATGAGCTGATGCAAAGTAACAGTATCTGATATATCTTGGTGCTTAAAATCTGCTAGATCTCTGGTTTTACAGGTCAATCTGCCAGCCTTGTTGCACACATTTGCAAAATTTATATGAGAGGCAGGTCACTGCTGAGACAGTATTTCCAGRAGTAATGAGAAAGGGTAAATTTATGTTTGTTTCAGCCATTGACAGGGCATGGCAACAAACAGCTGTTAAGTTCATTAGGGGTCATTTTGTATAACACGTTTCATCTGTGAATTAGTATCCTTTTAGGCAGCATAATAGAGCTTGATGGGAAGGCTGTATTGGCTCTGTTTTYGTGTCGCTTAGATTTAAAGGATTCAAAGCTTGGAGTGTAATAATTTGGAGTTAGTAATTTATCAATGAGAACTGGAATTGAATTAAGGTGCAAAGTTCATCTTAAAACATAATATAAATGTGCTCTTCTGTTTCACTTGGTTCCAAGAGTAGAATAGCTGATGGTTAGGTATGTTAGGCTAAGTACTATACTATGATTACTATGTGTATGTTATCAAAGCATCATTAGGACAATAAGAATGTTTTTATGATAGGCAGATTTGGGGCTGGTTTGTTTTTAATTGGGAAGGATAAGGATTAGATTTCAGCTGAGTTTTTTTAATTGCTTTTTTTTTTCTTTAACAACAGCAGCTTATATTTCCAATTATATTTTTATTATGAAAACTACCAGCATTTAAATGCATATCCATTTCATCTGAGAGTAGAAATTTTTGGTGTATAATTGCTTTTTTCATGCCAAAACCTTTAAATAGATTAGGTAACTGTATCATCCTTTTAAAATCAAGTCAAATCCTTTTCCAAGGATACAAAGTAATTATTTTTAAAGTAAAATATGCTTCATAGTAGTATAAAACTTAATGTACTCCAGAAGTTATCCTACTAGATTTGCAGCTCATACACATAGCAACTTTTCTTGAGTGTTGATATTACAGTCAAGCAATAATCTATTCTTAGTCTGCCCATTTTAAATTATTCCACAAATCTAGATGTAAAATACAGCTGTGCTAATGAGTAAGCACCAACAGTGACAAGTGCATATTGGATTGTAAGGGAAGACCTTACTAGGTGGATTAATATTATATCCTCTGAGAAGTTAGGAGTCCTTTGTTTGCCTTTGCTAATAGCTAACATTCTCTTTTCCCCTCTCCTTCTTGGAGAGGCTCTCTGAGTGAAGAATGRCAGTGTGCTAGTAAAGAACTGTGAACATTCAAGTACACAGCTTTTTTTTAGCCTAAATACTTTAATCCAAGTGTTTTAATGTGATTTAAATGGATTTTTAAATGTTATTTCCYGTACATTGTTTATATTATTTTTCTTTAAATTGGCTCCTTGGTTTAATGTCCTTAAGSTGGTTGCTTGTGGCTTTGAGACTAGTTTGTCTGTAGCTCAGAATAATCTGCTGGCATGTTTGAACGCCAGCAGATTATTGAACGCATAGGCTTTCAAGAATACACAACATGTCAATTGAGACAAATCCTTTTTCTTTCTGTAAAAAATCCTCCAAGACCTTTCAAAATATAATCCACCCTGCTGTCAAAATACTAAACCCTGTTTCTTCTCAACTCAAGCCGTGATGGAACACAAAGAAGAAATCTAYTCGATTCTAAGGTGTCTTTTCCAACCTAAGTAATTTTATGACTCTGTGTTTCAACTATTGCAAAGCACAGTTTCTGATGGGTGCAGCTATTGAAATTTATTCCTTTTGATTGCCTACATTACATTGTTTACAGAAAATACAGCATTTTGCTAAACTACAAACATGATCTGGTTAATTCTAGAATTTATTGCTTGATTTTTTCTTGGCCAGGTAGAGGAGTTGTGGGAATACCACTTCAAATGTTAATTACACAGCTTCTCCATTACTAAAATGCAGTTAATAATGATAGSCTTTTTTTAAGAACAATGATTTTGAATGTGCAGACTATATCTACATAATATTTGAGTTTAATGGAAATAYTAGATTGGTAAGAGTAAATTAGTATGAAGGGTCATATAAAGTCATGATGTGCTACATTAGTGTTAATCTTTTAATCCGTTTTGATTTTGAATGTAAGAAAACTTAAGCAGTCAGTTGCATATTTATTCTTTCCTAAATGTATCACATATGAAAAGACATTGTAAGTAATTGAATTTTTAAATTTTTCAGTAACAGGTGAGCCAAAATCTCTGGTTGAGAATAGCTTGACATAAAATCCATTCRAGATAATGCTACCATGAGTTCATTAACTGAACTTGTCTGAAGTGATACCAGTGGATTACTGRTATCTTCTGAGAACTAATGTCTTCGCCATACAATCCTTGAGACCCATATAACCATCTTGAACTGTACCTGGAATTTAAGAGGCACATGATGCATCTTACAGTGCAGTCATGTCACAATGCATCCTTGGAAGTTTGGGTTTTTTTCCTTTCAAACCATTGTTAAGAGTAACTAATTACAGCTMTCCAGGCTGGAGTAGGTCAAAAAGCCATGCTCTGATCTGACAGCTATGGTCATAATTACTGTGCAAAATGCATGTGAAATAGATGAACTTCACAGTGAACCACTTGAAACTTCACAGATGATTGCTGACCTTATTGAATTCCTCTTGCATGTGTAGCTCACTAATACTGCTAACAGTGCTTGATACAATTTTGCTTTCATTTCTTCTTTTGAATTACACTGATTATTTTTTGTGCTGCACTGAAAACTAAATGCTATGTGCCAAAACTCATGCTGAGTGAATTGTATATATGTGTCTGTGTGTATGAATGTTTGTTCATATATACATACATGCACATATATATATATATGTAAATATGAAAACTCACACATACAAAGTGTATTATGCACAAAAATATACAATTATAAAAATGCCTAATAGATTAAAGTCAAAGGAAAACCCAGAAGAGAAAATGTTCTGACGTGTCAGATGCCTGAATGGTGTGTTCTCTCTCTCCATTCAGTAGTTTTTCTGGAGTGTGGAAAATGAAATGTAAAARGCTAGGTTTTTACTTTTCTTTTAAGAAAATGCAGCTTCCAGTTTCTGTGTCTCAAGATGCCACCAAAGGACTGTAGGAAAAGTGTTAATGCTATATTTGTATATCTTTTCCTCTACTGCTTRAGGAGCCTTATATGATGCTCATGTGTGGAAATCTTGCCTAGCTTGAGGATTGCTGCATTTTCACCTGTGGGAGAAGCACTCTTGAGGTCCTTTTTCCACTAATTGCTGGTGACATATTTTTTCCTTAACTCTTTGATGTGTCTTATATTAAACCACTTTGAATTGGTGAACAAAATCAAATTTATTTGTGGTGTGAGAGAAAGAATGTGGGGGTCTGCACCAGCAAGTGGAGGCCTTTGACCCTGGTATTTCCAGGTGCTGGAAACTGGGCAGTTGGAGTGTCTGATTTTGGCTGCTGGAGATATCCAGAAGCTGCGTTGTGCATAATTTCTTTCTCTTGGGTTTTAACGGGGTCTGTCTTTTCTTTTAATGGCTATGTTATAATTATTGATAATAATTTAATTGCAATTAATAAACTGTTCTTRTCTCAAGCCATATGYTTTAACTTTTTTCTGATTCTCYTCCCCATCMCACTRGGGAGCAGGATGGGATRGGGAGTGAGCTCAAGGTGACACAGCATCATGCATTCCACCATTTAGAATTTCTGTTAGAACCAAAGTGTTTTCAGATATTTCCTAAATGTATCCTAAATGTAACAGCACAGCACTAGAACTGACAGGCACTTCAATGGAGGCATTTAATTATTAARGTAAATTTGTGATGTGTGATTTGTAACCCAAGGACATGTCATAGATACACCTTTAGTTCAATGTTTAGTTTAAACTTACTTTGCATTTCAGCAATGCTGCAGATGGTTTTCTACAGAATTAGAAGTTCTGTCATGTATAATCAACTTGCTAAATAAACAAACGTATTAAATTATTTTCTAAATATTTTTATAGTCTGAGATGCTTGTGAAATTTTCTACTAAATTGATTTTTCTTAATTTCAATTATAACTGGTTTTTAAGTCATCAGAAAAGATACTTTCAAGGGAAAAAGTGAACAAATAAAACCCAAACCAGTAACCTTTTAGTGTCTTATTGTGAATAGAATGATATTGTGCATGATTTTTAAAAATTATGTACTTGTCCTAGCCATATACATATACATATATCATTTAGTAATACATTTGCATTGAATTAAACCCGTAATAATAAAGTCATCTGTAATTGCTGAAGGAAGGTGAGCATACTATTCTGAAAGCAAGAGAAGTGATAATGAAATGTTATTTCAAGAAATTTGTTACAGAGACAGCATATAATGGCAAGCATAATGATTGGCAGTTAGGCTTTTTCAGTGTTTAGGTGTTCTGGTAATGTTTTAGGGATGAGATTCTTCCAGACATGCACAAGTCGAATAATCTTGAATAAGAACAGTTTTGGAAGAAAACTCAAAGGGTTATTTTTGTTGTTTTGTTCTCTAGGATTTTTCCCCAGCATTACACGTGCCTTTGAAATAACTTCTGTTGATGCTTTGTCATCAGTGGCGATGTATTAAATCAGAAAGGTCTGTCCAGAAAGAATGACTGGTATTTTACAATCTGTCGCAATTTCTTGTTATGATTGAGAGATTTCATATCATTATAGGATGAATGAGTTGCTCTTTTTGACAGTAAGAAAAAAAGATCATGTCAAGCACACTGGAAAAGCTTCAGTGATATATGAATCTTGGAAATCTGTGCCTGCCAATAGCAGAATGCATCCTTGACAGATGCCCAAATACAACAGCTGATAAGCCCAAAAATTAGCGGGCATGCACACATCAATATTTTAAATTGAATTCTCCATCACAGCAAATCTTGGCAGACATCAAAGTCATCAGCAGGTGTATTTCATTAATAAGAGTCAGTCTCATACACAATTTTACCTAATTTATGATATATAGTATACAATTATCCAACAAACCTTTAATAGTAACTGCTGTATTATGGTCACACAGTCTACTGAGAAGATATACTATTTCTCTGTTTAATAGTAGCTCTTGTTATAGCTTCTGGCTATTAAAATACGATGATAATGCATATTAGGATTGTCAAAATAATTTGGAAATAAAGAAATTGTACTCCACTGTAACAAGCATAAAAAATACAGGTGTGCTGCCTTAATCTTTCATTAGTGAGAAGTTAAAGGTCCTCTACTGAAAAAAAAACCAAACAACCCAATAAAAAGCCCCCATGTCTAGTAAAGTGTGGAGTAAAGTTTCTTGGCTTTTAGTTGGTAGAGTCAGTGTATTTTGATAAGCCATGGAAGAAATGCATAATCAAGCAATTTTTGTTAAAGTAATTATAGTTAACATTACTTCTTGCTTAAATAAAATATTGCATGGAGTAAAGTGGTAGATAATTTATCTTTGCTTTGGAATAAGAACATTGGCAGAAACCTTTGTGTTTGTTTTACACTCTCCTAATGAAACGTGGTTCATGCTTACAGGGCTTGATTTGTCTGCTAAGTCTGTGAATGCAAGGTGCTCAGGTACAGGAGGATAGCTGACAACAAAGCTCTCATAGCCTACAGACATCTCTGGCCAAGAGACTGAGCTATAACCTGGCCAAGTTGTCACATTCTGCCTTTAAGCATGTGTACAAT
The DNA here is from genome assembly GCA_902810485.1 of Alauda arvensis. Lineage (NCBI taxonomy): Eukaryota > Metazoa > Chordata > Aves > Passeriformes > Alaudidae > Alauda > Alauda arvensis. The sequence goes on from CADDXX010000281.1 coordinate 115,592, forward strand.
CGTTTGATGGGTTCCACTTATAAAACCTTTACATACAAGTTGGATTTTTAAGTGACGAGTACATGAAATTAATTCCACAGTTAGGGCTCTTTAACTATGCATTTTGTAAACTACTCATCCCAGGCATCAGTTTCAATAGGGAAAAATTGTCATATCTATAATCATTCTTAGAGGTAGGCTAGTAATTACAGCATTAATGCTTTCCCTTTTGTCTTGCAGCTGCCAAAAATATGGCAACATTCAGTCATGACTGGAAATGGCTTTTCAGCAAAATAATCTCAAGCAAATAAATGGATATGGCAGCAGATAATGCTTTCTATATTAATGAATATTAGCTRTTGAATTGAATAAATAATGAACCTACCAGGGCAGTGCACAGGACTAGACAGTCTGTACAAATCATAGAGCTATTTAAAATGTTTCTGATATGATCAGTTACTTATAGATGGGTGATTTGTTCTGGTTCTTAATTTTTTTTTTTTAATTGCATTTAATTTTTTAAACTAAAGGCAGGATTTCCTGGTAATTTACTTCTCCCCTCCCCCCCCATCTTCTGATATGGAGGAACACTCTGGTAGGAAAAMAATTACCACACAGCAACAAACCCTKGGGAGATAAACCCTCCATGTCCCTTTTGCTGATGTGAGATTGCCCTAGAACTATTCAAATTTGAGGACAGAAGTGAACATTCCCAATACCCTTACAGACTGGAGGGCTTCTCAGAGATACCCTACACTAGCATATTCATTTGGKTGCTATATGAGACATGGTGAGGTCAGACATAAATTAAGACTGGTTTTGTTGCGCTGATGAGAATTAATTGTAATGAATTGAGAATTATTATACTAGTATGTCTGTAGCTTGGATTTAAAGTGATTGAAGAATCTTAGTTGAGCCTCTATATTGCTGTACTATAGATTACTGAATTTGATTTGTTGAAAAAGTAAATTTTTTATAAGTCTATATATCTTTGTGCAACAACAGTTTTTCACTTTTTGGATATTTAATTTGTTGTAGTATTTTTAATTTGTTTTGATTTCATTCAATTTGACAATTTTGCAAGTGTACTTTAAAACACAGATGACAACTGTATATATATACATATGTAATTTCCATTTGAATTGATGTAGTAAAAAAACCCATTCTAAATATGAATCTGAAAGATGGTGGTACCTACTTGATTGCATTCTTTGTGATCTTTGGCTGTTTAATCCCAGAGGGACATTGGTAGAAGCTTTCTCAAGTTCGATGCATAATAAATGTGCTCTTTACAGTGCACAGAACATTCTATACCTTCTGAGTCATGTGAAGAAACAGCACTAGATATATTCTTAAAACTTTATTTGTCTAAGTAGGATTACTTTCATCTAAACAGGCTTTAAAATCCCATTTATTACTGAATTTGGGTAATGTCTAGATTCTTTCCAGTTTAAAAAATAATTTAAGTTGCTTTTGTCCTTTATTTAKTTATTTATTTATTTATTTGTTAAGGCACTCAGATGTGTTCTAATGTATTTGCATTTCTTCCAAAAAATGACAAAGAAATCAATGAAAATCTGTCTTTCTTTCTAATCTTGGGTGCAGACATAAATAGTGTTACAGATATTTTTTATTGGGTTGATTAGAAGTACATTTATGTTCTCTGTTTTTATATTAATCTTCCCATTTCTCCCAAACATTAAATTGCTGAAGAAAGACTAATAAGTTCTAATATTCAAATGCACTGCTGTAACATTTTAACATTTATAAGATCATAGCATTTTTATAATAGAATATTATTAATGCAATGTATTTTAATTATATGGTGATGAAGAGAACATTCGTGAGTTAGAATTCTAAGATATTATTGCTCAGTTTCAGATATTTTTCTTTTTATCAGTTGTATAACTATAGAACGAAGTAAAGTTACATTCTACAATCAGTGGTCATTTTTATGTGTTTCCAGAGATACTAGCTCTGATTCAACATTAATTATGTTGAATGAATAACACATAATAAAACCATTTAATTAATTCATGAATGATCTTAGAAGTTTAAGAAATTATTCTGAATTTGACTTTGACAGTCATATCTTGATGCTGTTTGATAGCTTTGTAAAGGTTGCAGGGGTTCCTAAAGATGTAACATTTTTAATTCTTTTCTTAATGAATAATATGAAATTTAATTTTTTGTCTTGTCAAGTATATTTGAGCTAGAATTTTATTTTTATCTCAAAGTTAAATAAATAAGTATAAAAAACCCTATCTGTCACAGGTCTTAACTACTGTTTGTATAGAACAATAATTTACAGCYACACTATTCTATGTAGCTGGAGTTTGATTCAGATGGTCAGGGAATGGAAGGCTCTGCAAATTAGTCCATATGCACTGAAATTAGCTTGACATTTGAAAGCACATCTTTAGAAAGCAAAAGCGAGTACATGCAAGAAAAAAAAATCAAGTAGACTTGATACTTGACTAGGCAGACACTTTTTGAGATGCAAACAGTGACAGTATAAATTAGSCTGGTTTATAAGGCACCTGATTAAAATTAATCTTATTCTAGTCAGTAGCACTTAATTTTGAAATGGTGTGGTTTTCACTGAAGCTGGTTGGAAGTGAATGATTACAATTCTGTAGACCTGAGAAATTAAGGGATTACATATTTTTGTAATAGAAGTGGGTATTTTTAAAACACTTGACAAGTTCATGAATATTCCATATGGATTAAACGTAAACTGTAGCCAAATAATCATTGATACCATGCTTTAATGCTGTCCTGAGTCTGTAAGAGAATTTATGCAGTTTCTTTTATGTGCAGTCACCAAAGATATGCTGAAGATGTGAATAGGTTTTATCTCTATGTATGTGACCTGCAGTATGTTTCTCTCGTTCTCTAAATATAAAGTGGGAAAGAAAAGGAAAGAGAATGGCCTCAAAACAATTGCTGTGATATAATTGCAAAAAAAAAAAAAAAAAAAAAAAAGAAGGAAGCGTAAGCAGCAATTATTGTTGTTACAAAATACTCCTGGACTCTCCACATCCACCAGTGTTGCATTACAGAGGATGTAGGTAGAAATGTAGTTGTTTGGAAATCTAGACATGCTGCAATGTTAAGTACTGAAATGCCTAAGGATGAGTACCCACGATTAAAAAAGATTCTCAGGATCCTTAAATGTTTAATGCAAAAGGCTAAATACCACAAAATGGAGATCCATAAAAGCCATCACACTTAGACTCCTCGTAAACTAGCTAATTTAGAGCAGGTGAAAAAAAGAGATATACTTTTCTTTGTACCTTGTTTTTTTTTCATGTGTAGTTTCTGGAAGTACCTCCACCTGTGTCAGAGTAGCAGACAGGATTGTCTCATATCTSTATCTCTCTAAAGATATGAGAAAARATGTGCAAAATGTCTGATCACAGAGGTCTGGCTTTTTTGTGCTATTTGCAGTTAATTCTGTGGTCAGAGCACTAATGCTCTGCWCTTGATTCCTCCAGGGAAAGGTCTTACTTTGGGTTTTACAGACTGGTGTATGAAGGAGAGAGTAAAAATATTTCAGCTACTTCATCTTTTAAGAAAAAWTAAGCAAAAGGCAGAGTGGTACAAAGAATACCTTTATTTTAATGGAAAAAAAACCCAAAACATCTGAATTCCAGGTTTTATTTGTTTTAATGTTTGTATCATACTTTGGATTAAAAAAAATTAAATCACAATCAGTAATGTGGAAAAAATAACGTTGGGGGATTTTTCAGTTCTATGAGGTAAGCATTAATTATGCCACAGGCTGCTCTGTATGTCTCTGTAACTGTGCATAATACTGAGGCTTTGACTGGAGGTTTCATACCTGCAGGTTTGCAAATTAAGGGCAGTATTTAACGTGGATGTGTGTGTACTTACCTCTTTATTTGATTCAGTCTAGCATATCACTTACTGCCTGATTTCGGCCTCTCTAGATAGTAATTTCACAAATACTGTGGTAGACAAAAGCAGTATTAATGGCTAGGTGTTTGTGCTACCATGCATGCATATGAAAAATTCATTAGACCTTTCATATTGATCATAGAATGAAGAACACAGCTTGGGTTTGTGCTGGGTTAATGAGTGGTAGCTATTACAAAATATGTAGACTTTAATTGCTTGTGAGTTAAATCCACAGTGTTGTAGTGATCCTGCAGTGTAGAAACTGAAACCATCAAATTCCTCTTAGACAGGATTCACCAAATTGTCAATTTTAATTGCTATTTTCAGGATTAGCAAAAAAATGTACTGACACTTCAAAACAGCAGGGCAAAATCACTTACAATTTGTTTCTGTATTTCAGACATATCTTTCTCACTGATTTACAGGTGCTGTGACATTTATGAGAGTCGCCAAAAGATACATGACACTTGATAGATCTATGACAAATAGCAGGAAGAGATTGTATGCTGCTTTCCACTGAATGCTGTGCAAGCTCCATAAAAGCTTGTCTTGCAAGAGGACATGGGCTGGATCATTCTCACAGTTTACTGAAGGGCAGTGTGTGCACACAAGTGTGTTGTGATCTCCCACCTCACTGACTGCAGTACTTAATTGAGCAAGAATTTTGATCTCTGAATTTTAAATATTCAGCTTCCCGTAGTCTTTGACATGATTTCCATCACAGTCATAGTGTGTTTTAAGCTCTGACATGCTACCTATGCTGTGGAATATCAGCACATAATATAGTAGCACAATGAAATTTTATTGAAATGTATACTAAGTTCAATATTCATAAAATATTTGCTAATCCATTTTTGAATGTCATTGCTATCACTCACATATACCACTTCTGTTTATATAAAGTCCCTATGTCACAAATTAAATGCTGGAAGAAAATGTCTTTCCATAAAAAAAGAGATCTGCATCCTTGTATGCATTTGTGCACACACTGAATGAGTAACTGTGACAGCTAATTTACTTACTTTATCCATGTAGATGTGGTCATTCATCATGGCAMGATATTTAACACATGACACAAGCATCTCTCTTAGGCATAATGCAGGCCATCCATTCAGAAAATAGGGCACTGTTACAGAAGGAAGGAAAAGCAGTTCTATTTTAGGTGTGTTGCGAGTAAATCCAGCACTCCTCTTTTATAATCTGAAGTTGTGTTATTCTGAGTAGCATGGGATAGAAGAGAGCTTCTATGTCCATGGCACTGGCACTGATATTATGAAGTTTTAAAGTAGCAGTTCTTGGAGAATTACACACTACTGATACCAGCTGCTAATGGCAGCCAGAGCTGCCTGAAAGATAAAGGAGTTTTCCTCCACAGTATATTAGAAAACTCTTGTGTGTGTAGTGTTGGCTTAAGCAGTTTCTGAATGTGCAATCTTTAGTGTGTATGTTTGTAAAAATCTCATTCTCTTTGGAAGTATATGCATAAGTGCTGRGTGGTGATATTTAAACTATATAGGAGARCTACTTGGTTAAGTTATTTTTGACCACTGAAGTGAACCACAAGGGCTCAGTGCAGTTTCTCATCCGGAATAAGATGTATTAACAACTGGGCATCAAGGAAACTGAAAGACTGTGCTTTGTGAGAGCATGAAGTCTGTGTTTTTGCTAGCACTGCTCAGCTGATAGTGCACCATGTTATACAATAAATTTCCATTAATTTCTTGAGCTATTAAGAAAGGAAAAGGATTTTCTCTCATTTTCACTATAGCTTGGTTTTCTTCTCTGCTTGTCAGGCATAGGAATGAATAGCCATAGTGAGCACTTGACATATGCAAGAAGACTGAGAAATACATCTCCAACCTCTTGCATTTATAACTATTCAGGCCAGTAATATTAGCCTCCTGTACAAGTCTTTACCCTTCATCTCAGACTCCCAGATGATAACTCCCACTGGGAGGACTTCCAGTTCTGTAGGGAAGATGAGGTTAGGTTAAATTAAGTTTTGAATTTCTGACTCCTAATAATCCTTTTCATTCAACTTTTGGTTGGTAGAAATGGGGAATTGTAAAATGCTAGAAAATACTTTACCAGAGTACTGAAAATGTTTCATGGTGTCAGTCGGTCTTCATAATGGAGCTGGTGTATCCCCATTGTATTACCAACTGGGTAATTAAAATATGAGTGGACTGTGAATATATTGTGACTACTTGATGCCTGTGAGTAATGCAAGACGTTTTCCTGTTTTATGTATTTTTTTGCCTTAAGAGCATAAGAGGTTTGGAAGACAATAAATCAACTTTTGGGTTTGTTTTTTTTTTTTTTTTAATGAGAAGCAAGTGGTCTCACATATAAGGGATTTCATTTTTGCAGTGGCACAGTTTATTTATTATTTCAACTCAGAGTCAAAATCTTCATTAACTGAACATGGTGAATGAGGGGAATGATTTTTGATGGGATTGGTGAAGAATGGAGAAAGAATGCTATCTAAAGAAGAAACCTTACTTCTAAAACAAGCTTATTCCTGGTCTAAAGCAAAGTTGTTTCCTTTCAGCAGGAATTTTGTCTACTGCTATGACAGTAAGAAGAAAGAGGGAAGGAAAGCAGAGCAGCTGGGTTGTACTCTGATGAAGCAGGCTTGCTTGAGTCTTGAGCTAGAAATAGAGAAATATTACTGTCAGCAACTTAAGAAAAGGTGGTTGTGCTTCTTGGTTGTTCTCAAACATTGTATGTATTTAAAAATTGAGGTTTCCTGTTACCTTTTATTTCTTGGTTGTGTTTTCAGGAAGAATGGGTTGCCTTTTTCCAGGAAGTGACTTTCATTTTAGTAAAAGCATGCTTTGGGGAATTTTGCATAGCATGAGCAAARCACTTGCTAAAAACTTTTGCAACTTGAAGGGTTATATACAATGGATATTTTCTCAGTAATGGCATCATTTCTGCCTGGGCTACCTTTCATTTTCCCTCTCAGAATACATAAATTGGAAAGTAAATGCCCCCATTAGTAATACAGACCTGTAACTTTTCAATAGTGTAGGCTTATATGCCCCTAGTATCTGTTTGCAGGGCTTTTGTACTTGTAGGCTCTTTGTATCCTGTATTCTCCATGATAAAAATAATAAATTCATATAGCAAGACCCAATATAATAAAAATGTTCTGTCAGCAATGTGGATGTGTAAAATATATCAGTATGTTTCCAAGTCATTAAAATATGACTATGTGTAGCTAGGAGAACTCTGTTTGAATTAATCATCGGTTTTCCAGGAACAGCTGGAACAAACTACTCCCTCTATTTAGGCATGCAAAGCTTAAAAAGCAGTGGGTGCAGCATTAGCTGTGTGTGGGAGAGAGCAGTCCAACCAGCAGCTTTTTCTGTTGCATAGCAAGACTATTTGGAGGCAGAATTGGTCAAAGATATGGGGTGGAGGGCAGAAAGTGTAATTTGTCAAGGAAGTGTGATGGCTAACGACTTGTGACAGAGGTCTGTGGTGATACCATTATTACTATACCTGTCAGGTGCCTGGCATGACCTGTATGATTATCCTTTAAAAAATCAACATTCCTTCAACAGTTTTCTCTGGATTCTAGGAATTGCTTGGAACTTGAAATAGGGTTTATAAAAGGATCATCTTTGTGTTGAAATGAGTTTCAGAAAGGATGAGAATGATTTTAGGTATGAATTTTCTGCTGTGCTACACTACAGTAAATTTTTGTATTTTTACATGGTGAGAGAAACACTATGAGATCTTAGTTACATTTCAAAGACACTGTAAGAATCAATGAGTAGATTTGAAGAAGTATTTAAAAAATAAAATATTCCTTTGATTGGTGGATATTGTGCAAAACACAAAACAGAACAAAATATTCAGTGTCAGGCAACTCAGCTATCAGACGGGAAAAATAGTTTTATTTTTATTTATCATTTTTTAGTCATGATTTAGAGATATTGGATTTTCAAGGAAAAATAAAAAGTGARAACATGTGAGAGAAACAGCCCTGCAGATGCCAAGGTCAGTGCAGGTGTGGGAGGGGGTACTCCAGGTGCTGGAACTAAGATTYYCCTGCAGCCCATGGTGCAGCCCATGGTGAGGCAGCTGTGCYYYWGCAGCCCATGGAGGTTCATGATGCAGCAGAGTCACCTGCTGCCCATGGAGGACCTCAGGTCAGGGCMGGTGGATGCCAGAAGGAGGCYKTGACACTGTGGGAAACCCATGCTAGAGCAGGCTCCTGGCAGGACCTGTAGATCCATGGAGAGRGGGATTGACACTGGAGCAGATTTCCTGGTAGGACTTGTGACCCCAGGGTAYCATGCGGAAAGTTCTTGAAGGATTGCAGCCTATGAAAGGGACCCACACTGGGTCAGGGCAAGAGTGTGAGGAGTCCTCCCCCTGAGGAGGAAGGAGTGGCAAAGTGTGATGAACTTACTAAAATCCCCCACTCCCCATCTCCCTGCACTTCTGAGGGGGACAAGGTAGAGAAATTGTGAGTAAAGTTGAGGCCAGGAAAAGGGAATTATTGAGGAAGGTGCTTAAAATATGTGTTTTATTTCTCATTATCCTCCTCTTCTAATGATTAGTGAATTAAATTAATTTCACCAAGTTAACTTGTTTTTGCCCATGATGGTGATTTTTGAGTGATCTCTCAAGTCATACATTAGGTGTCTCAAAAGCTGTTAAAATGAGATCTGAAATTCTGAGTTAAAGCAAAAAAACCACACATACAAAAAAAAAAAACAAAAACAAAAAAAAACTGCTCCAAAATACACAAATAGTCTTAAAAGACCCAGTTGAATCAATTATCATATGTGAAACTGAATGAAGTCAGTTTCTTCTCTTTACTCCTAAACCTGCTCTTTACTAAAAGAATGCTTTGGGGAATTTTGCATAACTTGAGCAAAACAGTTGCTAGCAACATTTTTGACTGGAAAGGTTATATAAAATGGRTATTTTCTCAGTAATGGCATAATTTCTGTCTGGGCTRTCTTTCATTTTCCTTCTCAGAATATATAAATTGGAAGGTAAACATCCCCATTAGTAGCACAGACCTGTAAATTTTGAGTTGGAAACTYCTGTATAAGAAAACTTTTATGTATTGCATCTTCACAAAAATTCATAAGCGAATAAAATTGATAAATGCTATCCTTATAAGTATTTTGGTATTTCTTTGAAGACAGTTTATAGTTGTAATGTAAAACAATATCAAAATGAAACTTCCTTAATCTTGTCATATAAAAGCATTACAATGTGGTATTTTTCTGTCTRTTGAGGAAAAAAGCTCCACCATGCCAAGCCCCCCAACTTCTGACTTAATTAAAAACCTCTGAACCAACAAACTTCAAACTTTACATATACTTAACTTTTCTGCAAGTATTATATTATGATATTTTAATTTTTTTTCAAAATTTGAACTAATTCTACTGAGAATTGCTGATGCCCGCTCTCAATCTTTATTTGAAAATTCAATTTTTTTAATATCAGTCTAAGCTGTATTGGACTGCTGAGCCCATTTAGTTGTTGATCCATGGAATCTAAATTGCTGGGAGCTGTAAGTATTGCAGAAAGATGCTGAAAGTAATATTGACAGAAAGTAGAGCACAGTATTGGTAGGAGTACTAGTAGAGGTGAGCAAAATCTTACGCTTTTTTTAACACTGAACTGTGGAGAAAGAGAAGGGGAAATAGGAAGCTTGAAGCAGTTGTGTAGGAGACTGTAAAGGATAAAAGGTGAGAAAGTATGAAGAGATAAAGAAATAAAGAAATACTGAAAGAATGAACCAAACATCCTAACAGTTTAAGTGGTTCCTAGGTCATAAGACATGGAAAAAACTCATTTCATCAATCAAAATATTCTGGAAAAAACAGGGGAAGACTGAGGGAAGATAAAGCATTTGTCATCAATATTACTGAATTCTGTATGTAATTGCTTTCAGAAAAATTATTTCGTTAATTCTTCATTAATTTAATAAATTTTACTTTTACAACAAGAAAAGACAAAAAAAGATATTTTAAAAAAAGTTAAATATAAAAAAACTGGTATTTCAGGAGGCTATGAAATTTTTATGTGTTGGTTTATCACCACTGGCAATAGAGAGGTCTATGCTGGTAGCTTCAGTTAGGTCACTATCTGGTGAAGGATCATAGATAAAAAAATACCTAACTGAGRGTGTTTTGAACTGATTCTTCCTTTCCTGGGACAGAGTTCTCCAKGAAATTCTCCAACATAAGTCCATCCCACAGGCAGCAGTGCTTCACCGAGTGCTGCAAGCAGGTCACTCTTCCACAGGCTGCAGTCCTTCAGGCATAGGCTGCTCCAGCATTGGCTCCCCCAGAGGGTAACAAGTCTAATGACAGAAAATCTGCTTCAGCATGGGCTCATCTCTCCACAGGTCTGCGGGTCCCTGCCAGTGTCCTAGTGCAGCATGAGGCTCCCACATGTTCACAGCCTCCTCTTACACCCACCTGCTCTGGTGTGGGGCTCTTCCATGGGCTGCAGGTGGATCTCTGCATCCCCGTGATCCTTCATGGGTTTCAGGGGCACAGCTGCCTCACCACGGTCTCCAGGGGAATCTCAGCTCCAGCGCCTGGAGCTGCTCCTGCCTGTCTTTCTCCACTGACCAGAGGTGTTACTACTGTTTCTGATTTGCTTAGCCTTGGCCAGCAGCATGTCCATCTTAAAGCTGCCTGGAATTGCCACCATGCTACCCCACCCCCACCTCTACTAAAAAAACCTGGCCACATAAACCCAGTACAGCTCCTAAACAAGGGAACTATTTCTACAGACTAGTCCCTTCTCATTGTGCTTCCCATGCTTCTGAAGAGCTCCTCAAACAATTTGTCTGAGATCACACAATAAAGTGCTTTACTTTATTTTACTAAAGGTAGTATTTTGTTTTCTGTGTCTGGTAATACTCTTTAAGATGTACAGAAATAGAGAACAGTAGAGGATTCAGCTGTGTTTTTGCTGGGCACACAGATGTCCTATGACTGTATTTTGCCTTATGGTGTTCAAAGAATGAGTTACATTACGAGTGTCTTGATTCACGAATTGCCTTTAGGGGGAGACTCCATGGTAAAGTATACATTATGCAGATTTAGCTATAGAACAAGTTTATAATATGCACTGGACTTTTATTTTTTTTTTAATTTTTACATGGAAAAGGGATCTCTGAGACAGCAGCAATCCATGTCTGAACGAATCTGGTAAAATTAAAAAATTCTATTTGATGTTCTTACTATTTTTTTATCTGGCACTTCTACTTGTTGAAACTCTGGGCAGAGCCTGTAGTTGCAGATACGATTGTTGGTAGCAGAATAAAAAGCATAGCTTTTGTTCACAAACAGAACTTTAGCMTTGCTGTTGCAGTAAGAAAACTGTKTGAAATCTTTATAAARCTCCCTCATGCCTTTTTGCAAGTGATCACTAATGAGAGCCATGACTTCTGACAGTCCATCTTAGATGGTGCAATTCCACAGGCTATTGATTTCTAAGCATTCAATAAGTAATTTTTAGAGAATGAATTGTGTGAAGATTTTTTTTTTTTCACTCTTACATATGGAGTACCTCTTCTGGTTTTGCAAGTTATGAATAGCAAAGCAATGTTTCCTTCACTGAAGAAYTGGATTTATTTTGTTTCTTGACTATATATTTTGGATATGTACCCAATAATTTACACTAAATTAAATTGAATAGGTTTTGCATAAKTTTGTGTGATCAATCCTGCATAAGTGAAAACTGAAAAAAAAAATGCTAAATACAACAGGACTTAATATTTCAGTAATGATGAAATTAGATGACATTTTCTGGTTAAGGAGTTCTTTATTTGGGGCCAGGGCCTTCAGTGGAATGAAGAATAAATTGAGCATTTAAAATACCTGAGTACTCKGTAATGTTTTCTGCTATGCACAGTGATATAAATCTGCTCTTTTCTGAACCTCTATGAATATAATTTCCAGAATGGAAATATTTCTAAATCAAAGCATCTGTTTACRCAGAGAAATGTGGTATAGTTTCAAGTCGTATGAATTCTCTATTTCAAAGTACTTATTTTTTATTCCTTTTTTCAGGATATGGTTTAACTACTGGTTTTACTAATTACTTAACAAGAAAGGTAGCTAAAGATGTGTGCTCTTTAACTCCTCAACAACATTAATGTAAGCTAAAGGGTTTAATTTCTCTATTCTTCTCTAAATCAGTGTTTCTTCTAGTAAAAGAGGAGCATAGTAGAGTTAGATGTTTTAGATTCTCTATATTTTTATTTCTATTCACACTATTTTTAAGATCTGTGATGGCTCAAAGACTGGATTTTTCTCTACAGCTTCGGGCTCTAATCATTTCTCTCAAGTAAGAGCAGGATGCTGTTCTTAGAACTGAAAATAGTCTGTACAAACTTGCTAAGGTGGATTTTTTYCYTTTTTTAAATATTATGCAATATGCACTCTAGTTTGCCATTTCATAAAAAAAAACTTTTAATATTATTGGTTATTTGCAATGTTGATAATTTTTGTGAGCCTCTTAGTATTCTCATTCTGCAGTGTCAGCCTTCAGTAGCATTGCTGTAATCTTGAGAAAGGTTTGATTTCCTTATTTCTGTGCTATTAACKAAGTCATTTAAAGTGTTTTGGTCTGGACGACTCCCAAACATTTGAAATTTCCACACTGAGTTCAGGCTTTACACTTGCCAGCTGACAAAGATTATGGAAAAAGTCCACCTGGAGCCTGTCCAGTTCACTGATTACAGGATTTTGAGGTACACAAATGCTAAAAAGGGTTTTGAAAGACTCAGGGAATTTACAGGCAAATTTGTGTTGGAGTTGCTGCTGAATGCAATCAAAAAGCCTCTCACTCCATTTATGGTTCAATTTGCTTGCACCTAAACAAGAGCAATATATGCAAGGAGAAAATGTGATTTTCATATTGCTAATTGGCCCTGAGTACCTATCTATGCATTTCAAAAACTGGTAATTGGTAATAAATGGTATTTGCTTTAACAAGTTGCTGTCTGAATTCAAAGCATTGATTATGCAGACAGAGCATTTGTAATGAAACAGAGATAGCTCCTGAATAGGATGAGTAGCAGGCTTTTTATCTAGGCTTTCTTAGAAAATAAATAGAAGATTAACTTAATATCTTCTACTAAGCTTATTGCTTGCTATTTTTCATGATAACATTTAAAATATTCTGGGTCTTTGGTGGCTTGCTTTTGAGCAGTCATTTAGTGACTTGCTGAGTGTCAGATATACKGAGTTAGAGAGTAGAAAATGTTGCTTATAAATGGCTAGCAGGAAAGAGAGCAAAATTTGTGGCAAACACCGCCTAGCAATTCAAGAACAAAATAGACTAAGCTTATTACAGTCCAATCTTACTTCACAGGACCAGAATAAATTCAATCAGRGTATTTCTCTTTTTATGACCTGGAAAAGACAGCATTTTGAATAGCCAAAAAGATATGGGACTAGTATTCTATCTATTCAAATGTAGCTGACCTAGACCTACCTTCTGAACTAACAAACAGTATGAACCCATTAAGATCTGCTCATTCCTGTTACTTTCATTTCTCAGAACTGCTGTTTTTGTCACTTCTAAATTCCCCAGAGGAGAGAAGAAATGTGTCTGTTTAAAACTATAAACCTAATTTATTTGGTATTAATTTATTTCTTGTAAATTACTTGACGTTCTAATTCTCCAGCTAATAATAAAACTAAAGGAACCTTTGTATGGCTACAAAGTGAAATGAAAAAAAAAAGAAATAAAAAGCTGAAATATCTGCCCACTGCCCATTCTAATGAGCTTAGCTCTATCATTAGAGCTTTATGGGAAACCATCTGTTGATCAACCAAAGATGTGAAAATAAACTTGGATTTGTGATCAACATGGTTTGAGTCCAGATTAGATTGGAACACATAAGCAAATTCTTTGACTCAGGGAATTAATGTGCTTTATCCAGGAGGAAATATCTGGCATGAAGGATTTGACAATACAACAAGATTAGCTATAACAGAATTAAGCAAATGTTTCTTTCTAAATCACCAGTTTGTAACTGTTTCTGTTGAGGAATCATATTTAATAATATTTTGTTTCCTATAGAAAGGCTAACACATATTRTAACCTTTGTAGCATAAAAATAATGATATCAATTAATTTAAACCAACTGATRATTTTTTGCTATCCAACTTAATGTTAAAAAAGGCAATTTACTCATTTTAAAAGAAGTTTATATAAAGTGAAGTTACTTACTTTTAATTGATAGCTCATTCTATTAATTTAGTACCTGTACATGGCACAGAATAAGTGCTGTGTTGGTTCCCTGTAAAATTATCTGCTTGTCACCTTCAATTTTGAGGTGATTCCTATGACAGGAGGTGATGGACCAGCCTTTCCTCCTTAAACCTGCTGGACCCTGTACAGTGACTATAGGAGAATATGTGGAACACTTTTGGACAAARCATAATTCAAAAGCAACTTGCTAGCATATCTCAAGAATTTGGTTTTGGACTTCTTGGTTATTATTTTTTATTTTATAACTGCATTTCATTCAGATTTTTAAGAATTACTATATTTATGCAGTTTTTAATTTTTTTCCCAGCACCCAGAATGTAGAAATGTAGACTGCATTTCCTTACACATCTTTCAATATAATTTTTTTWATGTAATACCTACTGAATTCAAAACTTGAGTAAGGAAACTGTGGTATTATATTGTAAATAAAAAAAAATTCTTATGTGCTCCTTAATATTTATAATTMAATTGAATATATAAGATGAGATTGRTTARAATTMATTTATAATACTGTTTCATATGATGAACTGAGATGTTTTCTATTGCTCTTCTATTGATTATGTAAACTGTTTTGTATATATCTAGTTGAAGAAAAAAAACTGGCTTCATCTGTGAAATCCTTCATTTTCARCACTACAAGTCATATATATAATCTTAAGGCTTTCATTTGAATCTATCTCATTATATATTTGTAAAAGAAGAAGGTAGCATCTGTGTTGAGAACTATTTAGAAATTMTAGCATAGTTTCCTGGTTTCTTCAAGGACTAGTGCTTCCTGACACTGTCTGATTTTCTGCTGCAACACTGAACTGAGTAACTTCAAACTAGGCATAAATGGCTATACAATAAAAACAAACATTTTCCTCTTGTTTATTTTGCTCTTTTTTTTTTTTTTCCTTTTAAATATAGACATCATTATATTTGCAGGCTAAATTCAGTTTGAATTAATAAGTCTTTTGGATAAAAAGTAGGTATGTAATTTTTCATTGTGAAAATAATCAGAATTCATTACAAATTAAGTCAATTAGAGTTTGTTTTTTTTTCCCCCCAAGGCACGTAAAATGAATGTGAATTTGAGAAAGTGAACTAGAGTAGGTACTCAAAATCAGTGGAAAGATAGGATTGCTTTTTCCATTTCTCTCCCAATCTACTTGGATTTTTCCACCTTATAYTTACAGTTATGAGAACAGGGAAAGAATGCTTTTATTTACCTGTATCAGATTCTAGAAGCTGTGATGGAGTCAACACTTGGTCTCATCTTACCAACATGGAGTTTCTCTTGTGGTTTACAGRCTGTCAGGAGCCAGCCACTCCTTGCCACCCCACTGTGACATGGATTCCTGTAGCTCCGAGGAATTCTACCAGGCTGTTCACCACGCAGAGCAAACCTTCAGGAAAATGGAGAGCTACCTGAAGCAGCAGCAGCTCTGTGATGTYATCCTGATTGCTGGGGATCGCAAGATACCTGCACACAGGTAGGAGATAGGCATAAAATATTGAAATCACAGAAGTAAATGTTTTGGGATGTGTATTTCTTAGAACAGTGTTTCCTTTTGCCCATTATGATTCTTTCATTTTGCTTTAAGCGCAAGTGGCTGAAAAAGGTAGGTTTGAAGGTTGGGTCTTTGAAGGTAAGAGTTTTTTGTACAGATTTCAAAAGTTCAAGTAGCACTCAACTAGCAAACTGATGGTGAGTGTGACTAACAATTCTCCCTGCTGTGATGCTATTCTTATGTGAAGAGAGTGGAAATTTCTGAAATGGGATGCTATATAGCCATACTGAACACAGCATGATTTCTAGCTTATCCCCTTCAGGAGGATCCTGATCCTCTGAAAAGTCTTGTTGTTGTATRGAGTTTCTCAGACAGTTTTACTGAACACTTTCTTCCTATGACCTGTGCCTTTCAATGAACTAAAAAAATTAAAATTAYTTACTTCTAATTATTATTATTTGGATGAAAATTGTTATTACATTATAATTTCTAAAATTCTGTAAGATTGTCTGGTATTTGTGCAACTATACTTGGTTTGGATAACAAGTAGAGCTTAAAATAGTTACTCTTCATTGAGATTTTGGTCTCAGAAATAGGTTTTAACTTAATGCATGAAAATAAAAATATGATTTTAGAGTTTAGATTAAAATACAGAGAATAATTCAGAATTTTCAGGTGAAAAAGTATTTTGGCATCTGAACTCTTYATAAGGCTGAAAACCAAGGGTAATCTATTTCCTGGTTGTGTCCTGATTTCTCTGGTGAGATACTAAATTCAGAGCAGGATTATGGTTCCCCAGCAGGAAGTCAGAAAAACAGCCAGTGCATTTTTGAAACTCATAAATTAACTTCCTGATGCAGAGGAATACTCTAATGGCATCTTGGCAGCTTGTACCTTACAAAGTTCCTTTTGCCCTGAGTGAATATGGACACAGAGACTATTCCTGTTAAACAAAGATGCTGGGTAGTCTATATTCCAACTTCTATAACAGTAAGTAAAAGTAAAAAAGACGCTACAAACAATACTGTAGAGACAAAGTTATTGTCCAAATGCTAAGAAGTAAAGCCAGACAGAACYTTCATTAAAATATTTAAATGGGGAGGGGGGTAATTAGTTTATTTCAGTTCCCCTACTATTTTTAATACAGCTGTTTATATTTGGATGCCCACCTTTTAGTAGTCAATTTAATTTCGCATTTGTCATTTCAATTCTACAATATATGTAAATCCTTCCTGAGCTGGAAACATGCCCTAACAAGAAGACAAACCATGAAATAATACCCATAATCTTATTTAGATATTCGATTAAACCTTTGGACACCTTTACATGTAATTTTTTACTTCTCTGTGGTCTGCAGTCAAAAGTCCAAATCTCAAATAACTGGAAAAGTTTTAATAGTGTTTATTCTATGTTGGTTTAGACAAGTGTGGCTGCACAAGCAAGTGAGCTGCTTATTTTACTGTAGTCATTACAATCCTAGAAATTACAGATTCAACTCTCYCTGCTTAAAGCAGGATCAGCTGCAAGGTTAGACCATTGGGGTTTTACCCAGKGAGTTTTTAAATATAATCTCTTGTTACCCTGTTCCAGTTTTTATTATCCTCGCTGTTTTTAGTGATCGAGGATGTGTCATCCAGGCAAATTTGCTCTGTGATCTTGGTGAGGCAAACAAGTCTATAAGGTGCCTACATCTTTCTTCTTAGGGACTGACATGGAAATAAACTTTTCCAGTCTATGGAAATCTCCTGCAATTGTCATGATCTTCTAGATAGGACAGAGTGGCCTTTTGGTGATATTGTAGAGCTTTGTCCAGTATTACACCTTAAGCTTGTCCTCAAAATGCACCATACTAAAAAACCAAAACCAAACAAAAAAACCAAAAAAAAAAAAAACAAAACCAAAAATCCCAAAACCCAAAACAAACCCCCAAAACTGAGCCAAATAAAGCTTTTTTGAGCAGTACACAAAATCTTTCAAAAGTTTTGCATTTACTTCCAAGGTATTTACAGAAACCCTTCTTTACTATCAAATCCTTTGCTGTCTTCATCTGCACCTGTCCTTTGGACCTCCCTAATTCCTTTTTTTTCTTTACGTTGACACATCCTACATCATTAATCTCTGCTTTCATTTTCCATTTACTCTTGTTGTGCATTTGAGAAGTCAATATTATTCAGAACTATAGTGACATGATCAGAGCACTGGTCGTTTCCAAGGTAAATGAAAATCATTAACAAAGCAATAATCTCATGGGTCAACATAAAATTAAGAATATGTATTTGCCATCAATGATTTGCTTTTTTTTGAGTGAAGGCAGTTTACATGAATTGCACTGGTTTTAGATACTGTGTTTGAAATGCTGTATTCTACAGCTCCTGAAGAAACATCAAAAATACTTGAGAAGAAAAGAGCTAAAGTCACTGCAAATGATAGATAGACCTTAATATTTGCACTGGGGAATTCATTAAAACTTCCATCTAGGACTGCATAAATGTTAGAGCATCTCTAAACTCAGACTGTAGTTTAAGACATTTTAATTAGTAATTCTGCACAAAGCAATATAGGAACTCTACGCTGAAGGGAAACAAAAGAAGAACAAATGTGATATAAGGCTAAAATTCACCTACCCCTATCCAATTAAAACAAAACACTCCCGTAAAACAGAGACCAGATTCAATAAAATAGAAAATTCAATAAACCAGAAAATTCAGTAAAACCAGAAAATACAAGACAGAGGTAGAAGGGGAGTTAGATCCTCAGCTTACAATTCTGCCTTTCATTGCACTTGTTGAGAAACCAAGAAATCTACTTTTGTTGTTGCTATAATATATAATAAATATAATATAATRAAACTATATATATRTTACAATATATAGTTGAGTGTATAATGAGAAATCCAACTTTTTTTCCTGTTTCTCTTAATATAAAAAAAAATCAAAGTGTTTTTCCTTACAAAAACTCAAGAAAAGGATCATGGCAGAAAAGGTAGTACAGAACTATTGGAAAATTGCTAATAACATATAAATAAAAAAAAATACTTTAGTAAGTTTACCCAATTTTTTTTACAAGTATTTGAAAGGCATGTGAAGATAAAATAATAAAACTCCTTCAACAAAATGCAGTTAGCATTGTCTGTTTCAGTGCTCTGAGGGAACAACTTTTTCAATGCATTTTGAGTGCTACTATAGAGAGACAAAGTTAAAAAAATAGTATTAGTAAGATGAGGAAAAATTAATGGAGAATGTTTAGCTGAAAGGCAAGATGAAAGAATAAAGAACCAGGCAGAAAAGAAAGGAGAACCAGGCAGAGAAGGAAGGAAAGTCTAGAAGCAGGAAGTGAAAGAAGAAAAATGCACATTATATAGTCTGAAGACTTGTTTTCTGACACTAGTCAGTAACAGATGCAGGTGGGAAACACAGAGTAAAAGCCATACAGCAGCCCTATGTTATTCTCAGATATCTGTAAGGTTTGAGGAGCTCCCCATATCAAACACTGCATCTGAACACAATTGTTTAACACAACCCACTATCTGTGAGTTTAAACACAATTGATTCAAGTAATATGGYTGGGAAAGAACAACAGCAAAAATTACTGCTATCAGAGAAGCAGCAATTCAATTTAGATAAGCTTTTAATATTAATCTTGATTGATAATCTTGATATGGGGGTTTGGATTGCTGACAAGTTGAATATGAGYCAGCAGTGCCCTGGCAGCAAAGGGTCACAAAGGGTCAACCATGCCCTGGGGTGCACCAGGCAAAATATCACCAACTCATCATGGGGTGATTGTCCCTCTCGGCTCTGTGCTGCTACAGCCTCACCTTGAGTCTTGTGTGCAGTTTTGGGAGCCACAGTATTAGGACATTACATTGTTGGAGTGTGTCCARAGGAGGGCATCCAAGGTGGTGAAAGGTTTTGAAGGAAAAATGTGCAAGGAGAGCAGCTGAGGTCACTGGGCTTGTTCATCCTACGGAAAAGAAAGCTGAGGGATGACCTCATCACAGTCTACAGCTTCCTTGAGGGGAGCAGCGGAGGGGGAGGTGGTGATCTCATCTGTCTGGTGACCAGTGACAGAACCCAAGGAAATTGAATGAAGTCAGAGGAAGTTCAGATTGGWTATTAGAAAAAGATTCTTCAGCAGAAGGTTGGTAAGTCTCTCCARCAGGCTWCCCAGRAAAGTGGTAAGAATTCAAGGAGCATCTGATCATGCGCTTAATCAAATGGTTTATTTTTGTTTTAGGAGCCTTAAGGGTCCTTTTCCAGCTAGAGATATTTTATTACTGTATTAAACCAGAATACTAATGCTATTACTTTATGGRCTGGAAGAAGGTGYAGTAACTGAAATGAACTTCAAAGGGTGAAAGAACCTACTCTCTTTTACTTTGAAACCATTCCCACTTTTCCTATCACTACATGACCTAAAGAGTCCCTCTCCATCTTTCTTGTAGGCTCCTTCAGGAACTGGGAGGCAGCAATTAAGTCTTCCCTAAGTCTTCTCTTTTCTAGGCTGAAAAAGCCAAATTCCCTCAATCTTTCATGGTGGGCAGGGTGCTCCACCCCTCTAATAATTTTGCTACCGCCGCCCGCTGGATGCCCGGCTAGCTGGAGGTCTTCCTGGGCCGCGACACTTCCCCACGCAGGAGCCGGCAGCCTTGGGCTGGCCTGCTTCGTTCGGGGTGGCACAGGCTCGCAGTTGGTAAAGGCCTGACAAGCGTCATTAAAAGGACAGGCTGTGAGATCAGCTCAGCTGTCCTGAAGAGGACAGCAGTGATTTCAGCTGTGGCAGCTGTCAGGGAGGTGCTTCCTAAGGAGACGCAGGGAGGCAGGCTCTTTGCAGAGGAGAACTTTATTCCACAACGTCCTTGAGGCAAAATGCACCTTACCTTAGGGTAAAGCAGCTGCTTTTATACCCTAACAAAAGGGGTGGAGCATTCAAACACACCAGTGAGGGTGAGGATTGAAACACTGACCAGTCCAGGAGAGGATCAAAAAGTAACCAGTCAGGGGAACAGAACAGACAAGGAAGTGACAGGGGAACCAATAGCGAGCAGGGAAACAGAATACATTAGCAGGAAGTCATGTAACCGTTTAACTGTCACTCTAACTGTTAAAACTTCTAGAAAAGTCCTCAGCTAACTGTCCATCAGGACAGACATTTTGTTTGCCTAACAGCCATTATTAAAACTATCGAAACTATCAAAACATATAAAGCAAATTAATTAAACTTTCTGCACTCCATGGGAGCATGATCTCTCTTGTGGTGGCATCCCGGGCCACCACATTTTGGTACTCTGGACTCGCTCAAACAGGTTGATGTCCTTTCTGTGCTGTGAATTATACCACTGTTCATTGAATGTGAAATTTTATTCATTTCAGAACTCAGAGCTTAAAATTGAAGCTTTTTTAAATAAATAATACTTATGAATGCATATATATGTGTCTATAGAGATATGTATATGCATACTTTCACAATGCCATCTGTCAAAAAGTAAATGAAAATAAAAATGTATTGTGGAAAAATTCTAAATATTACCATTTCTTCCACAGAATCTTTGTAAATGGAAGCTGTTCTTAGGCAGTACTCCAGGTGGGGTCTAATCAAAGCAGAATAGAGGGGCARAATCCCCTYCCTTACTCTACTGGTCARCASTGTTTTGATGCARGCCAGGACACGTTTGRCTTTCTGGKCTGTGGGTGCCCATGGCTGAGTCGTGTCCAGCCTCTCATCCAGAAGCATCACCAAGACTGTCTCACAGAGCTGCTCTCTATCTATTCATTCCTCAGCCTGGATTGATACTAGGGGTTGCCCTAACCCAGGTGCAGCATCTTGCACTTAGTCATGTTAAATTCTCATTAGATTCTCATGGACACAGTTCTTGAGAATATTCAGCTCTTATGTGTACTAGGACAAYATACATGGAGAAAAAATAGTGTCTTGCCTGTAAGTTTGCAGTCCAAGTAACATCTGGTATTCTACTCAGCTGGCACTAAAATATTGTAAGAGTTTTCTTAAAGATGTTAAGTGTTCAAGGTTTGTTTTGCTTCTTTTAMTGAATAAATGCACCATGAGGCAATTCTCTGTCAAAGGCTGAAATAAAAACAGTTGTAAAATTGGCAAAGAAATATTCTATAATAATTTAAGATAAAATCTGATATCCTGGGAAAAAGATCACAACCCTCATCCATCATATGGGTTACTGATAAAAAGAACCAGAAATTTATCAGGCTGGAATTGATTGTAAAGGGAAAGAAGTCCCTTAATCTGGAGAAAATCTTTCTGGGTTCACAAACTCATTTTAAGCCATGAGTTACCTGCTATGAGTCTCAAGGATGAAAGAATTTATTATGTATTCTCACTGCCAGATCAGAAGTTGAAAAAGGTGACATCCTCAGCCACCTGACCCTTCTTGATTAATGGGTCAACATGCCTTTAAACCAAGATTTAGGGCTGTTTGGAGTCTTCTGATCTACAAAAAGCAGCAGATCATTACAAATTAATTGATCTCATTTATTTCTCACTTTGATCTTCCATCTCAACCCTGGAACACAATAAAGATTTACAAAAGGTGTCACCTTTCAGAATTAAGTGTAATTTGCAAGTTTCTCTCACTTCAGTTCAACTTGCAGAGCACTTCCCAAGATAAAAGTTCACATCTTGAAATCAGTTAACTTTTTTTGGTTGTAGTAAGTTGATGAAATAGCTGATTCAGTATTTCTGTTAACTATTGATTAACATGAGATACTTAAAAAATTATTTTTTTATCACTCTTTTCAAAAGGTTGTTTTACTTCTGTAGGTTAGCTGCTACATCACAGAACCCTTCTGCTCATTTAAGCCATCTTCTTTGATATTTGGTACAAACCAGKAGGGATAAATGTCTAAGAAAAATGGGTAATGATGAGGACCTGACATGTGTCTTACTTATTTTTTTTTTTTTCACTTTGGACTGGCTCTTGTGTGTTCCTGTAGACTAAATGCTCCTTTGCAGCTGAAATCCATTAGATAACTTCTTTGACTTTATTCACCTAAACTGTGGAAAATCATGTATTTTTATAGAAGTTTGTGAAAGAGATTTAGTTCTTTCTCTTATTTATTTTCTGCTCTCCCTCTGTTGTTTATTTGTTTGTTTGTTTGTTTTATATATTTGAAAACATATATACAGCAAGATTACATAATAACTAACTGGTGAACATAAATTATGTGAATTTAAAGTACAGGATATTACTGTTTGAAAATACTTCCACTGATCATTAACTGGTGTCTTGAAATTTCTGTTCATTCTTTTTTTTTTCTTTTTTTGGATGCAGCCAAAGGTTTTGGCCAAAACCCTTGCTTTTGTCAAGTGACCAAATTGAATACCCATAGCTGAATTTAAGTGATGGCTGGTAAATCTGAGGCAACAGCTAATGCAAACTAGTCTCAAATTAAAACCTCAATCACATACCTAAATGGCATCTCTGCTATCTTTGAGAATTTTTATCTCATAGAAAGTCATCAGTGTTTAATGCTATTTTTCCTTTCTGTGATTTTTGTGATGCTTCTATTAAAGCATCTATAAACAATAAAGTCACTTATTTATAAGTGGTCAGATAAASTGTTAGAAGAAGATTTACAAAGATAATCATATTTAAATAAGGTAAAAATAGAATAAATAAACAAATGTAGAAGTAAATGTTCCTCAATGCCAAAAAAATAGTAAATTAGGATKTTTTTGGTGGTAGTATCAAAGTCTATTTCTAATTTCATCTTTCTGTAGTTATCCACTGTCTTTTAGTCATTACATAAMTACAAATGAGAACTGTTTATGAATTAGGATGTTTACTTCTAAAATTCATGATTACTAGAGTTGAGCACWACATGAAAAGTGATGCTATACCTCTTTAGTCATTTCCCATCATTAGACACAAAGATATGTCTTCAAGCTGCCCTACTTGCTGGTAAAATATAGCAGCTTAAAGCAMTGTAAAATTATGAAGCCAATTCAGGCTGTCATATTTTACTTAGCTGTTGGGGTGAGCTAAGAGAGCAAAGGCAATCAATTATCATGGTGACTGATAGGAATTAACTTGTTTGTCTTCACTATTTTTTTCAATAATTTRCCCTGAACAAACTAGCTAACAATATACAAAGGCTAATTGTTTTCCTCTTGGTTTCCAAGTTCTCCAGTGGTGATTGTTGTGTCTTTTATTGATATRTTTGTATATCATGTTTTCAAATTAATCCAGAAATGTGACCATYTTTATGGAAGCACATGGTACGCTATTTTTAGTTGTACCACATTTCTATTTCAAGATTGTCTGTGAGTATTCAGTCCTAACAAGATTTCACTGTGGATGGTATTTGGAAGAATGCCTTAACTTAAAGCCCCAATAATTATAGTCATACCTGATACTTGCTGTGGTATTGATTTATCTAGATCAGGTCCCAAAACAGCAAGTTATGCATATTTTGTAGGTATTTTCAAATTATTTTCCTTGGACATGTTTATTAACAAACTATTGTATTACACAGTGATTTTACTTATTATTACTTATATAATAAGTAATATATAAATATTTCTAGTGAGCAGCATGTTAAGGTACTAACAGTTTAGTGGAAGGTTTATAKATTGTCTAAAGTCACATGCTATTATTAAAGTTTATAAAAAATAAGCCTTTAAGAACAAAGAAGAGTACCTCTGGTGCATGGAATGCCTGTCATTATTAAGTTGTCTTTGGTACTGAGAGATTATCTTCTTGACAGTTGGGACATCTGCATTATTGGAAGATTATCAAAAGACTGAGTGCTAATTTCYATGTCTCTTTTATAGTCATATGCTAAAGTACTATTTGGTCCATATCACAGGAGGCAAAACTAAATTAGAATTAAATGTCATTCTGTGTTTTGCTGCCAATATGCATTAATAATGTATTCCTCCTAATAATTTTTAATTATAATGAAAATAATTTTTTAAAAAGTCTATAAGTATGTGAAATTTCTAATACTTGTATCCAAACAAATTACACCAGTTTCTAACTATTTTTGCAGACTTGTCCTCAGTTCTGTCTCTGACTACTTTGCTGCCATGTTTACAAGTGATGTTTGTGAAGCCAAGCAGGAAGAGATCAAAATGGAAGGCATAGACCCCAATGCACTGTGGGACCTTGTTCAGTTTGCATATACAGGTATTGTGCTGCATGCATTATAGACTTCCTATAAAGGCAGGTGTTGATAGTTTTGTTTGCCACATTCCAGTTAGTTGTATTTTTSTTTAAATATTTTTCTTTTTAGTCTTAATCATACAAAATGTTTWTTTACCATCTCTGGGGATGAATTCAGATTGTTATCTCTTATCTCCAAACTGCTCACTACTTTAGACTTGTCAAGAAAATTATATATTTTTCTTGGTTTTCAAATACTTAAAAAGTGTCTCATACCCACATAATTCAAATTAGCTGAGATTACTGAAGGAACAGTTTTATTTTTTGAAGAATAATCCTATGTTGCTGTCTTAATCAGACTTCAAGTTTAAGTAATTGAATAAAGTTTAAAAATTTGAAATTTAGATAAGAAAATGTTTTAAATGGTTTAATTATGAGCTGGATGTTTTCACTTTCATTTCCTTTCATATGCTGGTACTCCATTTTGAAGTGTAAACTTATGAATAACTCACAATTCAGAGTTAAAAACTCAAAGCTCTCTTCAGAATAGTTTTTATGCATTTATTTTTTAAATGCAATATAGATGTGGGATTTATCCTTCTTAAGCGACTTCTTATGCACATTGTAACTGAAGTGCATTAATCTGAAATAAAGAATGTTAATGTTACAAAATAAGGTAATTAAAAATGTAAATGCCTATAAGATTTGCCTTGAATCACATAATTATAAAATATATACTMTTTTCTGTTTATTTCCTAAAAGACATCCTGATATTGCTTAAATTAACCATATTTTATCAWGATGATTCTATCATATATTTGATTTAGATTCAATTTTAAATGGATACTCCAAACCCTGCATTTTTAATCTGCTCTAAATGCACATATAATAATTTAATCACAGGTTACTGTTTGTTTTGATATATTTAATCAGGATATGTTCTGGGTTTTTTATGACATAAGAGCTTTACCATCTTAATAGAAAACAGAAACAGCAAATAAACATAATTTAAGCTAAAAATACTCCTTTTGAGAATAATGTTTGAGAAAAAAAATGTTCTAGGAATGTAAGACTGTGATTGATGTAGTACTCTACATGTTAAACTACTCCCATCAGCTGTGGCTTTGCCACTCAGGAATGTGCATCATCCAGGGGGTTTCAAGCTAGGGATCCATGAAATGAAATAGTTCACATAAAAAAGATAAAGTCTGATTCATGGGTAAATGAATGGCATAGGAATACTGGGGCAAAATCAAGAATACCTTGGCACAGAACAGCAAAAAAGCGCTACTGGTAATGTTAAACCATTTTGTAGAAGGAAGGTTAAAGAAAGTGAAGGTTAGAGAAGGGACAGTRTTGTTCCCCTGGAAAGAAAACTGTGGGAATCCTCAAGTACTGTAYGGTTCTTTTGCCTCAGTTTTCACTAAAATATCACCTGGAAATATACAAAAGGTTTGTTATTGACAACAAGAGAGAGCATGAAATTATAGATTAAGGAAAGAAGGAGATTCAGAAGAAAGTGGGGGAAAAAAAGATAAACATTTTCAAGATTAAGTTATCTAACAACTTTGTGGTTATCTCTGAGAACTTTGGAGACTGGATGAGGCAACAAAAATATAGAAGAAGCAAACCTCTGCTTWCCAAAAGCATTTAAGATTTTCAGCTCCTAAATGCTCCTTCTCTATGCATGCAATGTACTCTGTTCATTATATAGGATGTAAARCTTGAAAATTTCTTTTAGGTGTAAGGTAAATAAGGGCCAGAYTTCACAAATGGATGAAAAGAGAACTCCACAGCTAGTATAATGCATATTTTCTGATTTGCCTCATGTGAATTTGCATCTGTAATATTGGTTAATTTAAAAACAGTCACACAGGCCAAACTCCCTCAGAAATGGCAACATTATGTACTATCGTAACATCATCTTGAAGAATTAGATGCTCTAAGGTGATAACCAAGATCTCTAATGTCTTTCACTTGCAGTGGTAATATACCATTATTCTTTTTTTCTAACTCATTTTTGAGACCAAATAAGACTTTAAAATGTCTTAAGTTTACACTTGCAAGTTTCACAGATACTTAGTCACAGTAGATGAATGATGAGAGTTGGGAAACATGAGACAAAATTACGTGTTARAAGAGTAAATATATTGGATGCCATAGATCATTCTGGTTTTGATTACTCTGTCTTSCATTTCTCTTCCATCAGGTTCTTTATCCTGACTTATTCTGATTTATCCTTATCTATTCTTAGCTTGTGTCTTTATCTCCTGAAGTTCATGTGGCATTGTTTCTTTCTCTAKTCCTTTTCTCTGCATCAGGTATCTTAGCAGACACCTAAATTTCCTAGCTACAGTTATGCTAATAAACTAAACAACACTGGGGAAGATTTACAGGCAGGTGACGAGTGACAGGACCCARGGGAATGGCCTGCAGCTTTCTCAGGGGAGGTTTAGACTGAATATTGGAAAAAAGTTCTTCACTCAGAGGAGATTGGGCWCCGGGAGAGGCTCCCCAAGGAAGTGGTCACTGCATCAAGACTGACAGAGTTTAAAAATCATTTGGACAGGGCACTCAGGCACATGGTGTGACTCTTGGGGGTGGTCCTATGCAGGGCTTAGAGCTGAACTCAGTGATCCTTGTGGGTCCCTTCCAACTCAGCTTATTCTGTCATTCTGTGATTCTGTATGCAAATAGATTTCTAACTAATTGGCAAGGTAGAATTACCTAGTGACCAGCAGAGCATCAAGTCTTGTACAGCCTTGATTAGAGCAGCTCCTGACTGAAGGCACCTGCCAATCTGACAGGAAGACAGAAAATTAGACAACCAAAAGTTCTGATTTAAAGATAATAAAGGGTGTTGAAGTTTCTGTGAAGATTCWATGTGAATAGAAATGTAATTTTAAAGTTATGTAGTTGATGTAGCTATAAAACATAATTCAATAAAAGCTGGAAAAATTGGCATGTGTTAAAATATGTACTCTAAAGTCTGTGTTAGGTCAGTCTTGGGGTTGTTTTGGACATCTTTTGGGATTTTTAAAAAATATATTTAACTGAATTTTTTGCAAACAAATTAATAARGTAGTGACTGCATAATGTTTTATCTGAAATAAGCACAACATTTTCCATGACATAGACTAAATTATAATGTAATTACAATTTGTATAGTTCAAATTGTGTAGATKATATAAATTTATTAGAAAAACACTCGATTGACATTATATGCTTCTTATACATAGGCTCACAAGGATAGATCACCACTCTTTTTTGTGAAGGATATATTTGACTAGTAAAAAAATATGTGACTTCATTAATCTATCTACACTTTTGTGCATTTTGTTGGTTTATTCAAATAGACAAAGTATGTTTTGTCTGTGATATAGCAGAGATGTAACTTAATAGGAAACAAATCTTCCTCTTTTGCATATCTGCTCCTTGTRAGCCAACTGAGGAAATACGAAGCCAACTTAGGTGCAATGGCTATGCAGAATGTTTCATTTTTCATGCAGCAAGATGATTGATAGCAAAAATTCTGGGATTGAGATCTCAGTGCCCTGGGATAGATGGATGGATACATAATCTCTGATCTTTTAAGAATCCAATATAAACTGTTATACAGAAGAATGTTTCTTCGCCCCATTTTCTTAGGTAATACTTCTATCTTGATCTTAAAACTTGAATTTTCATTATTTTCAATTGTGTTTCAATAGTTCAGAGAAGACTGAAACTATAGATTGATATTCTGTTGTTTTTCTGCTATTGGTGACTGTGGGAGCCCTCCTTTGAAGATACAAAAGAGCTGTGAAGTTGCTATAGATTTCCTATATCGGGAAATCTAATTAGCATCGGGATATCTAATTAGCATGCATTCCCAACAGTGATCAGAAGAGTAGGTTGGTGCTTTCATACCATTAATGAAACTGAAAAACTAAAACCCATTTAAGCAATAGAAAACTAAAAATCCTTRATTTTTGATACATATCTGAAAAAAAATACAGAATGGATCATACATGGAGGAGGTTCAAGCCCTGCTGTATAGCTTTTAATTAGATTTTATTTGGGAGATTCTTTAATTAAAGTACTTTCAAGTGCCTTTGTCAGTGTTAGAGCTAATAACACAGGGCAGACAGCAGGGATGTAGCAAGTAGAAACATGCCTTTAAGCACAAGGACCCTTAGGTTCTTGCAGCACAGAAACTATATTAATTAAATATCCCAAGGAGGTTTCTTTCTTGGTTTTAGTTTGGGGAATTTTTTTTTTAATTGCTGAAAGTCAGTTGCCTGTGTGAACAAACATTGAGGACAACTCTTAGCCTACTTTTGGCTTGCACTAATTAATAGTGTCGGAGTCCAGGGGTTATCATAGCCACTGGATCATGCAACAACATGCTGTTTGAATGTGACTGCCATTGTTTGGAGGATGGCTGTGTTTTGGGCAAAACCCTTTCGTTCCCCTTAGCATTAGCGCTAGAGGGAGGTCCCAGACAAGCTTAACTCAGTTAATGTGACATAAGGTATTTTATTAAAAGCTCATGTTCAGACAAATAATGCCTGGATTTTAGGTACTGGTGGCATTTTTGCAGTGTTTCAGGCTACTCCTTTCTAGTATATATTGACCACATTGAAAAGTGGAGCTACCCTGATATTGTAAAGGTCCTTGCCTCTACCTCTGTGACATGTTGAGTTTCTTCAAGTTATTTTGTTCTGTAGTATTTTGTTAGAGATCCCTGTGAGTGTGGGCCATATCTAAGTAGCACTTTYTGAAGGAGACTATTACCTGCTGCTGTCCCACTAAATTTTCTTTGCCATGTATTTGATGGTTGACTTTGCACTTGCAGAGAATAGGCCCCTAAATTTCCATTCATTTCAGATGGGAGATCATTTGTTCCAGGAACACTAGGATGAGTGATAAAAGAACAAATTAAGGTAAGTGAACTGATCTGAATGACTTTATCAAGCTGTTGTGTAATGGAGAGTACAGAAAAATGGTCATATATCATRCTAGGTGCTCACAGACCTTGTATAGGCTTAACTTCTGGGCATGGAGYATCCCCCTGTGAAACTCTTTTTTAGAAGCAGATACTTGTTATACTTTTCAGGAGTCAAAAATGAGAAGTGTTGCAAAGAGAGTTATCCAAAGAGGATTTCTTTATCAAGGTTGCTCCAGTTTAAGGAGTCGGAAGTGGTAGTGATGGCATGATCTRTGGAGCCATAATTCAGATTATTTGTCCATGGATGTTCCACATTGACTGCACTTCAAAGTTCATATGCACCTTTGTTCCAGTTACATTTCAGATTGACAATTTCATATATAGCTTGCCTCATAAGATTCTTATTTATGTGCTGATTAAATTCTCAGCTATACTGCCCATGTGTACAATGGAAGAATCTTTCAAAGTTCCTCAATGTTTCAGACTAGATTATTGTCTTCTGTTCTCTGTGAATGTCAGCCTGCTTGGAAAAAAATACCTTCCTTAACTGAATATTTTTTCTGATCCTAAAACATTGTGGGTTTTCAAATAATTCAGGTCTGTAGGAAAGAACTTCAGAGACCCATTTATCTTAAAGAACTGACTGCCTCCTTAATTTTTTTTTTTGTTTTTGTTTTTGTTTTTGTTTTGAGCCAGCCCTACTCTGAGTATCTTGTTTCCATCTGGAGCAGATGCTTTCCATTCCTGTCACTGAAATACAAAGTCCTTGCTCATTCCTGGAGCTGTGCA
Organism: Alauda arvensis; assembly: GCA_902810485.1. Taxonomy (NCBI): domain Eukaryota; kingdom Metazoa; phylum Chordata; class Aves; order Passeriformes; family Alaudidae; genus Alauda; species Alauda arvensis. The sequence continues at coordinate 146,112 of CADDXX010000281.1, forward strand.
CTCCAATGAATTGTTATTTCTCTTTTTACCCTGGATACTTCATTAAGGGACAGAATTGGCAATTACRTATCAGGAACCAGCTGTTGTCTCATTATTTTGGCAAAGTATATGAGAATTGCTTAGAAAAGAGCTCTGAACTGGATATCCATAAATTTTGAGTATTCAAAATTATCTAGAATATTATGGAGAGATGATAGTGACTGTGTTTCCTTGTACTGTGATACAATCTGCTATTCTGGAGAAGTCAATAAAAATAAATTCAGGCAGACACAGGGAAGCAATGAATATGGAGGGGRAGAACAGCTAAGTGGGTGTGCTACAGGGTGCATTTTTAAAACTGTCCCTTGCTAGGCTCAAAGTTCTTCATCTCCAAAGAGAGATTAAAACAAATACTGAATGTAAATACAAGAGATGGCTGTAAAGTGAGTGTTCCTTTGAATGAAGCATCATCCCTCTATATTGCCATCTGGCASATGCAAGCCTGTTGCTTAAATGGCATCAGTGAAGTGATCAGACAGGCTGCWGTGGGATGGTCTGCCTCTTTAATATGTTTCTTTCTGGAGGTCCTACATTGSAGTTGTGTACCCATATGCACTCTCTTGTGCTCAGCTGCCTAGCTGCATATCTCTGGTTCCAAAACAAAAGCAAAAGGATCATGAAAATTACAATAGTATATTGTGAGAGAGGTCCTCACCTTTCAGGTGTTAACTCCTGTCCCTGCATTGTAAAACACCTTCACTGCCTTTCTGCTCTGTGCCTATCTGACAGCAGCTGTGATGAAGTGTACTCTCAGAACAGGATGCCACTGGAGTACTCACTTCTTCCAGCAGCGCAATGCCGTCCAAAGCAAAGTAGATTACATTAGGCTGTAAGGTGAACTCATGAGCAAAAACCTTTTCTAGGCAATTGATGCCTCCATTTCTGTAACTTTTTATTTTTTAAGCATGGATTTGAACTGCTCTGTGCTACCATAGCACAAACTGCCAAATTGTTGCCTGAGACATTAAGAAGCTTATTCTGGCAGAGGTGAGTGCTCCTGCTTCTGGGCTGGCTTCAGACGTGGAAAATAAAATGCTGCTCCTTCAAAACTGAAAGCTGAGCTCCTTTGTCCTTGAGACTTTTTTTTCCTGTTTTAATTTTTTTTTCCCACCAGGGGCCAAAGCTTGACTGTGTTCAGTGTAGTAGAACTGTTGCATTTTTCCGAGATGTACTCAATCTTTGATACAAGTCATGTGAAGTGAAACTCTCCCCCCGTTCTCAAGCTGAAGTTTGCTTTTGTTTACGAACATAAATTTCTAGAGTGGCTTTTGATGTGCAGCATGATGAGCAGAACGTACAGTCTGGAAGCAAACATAAGTGCTGACATCCATTGACTAAAAACAGTTAAGGGAAACTAAGACCTTATAGATGAAATGAGCTTTTTGGAATAATTCTTGTCATCTACCAGCCTATTTTGTGAATGAGTGCAAGATTTGTGCTGTTTGAAATTTAATTAGGAATTGCTATTTATGGATTTTTTGAGATAACTTTTATATTGGCCTTTTTTTTTTTTCTGTGTTTTAACCTGTGAGTTTTTATTCCTCTATTTATATACATAATTAARCTTAAAATTTCCAAATGCAATGCCTGTATATTAGCTGAATTAGTGACAAAATTACTACCATAAAGGTCATCTGTGCAAGTACAAACCAGTAATATTTAGCATATAATCCCAAAAATTATGTTCATATTTTAACAAGTTTTCTATAACTAATGGGAAAACGTATCTTCTATCTCAGAATGCTAACGTACCTTTCTTCCCAATTGATAAAAAGGTTTAATGAAGACAAGGCTCACAGCTAAAATGATTTACTGCTTTTAGTCCTGCTATTTGTATATCTTAAAGGTGACCAAGTTCAGGTATATAAAGTGAGCTAAGGCATGTGAATGGCATAATGAGAAAATAACATTTTAATGTCTCTCTAAAAAGCTGATGTAAATGARTCAGTGGACAAATTTTCTTTAAAACTTGACATTTGAGTTATACAACAGAGGTGTTTCAGTTTGTAGTTTTGAGGGTTTTTTTTTCAGAACAGGAGATGAAAAGGTAACACATTGTGGATTATTTTGGTTGGTATAGCTTTCAGATCTTAAGCCAGACATTTGTAAGRAGTTTCCTGCTCAGGGAGATTTTAATTTGTTAAATGCATTTCCTTATCACTCTGTGATGTTGTAATTTTCCATGCTATTTAAATAAAGGGGACTGGCAGTACTGATGAAGGATCATGTGATTAGGCCAGTTTAGTCCACTTACTCARAGATATATCATTAGGGTGTAAATAATTGTGCAGTATTTTTAAAGAGTGAATCTAGTTAATTTATAAGAATTCTCATATTACTGTGATGGGGCTTTTTCATTTTTTACAAGCTACATATTTATGTCTCTGGAATAATTTAAGAAATTATTTTATAYATAGTAATACTTAAATGAAGCCTATGAGAGAGGTGGAGTGGGAATATATACAAGAGCACRTAGAATAAAGGCTTCAAACTGGAGTACAGTAGATTTAGATTGGATAACASGAAGAAATTCTTTACTGTGAGGGTGGTATGGTACTGCAGCAGGTTGCCCAGAGCAGCTGGAGATGCCCCACCCTGGAAGTGTTCAAGGCCAYGCTGGATGGAGGAAAACTAGTCTAGTGTGATGTGTCCCTGCCCATGGCAGGAGGATTGGAAGTAGATGATCTTTACAGTCACTTCCAACCCAAACCATTCTATGATTCTAAATAAACACAATTGGCCATAGAATGCCTTCTTCCTCAAGTACAACTGATAAATATGGTCTGCAGCAAATAATTAAGAGAAAATAAAACACAGTTTGATCAGAAGAAACCTCTGCTAAGTGAATATATTGTGTCTTGTTTTCTTTTCTGAACACATCTTCACTTTTATAATAAGCATGGAAGACAATTCAACATAGAATTTATCTTTGAAGGCGTAGGTCAAATTGGAGACTAAAATATGTTCTGCTACACAGGAGATGCTTTTTATAGCATTCTTCATTGACTGGTGTTCATGGATAGACATAGTAGGTGATTTTACACGCTATGCCACTACAAGGAATTGACCGTAACAGAGAGAACTGATCATCGGAATTAAACCTAAAGAGTTTCATCACCTGAAACCTGATGGTGTTTGGGAACAGATAAACTGAATTATTATCAAAAAATATGAGTGTCAGTAGTGTCTCAGTAAGTCAGATGAAGGTGCTCCTTTTGTAGCTGAAATCAAGAAATAGCCATTCAGGGAGTGATTAATCTCGTTCTGCAGTACATGACTGAAACAGAGCATGTGAAAACTGCTCTAAGACCTCCTRTTTCTCTCTGTGGACTGTAAAAGGAGATCTTGGGTGATTAGGTCAGGTGTCTACCTTAAAGTACCTAAGATTTGGAATGATTAAGATAAGCAATGGCAATGAGGTTTATTATTGCAGTGTGAGGCATAGCACCTTTTTAATAAGCTTTTTCAATTCTTCAGTGGAATTAGATGYTGTTTCATGAAAGCATTTTCTTATTGTAGTCAATTAATCTACTATGCATAAGATGAATAAATATTATCTTGATACTGCCTTTAAAAAAATTAGACTTCCTAAAACTGATTAGCATATAGGAATGATTCAATTCAGCAGCATTTCAAAACTGCAACACAACTGATCATGAAAKAGAAAGGCTAAAAAGATAAATACCTGATTACAAGGAATTAGTTTTAACCTTTGTTTCTAATTCCTAGACACTTCCCRTGATTTCCCTTGTACACACTTGAAGCACTCTTAGGAATGTTAAGGAGTCTTGCTATGAATGGGTGTGTAATTACAAAAGAGAAAAAGAACTACTGTGCACATGATGTAAAATGGTATTACAGTGTATTACAAATTCAGGTTAAAATTCATTGCTTATGCARCACAGAGCAAATGATCTGTATCTACTGAGTTGTCCCACCACAGGTCCAATCTGTTGGCCAATAGCTGTGGGAGGCTATTCCTGTGATACACACTGACCTTATTAACATCACACAAAGGTGGGCAAAGGTGCAGTGATCCCCTGTAAACAAAAATAGTTCAAAAATATAGTCAGTAGGGTAAGAGAGAGAATAAAAAAAAAAAAGAAACCACAAAATAAAAAAAACAACCAAACAACAACAACAATAACAACAAAAATCAAACTAAAGAAATGGAAACAATCCACAAACCAACCCCAAGTCAAAACTGCCTCTGAACTTGGGAAAAGATTTGGCAACAGAACAAGAATATCCAAGAATTCCTATATTATCTCTACTTCACGTTTGGTAATGAGGTAATAAAATTTATCTAGTCATTATAAGAATGCTGAAGATAGGCATTTTAATTTCTGCATAAGCAATGCACATAAAATTTTTCACAARCACAGCTATAATTTAGAATAACAATTAGAATGCATTAAAGTTCTTTTGATTGTTTTTTCCTCATATATTTTCATCTTAATTAATGTAATACAAAAGGAGATTTTAAGCTCTGGTTAATTTGTTTTTCTCAGACTAAGGCACTTGTACAAGCTTCTTATTGCATAAAAAAATGTGAGGGGGAGGTGAGTGGAAGAAGGAGTAATACTAATGCCCCTTGAATATCCAGTTAAACATTTTTAAAATAGATGCTTGGATCTTCTAATTGCCAATACAAAACTGTCTGAAGGTTTCATATTTTATACASAGAGCCCCTTAACAGCTTTCTTTTTTCAAACTCTGACCGTGCTAAACACTTGATATCCCAGAGGAATTTGCATAAAAATGTCATAGCACTCTTCTGAAGAAGGAATACAGCCCTTGTGAAGGTGTCTTGATGTTTAAAAAGAAGATAAGTAAGGTCTGGAAAACATTTAGGTGGATTAAAAACCTATCTGTCATTGAAGCTAAAAGAACAAAGAACAATAACCTCTTTAACTCATGCTGTGTGTACTTTTCTAGCTTTTATCACAGTTATATTAAGTAGCAAATAAATATTTCTGAATTTAGTTAAAAATAAGGAAATGTATTCATATCCCCAGATATCCCAGAAGCCATTGTTTACTTCCTCTGTTAAAATGTAAAACAGAACTGTGTTCACAATCTTCTATAATAATGTGAAGCATCTTCTTCAAAATATCCATATTAGTTACATAAAAAAATAGATGACTCATAAAAGAGATAATATTTTTATTGATTTAAACTTAGTTTAATCCTACAACTTCCAAACTAATACTGTACCAGGATTAGTGTRCCTGAAAGTGAACAGAAAATATCTTAATTTGAAAACAGATACATTGATGTGGTTTCAACTGATCCCTTTGGGTTCTTCTCCATTAGCAACAAAAAGGCCAAACCATGAGACACTTACCTTCCCTCATAAAGTCAGGATATTGAAAGTGATTCTTTCTATACTTACATCACTTTACAAATGCTACCTGGATCAGTTTTGTAGGGCCAGAGACATTTTTGAGCTCATTGTTGAAAAATAAATGGCATGTAAGAAAAGGAGATTTAGAATTTCTTTTTTCCTTCTTTTTTTTTGTTTGTTTGTTTGTTTGTTTTGGTGTTTGTTTGTTTTGGTTTTTGTTTGTTTTGGTTTTTTGTTTGGTTTGATTTGGTTTGTTTTGGGATGTTTTTTTGGCACATTTTTAACGTTTTTTACTTCTGGTACCAGAATGGCCAGTTTTAATCTGAAAACAATCATCTTTTGAATGCTTCCACTTTACACAGTGGAACTGTCTTCCAGAGAATAGATTGAGTGYTGAGCCAGCCAGTACCTGCAGGCATGCAGCAAATGTGGGAGTGTCATTGATGAATAAAAGGGTCAGCCAAGAATCTGCTGCTGAGTGTGCCTTCTTGACCACATTGCATAAAGACGTGGTGTACAGAAATTGTGAGAAAAGGTTAGATAAAGAGAAACTCATGTGRCATTAACAAAAGAATAAAAATAAGGAGAGGAAACCCACTGAAATTAGGCTGTGCASTTGATCTGATGCTCTGACCTTTGCAAAAGGATGTATTATAACTGAATCTARTGAAGTATAACTTCACAGTTTCCATCTTATATTAAAAACTCCAGATACAGTGAAAGGAGAAAAAGATCAGATGTGCAGTGTTAATGTTACTGTATTTTGAGTTTGGTATTGCAATATAAAGCATCTTTTCAATGGCATGCTGTTGTGAAATTGAGGATTTTAGAACTCCTTGGTGCCATGCAATAGAACTGTTAAGATGTTTAGATTCTTTTTTTTTTAATGTGACAACAAATACAAAGTTTGTGTGGGAAAAAGAATGAGTTTATTTAGGTGTTGAACTACAATACTTTTAAGAGAAACATCAATATACACTTGATCCTCTTATAATTGGAAATTTTCCAAGCACAGCACTATAAAATCAGGAGTATTTTTTGACAATTTGTATAAATTTGCACATTTTATTTTCCTATTCTTTGTTTTCCCATTCTCCAAAACATCCTTGTAATGTCTAGTTTGTCGTTTTTAAAGTCATTAGTGTAAGATATTTATAAGATTGTAATGTAAAAATAAAATTTAATATTATGGTTGGGGGGAGCATTATAACAAGAATTACATATTACAGCCTAAAACAAATTATTTTTAAAATTTAGTTTATTCTGTTTTACCTTTATTTATTAAAAAGTATGTCAGTGTGCAGGATAAAGGTAATGATTCGTGAAATTACAGGATTAAGTGCAATATAGGTATTAATTAATGGTTCTTTTCCCTAATATAAATTGTCTTAGAGGAACTATGTGTTAGGAGAAGCCTACCATATGTTACACAGATAACATTAATCTCAAAGTCACATTACAAATAAGCAACACAGCTTTTGAAGACTGTTAAGCCTTGTTTTGAAGATGTATTTATGGGTTTATTCATACTATACTAGGCAGTTATTTCATTCTTTTCAGGGAAGTAAATGGCTGYGAGATTTGCTCTGTGCCACTGAAGATAAAAAACGTTTTATCACAAATTTCAATGAAAAAAAGAAAAGAAACCCAACAAAAAGCCCATCCACAGCCTGGTTGATATTGAGATATTCCAAGTCCTCTTTTCCATTTCACACAGTACAGTCTCTCTTTTTATGCCCGTTATAAAGTTGAATTAATAGTAGTTTAAAATAAATATTTCTAACACTGTAATTTCCAGGTCACCGGGTGTTCAGTCAGGAAGATTAATCCTTCTTTTCTTCACTTTTTCTGTAGGGTTATTTATATAGAGCTAYGATGATTTATAAAAACATATTCTGATACTGTATGTTTTGTAAATACAAAGTAAATAAGTTTGCATTTGTTATCAATCTTTTTTTTTTTAGGCTGCCTGGAATTAAAAGAAGACACCATTGAAAACCTCCTAGCAGCTGCCTGCCTCCTCCAGCTCCCCCAAGTTGTAGAGGTTTGCTGCCATTTCCTGATGAAGCTTTTGCACCCATCCAACTGTTTGGGAATACGAGCATTTGCTGATGCACAAGGATGCACRGAGCTTATGAAGGTGGCTCACAACTACACCATGGTAAGGCAGTTTTGGAATATCTAAATTACAATCTTGTGAATCCTATATATCTTCTACAAGTAGAAATACCTTGTTAGTTGTTGGATTGAAATCATTCTGTATTACATTCTGTATTTCTGTAGAACTTTGTTGCATAAGTGGTCCTTTTGAAACCATCCAAGTAGTGATTGATACCAACTTCAGTGAAGTTATCACCATTGGCTTTCTATGGTGGGTGCACTGTTTTCTGGGTCAGAACTGTATATGACCTATTTAGATGTGTGACCACATAGAGGTGATAATAGTAAAGCATATGTAAATCATTATAATACTTTTTAATCACTTTAGTTTAGCTTTAGGGAAGCTTTGTAATTGTCATTGGGAATCATGTCATGGGAACACTATGAAAGGAAGTTTTGTTGGGTAGTGGTTTTGGGGTTTTTTGTCAAGAATTTTAGTCATCCTTTTAGCCATCTGTGAAGTAGATTAAGACATGAAGTTCTAAAAATAAATAATTTTATCTGRAAATATTTAATATTTTCCTAGTTTCATCTGACAGAACAGGTATGGAATTAATGTCAAAATGTGACCAGAATCAATGAAACAGAAATATGCTAATTATTCAGAAAATAAATCATATTGGTAGTCTTGATTTTTCATAGTTTGACAAAATTAAAAACATCTGGCTCACAAAATTAAATTTACATMAAGAGTAGATTATATACCATTTATGAGAAATAATGGTCCCTTTAGGTCTCTAATGAAATTATTATTGAAATAATAAAGCACATTTCCATGAATCTCAATCTCTTGTTCAGTATTTATGTCCTTATWTTATTTATTCTTTTCTGTAACTAATAGCACATTACAATTCAGAGGTTTAACTGTGTTTTTTACCACTACAGGTWGTTATACCCATGTTATGCTTCTGGAGTGAGTTCTGTGATTTCTCTGTTTTACAGGTCCAAGCTAGTCAGTTAAACCTTCCTCTGTCAGCAGAGAGAAATAAGCTGTCAGAGCAGCATTCATGTGATCTTCTTTCAAATTAAATTGTATTAGGACGGAACAGATGTATTTTGAAAAAGTCCAACCTTTTTATTAATATATTTCTTGGATTTATATATTACTTTTATATTTTAAGTTTGTTTTGTCATATGAACATATAATAGGGAAAACATTGATTTCACAAATTTTTAAAACTGCTCATAATTCTTTAGAAGGGCTTATTTAAATATTTTTGGGTGACTGAAATTCCTCATTATAGTACATTTGAAGACTTGTGACTAATACATATATAATATATTACAAAATTCACAAAGATCTGCGCCATGTCTCAGGTATTGGTTATATAATTTATTATTCTTTCAATGCTGAGTTCTAAAATCTCAATTAGATGTGATGGAAAAGTCACCAACAAAACATGGCAGATCATAAAGGAAGTCAGTTGTAATTAATAAGCAAGCTCTGATTTTTCTTCAAGGGCATTTACATGCAGGCACAAGTCGTGCTTTTTCTTTGCAAGGAAAGTAGATAATCACCATGAAATAACAATATTTATTTCTGACTCAGTGAAAACATGACCCTAAAAGATTAGCTGCATAGTGTGTGATATTTTCATAGGCATTGTGTTACTTTGTTTAGGTGTGAGTCWGCTCACATCTATTTGACTTCATGTTTTGTGTTAATGTGTGTGGAAGACCAGTAGTGAGTGGAGGAGTGCCTTATTGCCTGTCTTCAGTACAGCACTTTCAGTCAAAGTGAATCTACATAAGAGACAAGGGATTAGTTCTTCTACATGGATACATAACTAGGAAAAACTTACACAGTTCAAGGAAGATATCCTGAGGAGTGTGATACAGGAACATCAGAGACCTGGGAATATGAAGAAAGGGGAGGAAAATGATGAGCACAGGCAAAGACCAGACACATGTTCTCTGAGGTGACAGAAAGCATTATTTTTTTTCCTTAAGACTCCAGGACAGTAGTATGGACTGTGATGAAGGCAAATATTAAAAAACTCATTCAGCCTTCTGCAGAGGATTTGAGGGGGAGCACTGGCTAAAAAAGGATRGAAAATTCACTGTTTCCTCAAAAAAATAGTTCTCTTGCATTCCAGACAACTTCAAGGCACTTTCTTCAAAGCCTTTTGAGGATGCTTTTTTAAAGAGTTGAAAGCAGTGTCTCAAATTCTAGCTTTGTGAATCTTCTTCCACAATGTTATTGCAAAAGCTTGTTGTGAATAGGAAGTACCCCCTTAATTTTGGAATCTTGTGCAGTTGTTTGCTTGAGACAAAAAACCTCAGAGAAACACAATAGTTCTATACTGGTGTAGAAATCGGGAGCAAGACAAAGTTTTTCAAATAGTCTTGCAAAAATAAATTTATAGTTTATGTGGTTTATGTGATAGATTGTGTAATAATTTTGAGATACCACTCAAGTGGTATCTCAAAATCTCATTTTTGAAAAATTTTGCTTCTTAGCTAATTACATAGTTGAAATTAAATATTCATTGATTCATTTGAAGAAAACAAGTAATAAAATAATAGTTGTCTGCCTGCATTATAACTAACAAATGTTATACAGCTTTTCTCCACCAATTAGTTTTAAGTATAAAGTAATTCACAATTGTCTCCACAATAGCATTTTAATAAAAATCAATATATTTCATGAAATATTTTGCTTCATTGAGTCTCCATAAATGTTTTAATCTTCATTTTTCAAAGAAATCTGCTTGCCTAGTCTCAGACTTCGTATAAATTCTACATTGTTGTTTTCTAACTCACTTTGTGCTTTCACATAACATGATATGAGGGCAAGATATTTGAGCTCATAAATTTCTTTATACTAGAGAAGAAAAAGCTCCTAAAGAGCAGACCAAATAATTTAAGAATTCTGTTTACAGGAGATATATAATTTCAAACATATTTTCTGTTATATTGAATAACTTCTATTTCCCCAACCATTAAATCTGTGGAAAAAAAGAAGAAAACATTTTATTTGCATAGTGTTCACAGGTGTGTCCTATCTAATGTAAATAAAATGTAACTACAAAGTTATATATGCCTTTCCATGAGCAGAGGTATAATATCCATGGTCTTTATTGGGATATTTAGTCTTCAGCATCAAATATCAAATTATTATTTTGAAATGTAAAACCTAAGTGAGGAAGAGCAAATGCATTCRTAGAAGAGGAGAGAAAGTGAGGAAAATAAGATAAGAAAAGCAGATAACATTTTAAAAATCTTAGAAAATATATTTGCCATATAGCAAAATATGAGGTTGGTGGGAGAAAAGAGGAAGGTAGATTTCATAAAAATTTGGTGAAYCATGMAYGTTGGAGATTTCTATGTTTGCATTCCCTGTACCTTTTAGAAATTGAACTTGGATGGCAACATTTTATATGAAAGCTTTACAAGCAAGCAGTTAATAAGAGAAAAAAATGCAAATTGTCATTGGTTTCCTTTTTGGACACATCAGATTTAATGTAGTTTGGTTTATTTCTGARGTATGAAGATGCCCTGCCARTTTTATGGTGTGATTTTTTTAWTTTTTTAATTATTTTTAATGAATCTGCTAGTTTGAATGGCAGCACAAATATCCATGTCTCTTGATTTAAGACTTCTGTACTTAATTGCAATCTGGGTTGTTACAAGCTTGTCAATTTCTAAAAGCTTTCAATCTGCAGAACCATATGTCTGGTAAGTTTAAATTCCTAGTTTATTGCCAGAGTTAAGTTAGCTGATAGTTGAGTGAAATGCCTGTGTGATGTCTCTTTCAAAAAAACATAAAAGCAGCAAAATGGAACATATTAATAAGCTAAAGCAAATTATTTCTTCTAGCAAGCATTTTTAGTGACAGTTCTTTATTCTTCTAGGTACAAAGGGCTTCATCCRTAGGGAAGCTACCCTCTAAAGTCTGCAATTTATCAGCTTGTCATACTTGTCAGAAATCTAAGTCAAACTGTATGGACTTATCTATTTCTTTAGAAAACAGGGTAAAGTATAATTTGAAATTGTGATGGCCACCTAGTTGGGATGCAATTATTTTTAGAGTAGAAGATGTTTTCAAATTGTATGGTTATTGGTGAAGGTTTGTAATAGGCCATACTAGATTAATGGACTCCGTGGCTTTAACGTACCATTAGCCCTTCTTACAACAACTACTTTGCTAGATTGGTAAATACTGAAAGAGGAAAAGTAAGTCATATTTTTTCTYAAAAAGATAGTTGCAGTTTGGTTTTAAAGCCTAGCAAATTATTAAAAAAAATACTCATACTTGGTATGGTTTTGAACACAAATGTAATTTGCTTTCTCTCTCYCAGTAAAGGCCATGGTTCTGCTTGTGGTACAATGTATAAATAATGCTTAGAAATTGAGTGTTGCCTTCCAAGATAAAGTATCAGATTCTTTATCTCATTATCATGCAATTTGACTTAAACCTCAGTGTTTCAAACAAAAAATTGAAATACCTCATAGATATAGCTATTCAATCTGTCAGTGYTTCACCTCTTGGGAAACTTCACTTCAACCTCAGTGATCATTTTGCATCTTGAAACTGCAGTTTGAGAGTTGAAGTGATAGAGTTTGTTCCCTATTTTTATTTCACCATATTTCAAAATGAATTTCTAAACCTAAACTTGTAAAATCTTCAAATTACTTTGATGCAATGAGCAGAAGAATAGCCATAAGTAAAAATTCCTTGACCAGAAGAACATAAAGGAATAATGTGATTTATGTGGMTGTAACCTAGTCAAAATGTTAACAATATAAAGGACCCTTACATATGTTACAGTTCCAAGCCTGGGAGATGCAGAATTTTTGCATGAATGAAATGGTAGGAGGTGTTTAGCTTCTCAGAGATGCAGTTCCATGCTTTGCACTGCAAGGGTCATTAGTCCCAGAACAACAAAACATTATTCAAACTTAATTATGAGCATGTAAGTAATCTCAGTGACATGTACTGACTCTGTATGGACTCTTTAATTTACTGAGAATTCTGATTGTACTGCAGATGGAGAAACTGTTTAATTTAGTTGAAGTGTATGCCTTATGCAAATTTTTTAATGATCTTTTATGGCAAATAGCTTCAGTGATAATTTTATTAGTTATGTTTATTATCTGCSTTACAAAATTTTACAGTTAAAACTTGTTGGGCTGGAGTGGGGGAGAAGTGATAAGTTTTTTCCATTTACAGCAGTTAATCCTGAAGCATATTGAAATATTGTAACATTGYTCCATATTTAAATTAAGAAAAATATTATTGATATATTGATAGATGGTCATAACAGTYATTAATGAGTTGTAGTTGTACATTCAGACATCAGGGGTTTATTTCAGTATTACTAKAGTTTTAATTAAAGTCAGATAACAAGTGAGGCTAGCRAACTTGCTAGTATTGTAATTTAACAGTTCTATAGTGTCATGGTAAAGAGTAGTATTCCTCAATTTCATGTTCCYACTAAATCACTCCAAACCATGCACTGCTCACTCACTCCCCCTTTTCTCTCCCCTCCCCCTGCAGTGGGACTGGAGAGGAGAACTGGAGGCACAAAAGGTAAAGATCATAGGTTGAGATAAGAAMAATTTACTGGAAACAGCAATGAGATAAGAAAAGGAACAGTAGCAGGAACAGTACTATACAAATGACAAAGTGTACAAGAAGGAGACGAATGATTCACATAATCACCATGGGGAAACCCCACAACAATACTCCACTGCTTCATCTACCACAGTACCTGACCTGGAAGGGAGCTTTTCTTAAGTCCCTGAAAAATGCTATGAGGTGATATAGAATAACCTYCAGGTCCTAGYTACYCATCCTCCTGACTACTGCAACAATTAAYCCTGTCYTGGCTGAACCCTGTCCTGGCTGATTAACATCATATATATGTACAGGGTCATAGGGTTGCTTTCCACTTTTTAATGTAGCTGACCACATGCTGCTCAATAGATACTGATCAGATAACAGCTTTTTTAACTTTAAAATGTACTTTGCTTTGACCACTTTGACCTCTTTACCACCACTGGTRACATATGGATAAACTGACAATAAGATGGATAAAAAGCTGACTGGACAGAGAGGCCCAGAGACCTGTGATGTGTAGTAAAAAGTCCARCTGGTGACCAGTAAATAGTGATGTTCCTCAGGGATAATTTTGGGCTCCAACACTGTCTACCAATTTCAGTAATTTTAAGATGACATAGGATGGAGTTCTCTCAAGTTTGCAGATGTCATCAAACTGGCAGGAGGAGGTGATTGATATGTTTGATAACAAGGCTGTATTTAGAGGGCATGCTGAAGCAGTGGGCTGAAGGCACAGAACCACAGAATCATTAAGGTTGGAAATGACCTCCATGATCAAGTCCCACCTTTGAATAAATACCACCATACCCGCTAAACCGTGTCACAAAGGGCCATTTCTACTTATTTTTTTGAGTATCTCTGGGGATGGTGACTTCACCAGTTAATTGAAGAGCCTGTTCCAATGCTTCAACATTCTTTCAAGGAATAAACTTTTCCTGATATCCAGCCTGAATGTGTAACTTAAGGCAGTTTCCGTTCCCTTGTCCTGGCTCTAGTTGCCTGGGACATCAAACCCCACTCAACACAAGCTCCACTGAAGTAGTTGCAAAGAGCAATAAGGTATCTCCCGGACTTTCTTTTCACCAGGCTAAACCAACCCAGTAACCCCAGTCACCCCACTAGGATTTATATTTCAGACCCTTCACTAGCTTTTTGGTTTTATGACCACTCATACCCAAGCCTGCAGTGTTGCATGGGGATGCAATGTTGTTACGACCCAAGTGCAGGACCTGCACTTTGCCATGTTGAACCTCACMCCACTGACATTGGCCATCCAACCAGCCTTTCTGATCCCTCTACAGAGCTTTTCTATCCTTCAGCAGATGGCACTCCAGCCCAATATTTTGTTTCCTGCAAACTTACTCAGGATGCACTTCATTTCCTCATCCAGACCACCAGTAAAGGTATTAAAAAGGCCTGGTCCCAAAAGTGAGAAACATCACAAAGTTCAGCAAAGGGAAATGCAAAGTCCTACAATCTAGKGACAAATAAACCCATGCACTGCTACAGGCTAGGAAGCAACTGTTTAGGAAACAGCTGTGCAGAAAAGGACACCAAGTTGAATGTAAACCAGCAATGTGYCCTTTCTGCAAGAAGGCCATCAGCATCCTGGGGTGTATCAGTGAGAGTGAGAAAGTTGAAGAAAGTGATCCTTCCCTATTTGGCACCCATAAGACCAAACAGAAAGTGTTGTGTCTCCTTGTGTATTCCTCAGTACAAGAGGTACATGGGTATAATGGAGCTAGTCCAGGGGAGGTTACCATGTTGATTGGATGCTGGAACAGTGCGTGAGGAAAGTCTGAGGAAGCTGAGGTGTACTGATGGAGACCTTACTGCTCTCTGCATCTATACGATTGAGGGGATACAGGCAAGACTGACAGATGTTTTTGGGGGTGCAGATTAATAGGCAACAGACACAAATTAGGATACAGAAAATCCCACTTGGATATTAAGATTTTTCTTTTAGAACATTGGGAGTAGTTAAATACTAGGAAAGTAACAACCACTGGAATTTTTGGGATCTGTTCTTGGAGGCATTCAAGACATGACTGAAAATGTTGCTAAGTAACCTGACCTAGTTWAGACATGCACTGAGCAGGGACTGTGACTAGATGAGGTCACTTTGAAGCAAGATTATTCCGTAAGGCTATTGAATGTATTTCCTGTMTGTTTTGAGTGGTCTTAGATATAAGCTGTGTATCCAGGGATAACATGAAGCAAAAGATTTTTTTTTTAATTTTACTTTTCAAGGAATGTGCAACAGATGGGTTTCCCAGAGCTAGCATTTAATTGTCTTTTATTAGCAGTAAGCTATTGGTAGCATGTTAGCAACAAAGTAACATTAACACACTGAAATTTTAAAACATTCTGCAATTTTCTGCTTCTTATGATCATAGTGCTTACTAGCTTGGAGTAAAAAGTTTAATTACATCTCTTTAAAATGCTTCCTAGATCTACAYAGAATACTAATTTCAAAGAAAACAGGGTCCCTTCACTTGACTGATTTTTAAAGCTGTTACTCTGACATGCTGTTTAAAGGTTGTTTTTTTATGATTCTTCCTCTCTCTAGCATCCCTWGGACAAGTAAATTAAGTTGAAAATACTCCAAAGACATGAGAGTAATTAAAACAAATAATATTACTAGAGATACAGAAATTAAAATTAAAAACATTTGGGAATTAAAAACATTTATCAATTATGCCTAACTGGGAAGTATATATTTTGAGGTTTAGAATTTTCTCCTTTTTGCTCCTTTAAAGCCATACTAGTGATACACAAAAGTAAACAATTGCAACAGTGCAAAAMCAAGCAAGAGTCACAAAATCCTTGCCACTTTAAATTGAATCACAAAATTTGATCTTTTATTTCTCTTGATAGCATGATTTTCTTAAAATATTTCAGTTGCTTSTTTTTTATATAAACTATTGCTGTGTTATTTTATTGTGTTATTTTATATCATTATTGCTGTGACTGCTACTCACATTTTTTTCCTTTTTTTGAGGAGAAATTGTACTTTATAGATCACCTTTTGCACTTTCAATATTTTTAAGATTCTTGTTTGAAAGCAATAATCAGCACAGGGTGCTGCTTTCATTTTAAGTTCTCCTTAGTACAGCTGTGACATAGCACGTTACAGTGCCACTCCATCAAGACACAGTTGGAGAAGAGGAAGGTTAGAGTGTTTCAAGAACTAGCATATGGACAGCAAGATAATTAATAGAAAATAGAAAAGACRACTGCTGGTAGTAAAATGCTGTGAAATCTACAGGAAAATATTTAAGGAAATAGTCTATAGTGCTTTAATCACAACTTGATGGCTTCTTAATCATCAGGAACTTCAATTTGTTTGCCTAGATGCTATATTAAAATGGTTAGTATGGCAGAATTCTGTATTATTCCTAGAGGGCTKCTCTGAAAAGCAGTGCCCTCAGCTGAATAGCATTTTTACATTATACACAGGTATCAACTGTTCCTGTAGCTTTAATGTTTGGGGKTTTTTTTGCAAGTTTATTCTAGTTCCAGAAACCTGAATATTCAGCAGCAGTGTTAATRTCCCATTGAACTAATACCTTCTGTGCTTTAGACATATAATTGCATACTAAGGGTACACTSATAGGTCTCTTCTTCATCTAGTAATTGTGAGATCAGCAGATCTACATCTCAATCTCTCAAGTGAAGAATATAGCCATTTATAAATCCTGCTTCATCTGATTGAACTGTAGGCAGCAATAAACTACTGCTCTTAGAGGTAGCTCAGGACAAGCAGACTTAACCTAACAAGCATTGGTGGGTGCCTAAAATCAGCACGAATCTGTTTCAGTTTGCGCAGAACTGAAAACAGCAAACTAAAAAAAAAGCAGTCCAAAGAGTGAATCTTGTAGGATTTTCTTGGCATTCATGGAAAGCAATGAAGACAAGAAATCAGGTAGGTGAATTTTGTAGCTATATAYTCAAACCTTTGAGTCTGCATACCAGTGTAAAATCAAATACCTGGCATTTTTGCATGTCTTTGGTAAGGTTAAAGGATGTATCCCAGTACTGTAGATAAGCATTCTTTCTTTGTTTTCATGAAAGTRTTCAAGGGCAGGTAAATAAACCCCCCACGTGAGTTCTTAGATTGTGTGTGTTGAAAATTAGTTGATGGCTAAATTCTATGAAAATGTAATATGTATTGAATTTCCAGGTCAGAGGTACCATGAAAACATGACATAAGCTTTAAGTGCATTTTCTCTCTGCTATTCCCAACACTTAAACATTGAGAAGAGGTACTTTAGGGTAAAAAGAAGACTKACTATTGCTTTCTGAGTCAAATATATATTTCAAAGAATATAGTSTAACTGGAATATGTAGCTAGCGAGAGGTGAAAAAGAGCTAACATTGGACAGAGTGATTGAACTGATACTTGAAGGGGGAACTCTGGTAGGAAAAATAGAAGAAGGAAAGATACAGAAATGAGACATGATAGGAAAGATGGCTTTGGACTATGGCTGAAGTAAACAGAMGAGTATATGACCAATAGAAATTTTACTCTGTAGAAACTCCATCCCCAAGATTCTTTTCCATATTCATTGCTTTGCTTTCTGAAATTATCAGTAGCTTATATTGTTAAAATAATTTGAAAATATCCAGTCTGATCTTACCTGGCAATGATGTGTTCAGTACAATGCAGGGCAGACATCTCGTTTCTGTRTTGACTAAGAAAGAATTTGCAGYCATACAAAAWTAAAGACAATGAAATCTCAAGGAATGGTATGTTTTTTGATGCTTCTAGTACTGGGGGAAAAAMGGATAACATTTCAGAGCAGAGATTAGCCATGGTCTTTCCTAAAGCAGTATGAGAAACTGAGGCTTTACAGTGTTCTGTTAATGTRCAGGAACCCTTCAATGCCATAATGACAGATGTTGGAGAATCTTAATATAGAGATGCTGAGAARAAAATCACCTGCAAGTATTTCTTCCTAACTGGAGCCAGGGGAACAAAAGAGTGTATGTTCTCACTTAACACCATTGATATTAAAAAGAAAACCAAAACCCCACATTATTAATAGACAAGACTTTGATCTTTCCATTTCATTGGCATATTATTCCATCCTGAGACTTTTTATATGCTGTTTCATAAAATATTTCATTTTATTCACATTCAGAAAACGTCTTGTGGTATTACAAACTTTAAGAAAGTTTTTTTTCTGTTGTGGAAACATCACAAKCTTGTCTTAATAATGACTTGGGTGACTGGATATAATGAGCTGTAGCTAACAATACAATGACAGTACAACTCACTCTAACAAAGACAGAGTATGATAAGCCTTGGTACAGGCTGTGGGTCAGCAAGCAAKAGAAGAGCAAGACCTGAAGCTGCCAGAAAGTTACATCATATCATCAAGGACTGATTTTATTTGTGKCCTGTGTGACACCTCCTCAGTAATAGGAATTGGAACCAGAAGGGCAGGGGAARGGGCATATTGTTGTGCAGGCATCCAACACTGAGCTGCAGAAATTACTGCATTTCCCCAGGCTCCACTGTGCCAACTCACATTTAGGTCCAGCTTTGGTAGCTGGAACTGTGTGTGGGCTGCATGTGTGGGAGTGTGAAGTTTTTCCTRACACAGCTTACCTGCTGCTTTGGTTCAGTTATTAAATTGAACTTTGCAGCATCACACTGTCTGGTGCTCTTTCTCCCTGCCCCCTCCTCCTTGACAACTGTTCATGGTGGATTTTTTTCTTGGCAGCAAGAAATAACAGGTCATCTCATATTGACTTCAAAACATTCTTACCAGAAATATTTCCTTTTTTTTTTTCTTTATGAAAACATATAATTTTAAAATTGTTACATTTTTTAAAGTCATTTACATTTAGATATTTTAAAGACATTGTAATACATGATAGCTACAACAGAACACTAATGTATATATACACATGTAATATTCAAAACCATATACTTTTATCTAAAACCAATAAAAGTACAGTTAAATCTTTGTAGAAAAGCTCATCAGCCACATTGGATCTGCTTTTTTTCTTATAACCCGTTCTGAAAAAAAACCAACAAAGTTATACAGCACCAAGAGGGTATGATTTTTCTATGAGCAATATGTAAAATGCAGGAGGCTAGGCCTGGAAATATAGCTGTATGTAATTAATGATATAATTTCCTTTTTTGCCTCTCCCTGTCTTTCACAATATCACTAATTTCTTTCACTTTCCTTGTGTCCTTCTCCCCTTCTTCCTCCCTCTGTTCCTTACACTCTCTCTACCACSTACTTCCACCTTCCATATGTGTCTTTCCTCTCCCTCCCTCTTTCTTTTCCTGCTTTCCTGCCTTCATATCCTCCCTGCTTGCTGCTTGCTTTCCTTCCTTTTTCCTTCCTCCTTCCCTCCTCTTTGATTTCCATGCTTTACTCTCTTTCCATACATGATGGGTTTCACCGCTTGGTCAGTTAAAATAGACACACCCTTAATACTTGCCAGTACTAATTCTGTTCTGCACAGAGAATACATAATGGAAACCTTAGAAATTAGGCTGGAAAGGCAGTAAATATTGAGAAATCCAAAAGGATAACTGGAAATGACAATGTATGTTAGCTTCACTGTTCAGGTATACTTTTCATTCATAAGTACRTATATAAATATGTAATTATGAACATATATAACACATAAACTGTATTAYATGTAATTATGGCTGTCAGGTTCAATGTAATGTAACTATAATTATAAAGGCCTTGATGCTGTGTAAGCACTGCTCAGCAATAGCAAAAAGCAGCCCTGTGTTGTCAATGTTGCTTTCAGCATAAATGCAAAAGTAGTCCCATACTAACWACTATGAAGAAATATAGCTCTATCCCTGCCAAAATCAGTACAGCCAAGAAGTTTGTTTGTTTCAGAATGGAAATGAGAAACTGGTTGACATCGTCACTTAAAATCCTCATAAAAATGTTTCCCAAATTTTCTGAAAATGTAACCAATGCTGAAATGGAATAAAAGCAGTAATTACTGTTGCAAGTGTTGAAATTTTCTAGGGAACAGGAAACTTTTATCAATTCATCATTCCCCTAGGTAGGGAAGACTTTTTTTCAATTAATAATTGCAGATGGTCCTCACTCCCATGAGGATTTGGAATCTGGAGATTCTTTTTCTTTTTTCCGTGATCAGGCATGTCTTATTACTCTATGATCCCACTGTACATAACCCTACTTTCGTGACATCCAGTGTACTTGCAGCCTAGCAGCCAAGAACAACTATTCTATAGAATAATATGAATGGCTTAAAAATTGGAGGAAAGAAAACAAGGGATAAAAGATGGAAAGAAGAAAAAAATTTCTTTGAGTGATTCCTTTAAATAACTTCTAATCTTTTGGAATTGGAGTTCCAAAAGCCTGTCTGAAGATGACTGCTTCTGGATTACTTCAAAAATTAAAACATGTTTCAAAAGAAGATGAATCAGTTGCTTCTTAGAAGGAAATAGCCTTACTTGATTTTGAGACCATTATCACATTTAATACTTTAAAAAGTATTTAGAGTAGCAAAAAAATAATGTAATTTAAACAGACATAATTTCATTAKAGTCATTAAAGCTAATGCTTGTTTATACCAGCTGGCAAACACATATACTTCTAGAATCATCCTATAAAGACTGTTTCAACTTTTTTTAAGGGTGTTGCATATTACGTCATTATTCTCCTTTTATTGTTTCTTTGCTTGCAGCCCGTGGAATTATTTGTTCAAAATGGTGCTGTATTGACATCACACCTGAGGTTAACTGGTTTAGCCAGGGTGTTTTTAGAGGGTTGAGCAAATTGGTATAATCCAAGTATCCTCCATAAGGCAAACATAGCTGAAAGCAAGCTTTAGAGAATTATGTGGATATTTCTTGGGGCTTTTCTGTGGGATGAAAAAGTTGGAAAATCTATCATTTAACAATGATGTTGCTAAAAAAAAAGAACCTGCAAGCGTATTCTGTATGACTGAAGTGCCCATAATAAAAGACTGACAGTTGACTCAAAGTTAAATATAATTTACTTCAAAAATTACTCAAAAATAATCAAGCCACTGAAGATTAGACTTCATATCAAGTAGCTGTGTTTCATTCTCCCCTATATAATTGTTTTGGAACACCAGAATTTTCAACTTCAGTATGAATCCATAGGTACTAAACACTCMATTTCTTGTCATAGGCTTGACTGAAATTTTTAGTTCTCACAGAAAGTGTTGAGACTAGCTAACAGACTAGCTAACTGCAGARTCATGGCAGTTGCATATTTAAATTCTTTTTTTTCAAGAGTTCATGTTTGCCAGTATTTCTRTTTCATTCTTAGAACTCCCCCTGGTGGTTAATGTAAAATATAAACAGACAAACTAAAGAATATGCCTCTAGAGGCTAATTTTAGAACTTCCAGTACTAAGAATATTTCAGTTAGCATTTTATAAATATATGTATTATTTATCTTGATAGTGGCTATATATATTACTTAACTTGATACTAATTCTCAGAGAATCTCTGAGGTTAATTGGTTGTCTGTAATGTGGGTGTCCTYTATCATGAAAAGGGGGGTTTATTTAAAAAATCCCAAACGCATACAAAACCCAATTCTAATAAACTGAACAGTCTAAAGTCTGTCAAAGATAAAAGGATTGTCAGGGCATTAATGAGAAATACCAGCCATGGAGAATTGCCTGGGCTGGTTGCTTAACACTAACATTATTTTTAATGTGCCCACAAGTGAGTTAGTAACATACCCTAGGGAAAACTAGATGAAGAATGAAGGGTCTAAATATGAAACGATACTCTAAGTAAGAAGGACCAAGAGAAGAATGATAGAGCACAGGAAACTGTAATAGACAAGAAATATCACAGTAATATGTAGTTACTTATGCAYTCAGGTTAAGACTCTCCAGCTAACTGGAGAAATTTTTGTTTAATGTGTGAAACTGGATTTTATAWAAATAGCAATAAGTTGATTATTGTGAATATCTTCCACAAGTACGAGATCATATGGCTTATTCACTAAAGGAAGAAAGTGAAAAGTAGTAGTGGTTAATGGAGTGGCARGCAGRTAAATAGTAAGAATTAGCACTTGTCAAAGAAATTCTRATAAATTGGAAGAATACTAAAATAGTGAAAAGTGTCTGTTGGAGACCTATAGAACCAGATTTTTAAATAAATGCTGTTGTCTTTTGAGTTATAAAAGTGAGAGATTTTATGAGGAATTGCCATTATGGAAGATTTTAAGATGTAAAAAATGTCAAAACTTAATATTGCTAATGAAAGTAGCAGCCAGTCATTTCTGGAGATAGTAGTTGTTAGGTTTCTCTACCAGATAATTACTAAGCCAAAGCAAATTCATGACCTCATGACCTCATGGTTGAAASCATCACTGAAGCATTGGTTCTCAAAGATAAAATTGGTTCATATGAAGACTTTACATAAAAAGAAGGATAAACAAAAAGTGGGTAGCACTTAACAGTCTTGATTTCAAAAGTAAAAAGTTATTTTAATAAATTAGTCAGCTTGACCAAGTAGTTATTTAAAACCAAGATATTAAGGAGATCTAGATCTTTAAAATCAGAGGTATAACRTAAAATTAGGTATGAAACTACTTAGATTTCACATTCCTAGAAAGAGGGCAAATGTTTACATAGAGGATTCTAACCAAAKAAATAATTTCCTCAAACACAAACCTACAAAAACAACGTAAAATTGATCTAAAAAAATAAAAGTGATGAAAAAATCAGTGCAGAAAAAATAGAAATCAGTAAATACAGACACACAGTGGAAAGTGCCAAGAGCAGATTTTAATTATTTCTTTTCAACAAATACAAGAAAAAAAGAGAGGATATTAATTGMTAAATCAAGAAAATAACAGTGTAATTACAGTGAGATGGTGAGTGTGTCTGCYACTAATTGTATAAATGTCATGAAACTTAACAGAAACATAAATTTGCT
Source organism: Alauda arvensis (assembly GCA_902810485.1). NCBI lineage: Eukaryota > Metazoa > Chordata > Aves > Passeriformes > Alaudidae > Alauda > Alauda arvensis. Next base: position 169,158 of record CADDXX010000281.1, read on the forward strand.
TATAATAATAGCACTAATTTCCCTCGTCTGGACCAGAGCAGGATGTGCTTCAATGAAAACTGAAGTTCTTGAAAGGAAATTTACCACAATTAAGATGATGGTAAAACKTGGAGTTCAAAATATATGCTAGTGATACAAGTATATGTATGTGTCTTTGTACATACATATCTTTTTATATACCCATATCTATCTCTATAGAGATAGATATTGATACCAAAATATCAYATATATAAGTATACATATATGTATATATATGTGGAATAGATAATGAGCTACCTTCTGTGTCAGTCTGGTGCTGTGAAAAAAAAAAAGGAAAATTAAAAAAAAGAGCTAATTTCTGGATGCAGTGGTGGATTTTGGAATATTTTATATAATTCTCATGCCACCATTTTTGAATAGCACTTGACATTTTGAGGGTGTGAAGAGGGGAGACACACAGGATTACAGGACAAGAGAAAATATCTTGCARTAAATATCTTAGAGTGCTCAGGCTGTTTCAGCTTATTAAAAAGAAAAGAAGACGAGGTTCTTGATGGCAGTGTATCTCCACAGGGAGAAACTAGTGTGAACTAAAGAGCTCTTTAATCTAGCTGAGAAATCTTAGCAAGAGCCAATTCAGTTTAGATGGATTGGAAATAAAGTACTTTTCCATCAASAAAATTGCTTAAACACTGGAATGGACTGGGACAACTGCAGAGAAAAGCATTGAATTCTCCATCTCTAGGTATTTTCATCTCAAGATTGAATATGTTTGAATAAAATCGAGAAAAGCAGAAATTATTCTTAGTCACAGAGTAATTGATGAACTGTATATGCAGAATATATTTGATATACTAAAAAACCCAGATTAATGACCTAACTAGTTTTCCTGCCTTTAATTCTAAATACCTGTGTCATGCTAATCTATTTTTTTTCTTGTTAGTGCTTGATATATCCTGTTAAAAAGGTGCAACAGAGGAACAGCTTCCATTTTGTTAAGTCATGAGTGCTGAAAACCGAGTGAAGGGGAATTGTGTGGGACAAAGGCCAAGTTCTCTTTAACTGGTTGCTCAGCACGGGAACATTTTMGAAGTTTAGAACATCATTAGAGAAATTTGGTGAACAGGTAATCCACAGTATCAGAGAAGACAGGAAATTCCTTAGCTCAGGAGGAAGCTATAGCTTAGAGGCAGTGTTCTTTTTAGGGCATCATAGAATATTCTGAGTTGGAAGGGACCCRCGCACAAGAATCATCAAGTCCAACTCCTGGCCCTGCACAGCTCCATTCCCAAGAGTCACACCATGTCCCTGAGAGCATTGTCCAAACATTGCTACAACTCAGATAGACTTTGTGCTGTGACCATTTCCCTGGGGACCTTTTCCAGTGCCCAATCACCCTCTGGGTGAAGAACCTTTTCCTGATATCTGATCTAAACCTCCCCTGACACAGCTTCAGGCTGTTCCCTTAGGTCCTGTCATTGGGCACCACAGAGAAGAGACCTCTTGCAGGAAATACATAGAATTTGTTGCRGCACAGAAATATGTTGTAGTTCAGTCAGAAGTAATAGTTGGTTGTGATGTGCCTGCTAAGGGAAAGATGCAAGGAAATTACCTCGGTGCTCCAGTGAGTCTGGAAACTTCCTAATATCTAACCGTTCTTTTGAAACCTTCATTGTCAAGTGTCATGAAGGTATGACTTGCACACATAACTCATGTAGTCTTAAATAAATAGACTAAATATCTTAGTTTGAAACATACTTTAATATATGGAATAAAAAATCTGGAACAGAAATATGTGAATTTACATAAATTCCCATAGGGAAGCTGGCTATCCAGGGAATGAAGTATTGATTTATATAAGTGAAATGTCAGTATTTCTGATACTGGAGAAATTAGCTACTTACATATTACAGATTAGAAACTGTCCAAGTTTAAATTCAGATGATTAGTAGTTTACATGAGAGGCAATACTTTTAACTGCTGCCATTATATCCCAGTGATAATAAAGAAGCTTCATTTAAGAAAGAATAGCGTGATTTTTTTACAGTAAAGTGTTTCTAAGGGAGAATTTATAAAAGACAGTGCATCCAGGTGGTTTGCTCTAAGAATACCTAAAACTTCCTTTTTTCTTGCATATTTGGAAATGTAACTTTTCATTGAAAATAGAGTCAGGTAAAATATATGGAGCGTCTTTTAAATAGAATGTTAATCCTTTTACAGAATTCAGATGGTAAATTTGGCTTATTATTAAACTAATGGAAACAATAATGATTCTTTTTTTGTGTGTTTTGCTTCTATTAATGTCCTTAAAATAAGGAAAAGCACTGAAGAAAATGAGACAACATTAGACCACCAGAATGTCCTGCTACTTCTAATATGTTTAAATATATGACATGGCATTAAAAAACGCATACAGCCCACATCTAATTCAGTTTTCCTTGCAAACATAATTGTCAGTAATGAATAGCCTCATCCCAATTAAAAAATATATTAGYTCATCCATGAATTCATACTTACACCAGTGCACACTTATTCACCTTTTAAAATTCAGAATATAAATGAAAAGCCAGAGTTAGCTTGCATGACTTATCATGTTAATGTTGGTTGCCTGGTCTAAGCTTGGTTTCYAGGCCTCTTCTGTCATCAGTGGAGAAATAGAAGGTTCTCCTAAGGATATTTAAATGTCTGCAATCTCAGGGTAACAATAGCTACTTAGATATTAAATACGAAACAGTTCTTTGTAATTATTATATAAAATATGTCTTCCACATTTATAGAGATGAGTGAGCATCACTTGTTCCTTTCAAAGAGTAATTCTCTTGCTCATAGTTCTTTCAACTCCTGCATCTAGAGTTGGGATATATGACCAGTCACTAGCCAGAGGTAGCCYCATCACTATGACTATTCAAATTCCACTGTTTAGATTATTTTCTAAATGTGGAAATCCTAACATCAAAGACAGGCCCCTGAATTGTGCTCCAGAGACCAGAAGTTRTCAAAATATTTAAATTATTTTTGGTGTTTTCAGATTTCAGTGGAAAAGGTCATCCTTTCAAAGACATTAAATTCTAGTGGTGCCTACAGTTCCACATAAACAAGAATAGTTACTCCGTTTTCATTAGTTGAGTAAGCAGTGATTTCTTATTTGCTATAGTGATTTAATATTTATTCAGCACATTTGTTTGTTTTGTTAGGGAGCAGATTGTAATTTCACTCATCCATTTCTTTCATAATAGGAAAACTATCATAGATTGATTTAAGAAAAGTGAGGTATAAACATTGTCATATATAATATTTTTTCATTGGTTAAGCCTAGAACAAAAAATATCCTTTTCATTTCCATTTAATTCYSATTACATATCCCTTATATAACTTAATGCAACACATTCTTATTAATAAGAAGAAAATAAATGTTGGGGTTTGTGATTTTCCATTTGTATTGGTTTGTTCCAAGCTACCCCTTTTTCTGTTTGCCCTTGGTTCTGCCTGGTCTGCCTCCCTGATGCACCCCTCCCTGAGCTCCTGTCCATCTCCCCTGTGCCCTCCCCTGGCACCTGTCTGTTTCCCTTAAACCTGTCCCCTTGTTCTGGAAAGTTCTCCCAGTTCTCCTTGCTGATTCGTTGTTACATGTTTGTCCCTCCCTCAAGTTCTCCCCATTGCTCCCAGTTAATGTCTATCCAGATTGTAACCACACCCCGATCCCTCCTGATTGGTTTGTTGTTACTGTCCCTCCCCCTGTTAAAAGGTGTTGCACACCCCAGAGAGGGGCTCCCTTTGGACAGTCCCCTCTCAGGGTAATTTGCCAAGTTCAATAAACCCTGAGAACTCAGACCCCCAAAGGAGTCAGCCTCTTTTTCCAAYGGCAGCAGGAAGGTTTCTACCACTCTTGCACCCACCAGGGTCTGTGTGTGTCCTCAACCCACAGATCGTGGCAGGGTCGCCTCTGGGCAGAGCTAGCCCTAGAAGAGAGGGACCACCTGCAAAGAAACATAAAATAATTGCACRTTTTTCAGATTTGTTTTATTATAGGCATCTCCTAGCATTTATATTTATTTAGCCTGGATCTTCTGTTTTTTTCAGTATGACAATTGTTATATGCTTTATAATTATGCGTATTTTACCTGACAGGTTTCTAGCCTGCTGAGATTAGAGGTGCCTAGGTTGGGAAAGCTTTAAGGAGATGTACAGGTTTATTTAGCTACTGAATGCAAGAGRCAAAACACTGTTCATTAGTTCATGTTCATGTAGATTTAATAGATAAAGGTAAGCAGGAATTCACTTCCTAGTGTTTCATAACTTGCTTTCTTATCTTTTMTCAGATTGTGATCTGTTCTAGGTGGTGCTGCTTTAATGTGATAGCACTACCAAARCATTTATTTTTACTTTGCCTAGTGTTTAATTTTCATTTCTGAATTGACRCCAAATGAAATTTTAATTTAATCAGGTATGTGGAGTATTCTGTGCAAGATTAAAGGTAGTTATTTGTAAGTAAGTAACTTCTATTATTTCGATTTTTTTTTTTTCATTTAACTCATTGTTTATGTTATGGAAACAATCTGTAGTCTTGGAACAGACCAGAAGCTTTTATGTCCAYTGGAATATTTTATCATCATTAGAGTCAATAATGAAAAAGCACTCTTAAGTTCTAACATCTTGTTCTGTGACTRCATCTTAATTAAATGATTATTTAAAAAACTGCTCCTTGGGAGGTCACAAAATTTCTTTTTATTTATATTGGTTTTTTAGCTCAGCAATTAGTTAATGAGGCTTTTWATTATGATAAATTAATCATGAAAATGTGTATGAAACTCAACTCATCTKTCTGAACCTTCTCTCATCAGCACATTTCCATCAATGTCCACTGTGTTTTTTATTTTTTGCATCTGTGTTAGAATTCTGTAGTCTTCCCTGCTGGCAATGAGTTGGTGAGACAAGTCTGTTCAAGAAATTAATCTGATGTGATTTATAAAATAGATCCTACTGAAAAGACATGATATCAGGAATCAAAATATTTTTCACCTATTTTCGTTATATTATTTTGAAGTCCTTTCAATTCTGAGATGTTATTATAAACTTCTTGTGATTTAAATTTATCTTTCTAAAAGTGAAGTTTCACAGGCATACTGTACCCTTTGGCATAATACTGCTGCTCTTTTGAACTGATGATTAATAGAATTAGAGAGAATCTTTTGCATTTGTGAAACTAAGCTACATCTGGGTTTTTTATGTGTCACTTTCTATTACAATTAAGGAGTTGAATTGTGATTTCTGTTTATGCTAGTTAAATTAAAGAAAAAAAAAAGAAAGAAATTATGTAAATATGCAAAATGYGTTTCTTTAAATCAGCAGTTTCACGAGACGAAATTTTGCCAGTGGCATCGGTAGTTCAATATTGCCTAGTGCAAAGTCTTAAATAGATCTAGACCTGTCAGATTTTTCCTTGTTTTAAGAGCAATATTTTATGCTTAACCATAATATAATTTTTCAGAAGGTGAAGAGCTGTGCACTACTAACATTAACTAAAGAAACATCCCTCCCTTCAAACCCTTTCAGCAGGTTATATCTAGCCAGTATAGCTGTTGTTTGCAATAGGGTTAAACAAAATGCTGTAAAGCCTGAGGATGYTGTTATTACAGCCAGGCAGGTAAGGAAATTGCTTTTCCTCAAAATACAAAGGTTAATGAGAATTAATCGTTTCACTTGCATTTCATTAAAGACTTTCCTAAAGGTAGTATAGTGTAATTCCCTTCTTCTGTATCYTGCATTGAACTAGGTTTTTAGGACTTTTAGCTGAAAGTTCAAAGCTGTTTCTCAGACAATTATATCCTTTTCATTTTCTTAAACTTCCAGTATGTGCCAAGAAGGTGCTGATATCTCACCTCYCCACATATATAATTTATACAGATAGCCTCTTAGCTGGCATGTAGTAATATTATAGTTAATATTAATAATAATAATATAGTTAACATTAATAATAATAAATTCAGGCTGAGTTCAAAGCTGGGTTTATTTTATTATATTTCAGRTGCTTTATGTTTTTTATTGTTGGCTTTGCTGTTTGCAGGGGTGAGGGAAGTTGTTTGGGTTTTTTTGCTTTCATCTAGGGTGCTTTGTATTTTCTGGAGTGCTCCTAAAGGTTAGTCAGTGTTCTTGCTTYGCACGTAAAACACACCACAATGTTTTGGATTTATTTTGGTCTATTCTTACATGAAYAATTTTTCTCTAAGGTTTATTTTATAGAAGTTATTATGCAAGTCTGAATGGAAAGCAACACACAGKCTACACTACATCTGAATGACATGCAGCTAAAGTCAACATTATCAGTTTTTAATGTGTGGACTCTATACTGAAATTATTAAAATATTCTCTTCTGATGAAGGTGTATACTGCATCTGTATAAAGACCAACCATATACTCAGTTGCATTAGCCAGGGGATTGAAAAAAATTATTACTCCCCTCTACCCATGATGCGGTAATGGAATGCATTTTCCAGCTGGTGGCATTTCAATTGATGAGGAAATTGAACCAGCTATGAAGCTGAAACAGGAAGCAGACAATATATGAAGAGAACCTGAGGGGGCATTCATGAAGAGCTAAGAGAGATGATATTTTCAGCTGCCTACCAGGGGTCATGGAAGAGATAAAATCATTCTTTTCTTGAAGGCGCACAATGAGGGGACATTGGGCACCAGTCCTAAGTTCCAATTGAAAAGCATGTCTTCACARTGAGAGTAGTACTCATTGTAGCCATTTTCTCTGAGAGGCTGCTGGAATCTCTGTGCTTGGAAATATCCCAAGCTAGACTCAACAAGGCTGTGGGCATCCTGTTTCATCAGCCAACCTGATGCAATTTCTGAATTTCCTACCTTCCATTGATRTGCAATCAAGGGAAAATGTAAAATTCACCTAACACTCAGATGTAATTATTTGTGGCATTATGCAATTTTCAATTTTCAGTAGAAATTTAATGAGACTAGAGCTATGATTCAGATCAGATTCAAAAGCCTGTGTGTAATGTTATSTATCTAGCCAATATAGCTGTGTATGTTTATACATTTACATGCCCATACAAACATGAATTTGTATATATATKTATATATTTGGGGCATAACTGACTAAGTTCCAATTATGGAAAACACCATTTAATTGATAATACCATAATTATGGACTTGCTACTCATGTAATTAAAATGAAGATAATTTTAAATAAATTTGGTTAATTATTAGTAGCTCTATACAGTGACTTTATAAACCAAGCACATTCTGCACACAAATTTGTGGTCAGCGCAATAAAAACTGTATCTGTGGCTCAAAAAGCCAAAACTATCAGCCTAGAAGTGTAACTGTAAATTCTACTKCATCCTGTAACGGGCTTACTGTGTAATAATTAGTGTTTCACAMAGAAATTATGCCACATATTTAGAAAATAACAACTTGTACATGCAATCTCTTCACATAAGTGAAAACTGTCAAAACTGTGGAAATCACTAGCTGTTATGAAATATCTCCTTCCACTTGGAATTGGACCTGTGACAAGATTGTATCCAAACCCRGTCAATTTTCCATCAGTCTTGTGCTTTTCATAAGACTGAACACACTGATTGTTTTGATTATGAAGATATAAGCCATGCTCTGACACACAGAGCAAGAACTAAAAGTATTGCTAAACTTCTCTGCTAGTCCTCTGAGGATCTGTATWTTAGAGACATCCAAACTTTTTTCTTTCAACAGTGTAATTCAGCTGTAAAACCTATACAGAGTTCATTATGGTGGCTGTTAAACAGCTTGGCATAGGTTTAGACAAAATCTGAGCTAGAGCTGTGAAATTCCTAGGTGAGTAAATAAACTGTATATTAGTTAGGATTTAATAGCAATTTTAGAAATATATTATCTTTAGAAATTTATTCAGAAGTACATCTGATAGTTTAGCTATTTGCAGTGAATCTTAGAAATGTATTGCTATGGCTTCCTCATGAAAGTTATCACAATGTGCATCCACAGAAAGGATTTTGCAAACTGGTTTTTAAACACTTGCATTTTTCTCATCAAAATTTTACACATATCAGCATACATTCATGAATTCTGTAGAATAGATTCCTGAATTAAAATCCTCTTTTTTTTTTTTTAATTTTTTGACATTTTGGTAGCTGAATTGCATTTGAATAACATATGTTCTAAACATATGTTCTTAAGTCTTAACATTCTTAACCTGTTACATGCATCAGGACCTGCTGAGATGTATTGCAACTGACTTATTTATTTTATGCTTGGAAAAAATCTCTTCCTTTTAAGAAGTGAAATCCAGAAGATATTTTGGAAGTGCATTACATAATTCAGTACCTCTTATTAAAGATTTTTTGTCAAGTACCTGCTGGAGAAAGTGTATATATATGAAAAYGCAGATTCTTTAAATAATTTTCATTCCAAATGTTGCTGTACAGTGAAGCAGAAGTGCAGGATAGTATATATAGCTGTCTGTTTTTATGTTTAACTAAAACTGAGAAAAGAACTTCCAGAGTTTATCAACACTTCCAAGTTTTAGGTAAAATTCAAAGTTAGCTGAAAATTTGATTATTTAAAAYAAGGTTGTATTTGCTATGTACTATCTTTCTTAGTAAGAAGAAAAAAAATTACTGGAGAGGCTTTAAGAGACACAAGACACAAATGACCTTGAAAGAGAGAATAGAATGTTATTTCCTTCAAGTCAAGAATGGAGATTTCATCAAATCTATTTCAGCCACAGGTTTAAAAGTAAAACAACAACAGCAACAAAAACGGAATATTTGCCTTTTATGGACATGTGCTCTAATTGTGTAGTTGACTGCRGGGGATTCTATGAAGGCAAAACCTAAATAGATTCAAACTGCTGTTAAATAAATTTGAGAGAACACCACAAAGATCTTCTAAGCATCTCATACAGGAAATTACAAAAATCACAAATTTACAAAATCTGTGATACACAGAGAAGATAGAGTATTAATAATTTAAACTCCTTCTRATTTTTTCAAAATTACATCTGGTCATTGGTCACAAATGTCCTTCTTGCTCTAAGCACATGCAGCCCTTTTCATGTTCCATGAGCACTTAAACACTGTGTATCACCTAGATACCTAAATTCTGTGCAACACTATCAASTATCAAAAAGTTTATCTGAATAAATACATTTTTCAATATAATGGGTAGCTTCTAAAGCATAAGAAAATCAGAAGATCAACTACTAAAAATTGAAGACATTTCATGTTATTTCAAATTCTTCATTTTAAAGAATGTTTCTATTTCTGTTGTGCTGTGTTAGGTAGCATAACTTCAGGTGTAAATATCATGTTTCTGTTTATTTCCAGATAAAATTATATGTTTATTTGTGCTGGGTCCTGCACTTGGGTCACAACAACCTCATTCAGCACTACCATCTTGAGGAAGAGTGGCTGGAAGGCTGCTCAGCAAAAARGAACCTGGGCCTGCTGGTCAGCAGCCAGCTGAACATGATCCAGCTTGTGCCCAGGTGGTTGAGAAGGCTACTGGCATCCTGGCCTGTATCAGCCACAGTGTGGCCAGCAGGACCAGGGTCGTGATTGTCCCACTGTACCTGGCACTGGTGAGGTCCCACTTTAAATACCATRTTCAGTTTTGGGTCCCTCACYACAAGAAGRATACTGAGGATCTGAGGCATGTCCAGAGAAGGAGCTGATGAAGGGTCTGGAGCACMAGTCTTATGAGTAGTGACTGAGAGAAGTGGGTTTTCCTGGAAAAAAGGAGGCTTAGGGATACCTTATTGCACYCTACAACCTGAAAGGAATGAGCTGTGAGGAAGGGATTAGTCTCTTTCCACAGTAGCAAGTGACAGGATAAGAGGAAGTGGCCTCAAGTTGCACCAGGGGAGGTTTAGATCAAGTATTAGGAAAACATTTTAGTTTTAGGAAAACTAAAAGAGTGCTCAAGCATTGAAATAATCTATCCAGGTAAGTGGTGGAATCRTCATCCCTGGAAGTGTTTAAAAGGTGTGTGGATAYGGCTCTTGGGGATTTGGTTTAGTGRTGAACCCAGTGGTGCTGGGTTAATGGTTGGATTCAATAATTTTAGAGAACTTTTCCTACATTAGTGATTCTGTATTTCTGTGAACTTGAACGCAGGCTAATGAAAAAACACCTAAGCAATCAACAGCAAGCCACAGCTATAAAGTTCTCTTTGCCTCCTTCCCTTTCCAAATAAAGAACTTACATTAAGAAATTAGGCATATTACAGTTAGTTGATAGCATGAGATTATTTGATGTTAACTTACACTCTTGGAAAGAGTGAAACATAATGACTGCTCCTTCCAAATCTGTAATTTTTAAAGCAGCAATAAAACAAGAATAACTGCCAGTATAATAAATATTATGTGCAGGATGACAAATGTTTTACAATGTCRTTTCAGTCTGAAATTTGTCTTTTGGGATTTACACAGTAGTTTAATGTATTTTCAGCATTCATTTAATAGTTTCTTTAAGTGTTTTATCAAATAATCTAATGTGACAAGTTTTCAACAGCCTTATATCTTGACAGTCACTTAATATCTAAATACAGTGCTTGTTTTATGTATATACCATTATTGTGTTGGAACAAGTKTGGAAATTCCATTGTTAATGGTCAGACATCTTTGTGTGAATCATTCTATTTTGTGAAATATTGTGGAATACAAAAATTTCAATCATCTAGAAAATGGTCTATATTAATTGAATTTGTATCATGATGCTTGAGCATTAATTTGGAYTTAATAATGTGCTTGAAAGTTGTAAGTGATGTCAGAAAGTGATTACCATATGAGTTTCTTCAAACTTGCTTGTAGTGTGGAAWTCTTTGGAAGTCCCCTTTCAGTTCAGAATCATGTTTGTGTTTTCCTGTTTTCTTTGAGATGCATAATGAAGATAGAAGAAACATTATTGTTGCAAATCTTTATGGTGTGGAGACTCAGAGAAATGCATTTTTCCTCTATGACCTTGCAACATGAATGCATTTTGATTTTAATGGCTACCTGTTTTTAATTCAAGTTTGCAGAACAGGAATACAAAAAAAAAAATCACTGTAGTGATTTTTCAAATGTTCGAATTACCTTTTGAAATGCTATCTTAATTACAGTATTAATAATTTATTAGAGTCTTTTTTTATAGACATGATCTTGCATATGCCTTCAGCCCTTGCTTTGTGCRGTATTCCATCTCATTTCAAGGCTAAGGAGGGTCAGAATAAATCATTGAATGATTATGACATTACAAGTATATTTTTAGGTGTTACCACAAAGAAGAGTGTTAATGATTAAGAAACTTGTTTTCACTCCTGAACATTACAACAGTTACAGGACTGTGAATGAATTATAAAAGCAAGGCCATAACCACTCAGCCRCTTTGAGTTATTAAAGACCCAAGAGATTATTTTGAGTCTCTTAAGTTTTGGTGCTAATGGGGTCATTAATCAGACTGAGAAATTCATAATAAGAACCAGTATGTATGAGTAGAAGACRGACAAGTTCAAATGGGGCATTAGACATACATTTTAATGTTCAGAATGATTGCTTCTGAAAGGTACTGTGAAAGCGGCAAATTATTCATCTCCACATGTCTTTGAGCTGATGCCTTTATAGGAAGCAATCTTCAGTGAATCAGATGTTATTAGGCTCAACAGAAGGTTAACTGGGTTGAAACAAAAACTGAAAGGGATTCCAAGGCAGTTTCCTGCTTTGAGAAATTGCTTAACACAAAGCTGAAAGGAATTGCTGATACTCTAAAGAGCTGTGCAGCCCTTCAGAAGGATCTGGACAGATTGTAGAGAGTTCATCAATGTAAAACAGGGTCCTGCACCTGGGGAGTAATAACTCTGTGCACCAGTACAAGCTGGGGACTGACCTGCTGGAAAGCAGYTCTTAGGMCATGAAAAGGACCTGGAGGTYCTGATGGAGAGCAARCTGTCTGTGTGCTGGCAGTGAGCTCTTGTGGRCAAGAAGGCTAACAGAATACTGGGGATGCATTAGGAAGAGCATTGCCAGCAGGTTGAGGGAAGTGATGCTCCCCGTCTACTCACCCCTGGTGAAGCCACACCTGSAGTGGTGTTTCTAATTCTGGGCTTCTTGTTACAAGAGAGACATGGAGCTCCAGGAGCAAGTCCAGTGGAGGGCTCTGAAGATGATGAACATCTCTGYTATGACTAAAGGCTGAGGGAATTGAGCTTGTTCAGCTTTGGGGAAGATATGGCTGAGATAGTACCTGATCAGTGTATATAAATATGATGAGGGAGAGTGTCAAAGCGATGGTGTCAAACAATAGGACAAGAAGCAATAGTCAGAAACTGATTCCCAAAGTTCCCCAGATATGATAAAGAACTTTGCTACTGTGCAGGTGACCACACATTWGAGCACATTGTCCAGARAGCTTGTGGAGTCTCCCTCATTGGAGATATCTAAGAACMATATGGACACARTCCTGTGCAACGTGCTCTAGGATAATGCTTCTTTGAGCAGAGAGTTTGGACCTTTCCAACCTTCCCTTTTGTAAACTGCATCCTATGTTATTACAGTGGTTCCAACAGACATGTTCCCATCCTATCCACTGGGAATCTGTTCCAGAGCTTAATGCTTTAACAGCCAGGAGTTTTTTTGGTTTTTTTTTTTCTGATTTCCAGTTTTCTTTTAATCAGTTTTGATTTATGTGAGTTTCCTGTTAGACATCTYACCCTCCATTTGCCTTATTTTCCTCTTCTGTGCCTGTAATCAGTATAAACAAGACAGGAGCTCTATTAGGACATAAATATGCTCACCTTTATCACCATAAATCAACATTATCATAAATCAACATGTTATCAACATTATTCTCATACTGAGTCCAAAAAGCAGCACTRCARCAGCTGTTAAGAAAATGAGCTCCATCACAGCCAAAAGCAGTACAGTAGGAAAAAAAAGGAAAAGCTGTGCTAGAAGAGTAAGAAACTGAGATTGTCATGGTGACTACTTTCCTGAAGTGTTATGATTTAAACCCAGAAAATTGTCATTCTGTTATCTGTGTGAGAAATGTTGCATTCCTGCTGTGGAAACAGCACAATTTAAACAGCTGGGGCAGCTCATATTTTCCATACTTGGCAAGTGCTTGGGGTAAATCTTAGACAAGTAACAGCAAAACCAGACGATCACCAGAGTCAGTACCAGTATGTCTCCACACTATACAATACTGCACCATTGTGACAATTCACRCTGTGATTCTACATTTTTGCTGCTTGCAGCCTTTTAAATCCAGAGTGCCTCTGGATGATTCACAGTACTGATCTCTTCTGCTATTTACTTGAAATTATGCTGTGAACCTTTGTGATGACAAATAAATCAATCTGGGCCAATTCAAGTCCGASAACAGGATCATAGAACATGTCAAGTTGAAAGCGGGGGTCTCAGGGATCATCTGAGAGAGACTGCACAGGACAGTCCCCAAGAGTCGCACCACGTACCTAAGAACTTCTGAACTCTGTAATGATTRTACCAGGCTGGCATCTGGTGTTGGAAGAAACCCAGCTCTTTGATTACAYAGGTCAGATGGAGCTCACTCTCAAATAAAGTCTGAGATTTGGTTAGAGATTCAGGATACCAGGTTTAGGTTTCCAGATGGAATCTGGGGTATGGCTAGAGAATCAGACCATAAGCATATTAATAAATACTGGTTCTTTGATAATGGGAGTTYGAGATGTGAATTCAATGTAACACAGCAGCAATAATTCCAGACTGAAAAAGCTTGGGARTTGACCAAAATCAAAATTTTCTTTTATGTCTTATCACTTCAGAAAGTATACTACCAAGATGATTTAATATGAAAATCAGATGCACTAYTTATTAATTTATTTAAATGTTCTCATGAAAACTTACATTCTAAACTCAAAGTAGTATGAAATGAATGAAATATTAAAATATTATGGATATTAGTGATGCACTAATTGAAAGCCTAGTATATAGATACCTATTTTTTGGCATCAGTTTATGTGGTTTTAATTTTTTAATTGTTAAGGTCACAGTGTCCAAATCACAAAAATATAAAACATTTTAAATAAGACCCCTACATCCAAAACCAAAAAACCTTCTAAACATTTTACTTCCTTGGTAACTTTGAYGCAGCAGTTTCTGAATAACACTGTCAGAATATGATATTCTTTGTCAACATATTAAATTATTTAATATTTTTCAGGTTCTTCATTATAACTGATACATGSTGATTAGTGACATCAATGACATAAACATCAATGAAAACTAGCTTTTGCAAGATAATTCGATTACATGTGGCATAATAATCATTACAAGTTAAGATAAAAAAAATCTAATTCAATTTTGTTGGTGACATCATTAGAAAGATATATGGTATTTAATTCSATTTGATGATAATTTAATAGAGCCTTTATGTTCCTATGATAYACAATCTATTAGATACATGGGTGATTGCTTATCTACCTTTAAATATAAATATGTTTTGTTTACATGGCTCTCCTGTTCTAATGCTTATTTAATGCTAAACTTGTGTACTGCTAAAAAGGTTTAAAAGTGAAACAGCTCTACCACTGAAATGCTATAACCCCACAGCAGTGGTTACTGTATTTGAGAAAGTGGAAGAGTAATCAAGTCACACAGCTTTGTCCAAGCAGRTTCAGAGACTTTCATACTTTCTACTGTGAGTTAGATATTTTTTGAATTCAAAGCAAAAACCTACTACTCCACTTAATTAAAACATGGAATGGCTATGTGAATGATGCATGCAGAACAGGACCAGTGCATCTTATGAGATTTATGAGCTAGTGAAGACAGATCTACAAAGCCTCTTAAAGTATTAGTCAAAAATTACAGGTGCTGGAGACTCATACAAGTCTGTCACATAATCTTCAGCATRCTTAAAGATTCAGTTGTTCTTATAATAAAGGTTTATCTGCCCATGAGGACATGGGCATTCCTGAAAGCATTTCACTAGAACAGGATGAGAGGAAGTGGCCTCCACTTATGCCAGGGGAAAATGCCGCTGGATATTAGGAAAAATTTATTCRCTGAAAGGGTGATCATAGTGTGGAATCACCATTCCTGAAAGTATTCAAAAAACATCCAGATGTAGTACTTGGGACATGGTTTAAGGGCAAAGATGCCAATGTTAAGTTAAAGGTTGAAMCGGATGATCTTAAGTCTTWTCCAGCTGTAATGATTCTGTGATTCTGTAACTGTACCTCAATTCTTATCTTACACCTTAATCTCAGGAGAATTTAAAATGTGTTTAATATATCCTGAAAAGMTGTCACAGGCATCTGTTGTATCCTATTCCCTAAAGTGCAAAAATGAAGGCTAGTCACAATTAAATTTAAAAAAAAAAAAGTGGATTTTTTTTCCACAATTAGCATATGAGAAATTATTTCTGTTGTGCTAAAACAGCTAGCCATTGAAATAYGCTTTGCTGCTCCAAATGAAATGAATCTCAAGGAATTAAAATATTATCTAAGAAGATTTAATAAGTCAGTTCAGAAAATGCAAATAAGTTAAATAAGTTGAAGGAGAGAGGATTTACCTCTGAAGATCAGAAATTTGAATTTTATATATAAATCAGAATTATATATATATGACATTTACATTATATATATGGATATATATGGTATATTTATTATATATATATAAAACAAAATATATGTTTGTTACTTTCTGCAAAACTAAAACCTGAGGTAATATGAAATTTATGTGAGCCCAGATGTTTAGAAAAAAATATTGAGCTTATATATTTTGTCTGAAAACTTTGATTCTACAGTCAGCACAGAGGCTGGAATAAGTTCTCTTTAAGCATGTCTGCAGATAAAAAACAATTAAAGATGACTAAAAAAATGCTTATCAGATCTAAAATTATTGTTCTGAAATTAAAGCTCCTTGGRATGTTATTCTTAATAAATTAAGTTCTGTGAGTTCATATGTGTTCCACCATCACAATGCTTCTCTATAATATTAGGTCTTTGGATTAATATGCTATTGCAAAATTTGCTGTTGGTTCCTATTAAGAGGTTGAGTTATATTTTTTTTCATAATAGGATTTAATGTCAGTTGAACAAGGCTTAATTAAACTTTATCTTATAAATAATTTTATTGAGAAGTGCAATGAAATTTCGTGAGTTTTATGACTTTTTAATTAAAATTAATTAAGCCAGCTTGTGGTTAAGTGCTTGCCTACAAACTAGTTCCCTTACATTTCCAAGCTATTCTAAAATGTTCTAGACACACAGCTTAAACTTTATCAGGAAGGAATGGTTTAAAACCTCATTCCAGAAAAATCTACATTTTTAGGCACCTATTGACATTTACTGTAGTAATTTTAAAAAGAATCGAGTCATGTTTTGATCCAATTATCAGTTATGTTAAGGTAACTTAACAACATGGTTAATACAGTCCATGACCACATATACATCTTTGATTTTCTGTTGTGTCAGCATCCTATATACGTAGAGTTATRAAGTAACTAATTGAAAGTTAAGTTTTACATATCAAAGCATTCACATTTATAATAATAAACATAATTTTCAACTTTGTCTAATTTCTTTTGTCTGCACTTATTATTTTAGCTGTAATTTCATTACACTTGATTTTGTCATGTCTGTCTGCAATATTTATCTCTGCTGCCTTATATAAAATTATATGCAGTTAATTTTTAATAAATATGCTTAAGCAGTACATTTCAAAAAGTATGACATTTGAGAATTAAAATAAGAGTTTACTTCTAYTGAATAAGTCAGGGAAGGACAGCATGTGACATGGTAGAGCCAGAGTATAATTCTGTTGCAAGTCTTGCACGTTATTTTCTTCTATTTGTTATAATGTCTTAGCAATACTGTGTTACTTCTATTTCAGTTTCAATGACCAATCTTTCCCCTGATCCAAACACAAACAAAGCGATTATAGGCAGCATTGATTGGATTTTTATATGCTAAAGACTGAATTTAGTGGGTATAGTAGTGGAATTATGCACTTCTCTCAGTTTTACGTTCTTACATTTAAGTCCTTGACTGATGTTTTGTCATTCTTTCCCTACTTCTCATCTTAAAAATTCTATCCAAACCAGCATAATGAAATTCAGTCTTATTTTTCATCTATTAGATGTTGCAACTTACTGTTCCCAGTATTGCTTTTTACATTTTCAGTTTATATAAAAATTTAGTTATTTTTCTTTGTGCCTCTGGTCTTCAGTTACCTTACTTTCTTATAATTGTCTATGGATCGAGAATATGAAAAT
Source organism: Alauda arvensis (assembly GCA_902810485.1). NCBI lineage: Eukaryota > Metazoa > Chordata > Aves > Passeriformes > Alaudidae > Alauda > Alauda arvensis. The sequence goes on from CADDXX010000281.1 coordinate 186,386, forward strand.
GCTTTTATAATTTCTCCACAGAGATTAAGCACCCTAAAAGAAATGTATGGAGAAAAATATCTGAAGAATTGTGATTCTGTTGTGTCCTGTTGATGTAGAGTAGGTGTAGTCCAAGGAGTGCTTATTTCAGTCCTTAGGATTCAGACAACTAAATGCAACACTTTTTTTAATGCAGTTCATRGAGGGKTTTTTGGGGTTTTTAGTTATTCCTATTTTTATTTGYCCTGGTTCTGTCCAGGACAGGGTTAATTTTTTTGCAGTAGCCAGGAGTGGGGCATAACCAGGACATAGAGATTAGTCTGTAAAACTTGATGTCATTGCCGGGAGTGGGAGGGAAAGGTCTCTTCCAAGGGGACAGGATTCTTTCTGGTCGAGTAAATGTGACAGAGTGATCCATCTGGTATTGTCTGTTGATGGGGGAAGTGGGTTCAGGAGAGYTGTGGTTCTGTGTGAATWGTTTCCTTTCTAGTACCCTCTGTCATTAGTATTGTTGCTGTTACTCTTTGTTTCCTTACCTCACTGCTGTTTCTTGTAAATTGTTCCTATCTCAATCAGTGACCTTTACCTTTCGYGCCTCCAATTTTCCTCTCAAGCCCACTGCAGTGTGGAAGGGCGAGGGGAAAGGAGGGGAGCAAGAGAGTGTCAGTGGTWWGGAGAGTCTCAGWGGGGGCRCTGAACTGGRAAGTACTGCTCCTAAACCACAACAGTATAATAGTTTTCAATACTGTGAGATCTTAACTGCTGTAAGCTRACTAAATTTGCACGATAAGTGGATGTTAAAAATCTGTTCTGAACAAGGTAAATAAAGTAATACTTAATGCATGATGTTGATCTTCCCCTTGGCTTGTCAATGTGTAGACAGAAATCTAGATATTCATAATATAACTCTATATGACTGACAAGTTATTTAAGAAATAGTGAAAGAAATACAGTGAAAATATCCAGGGAAATGTTGTATGTACATGTAAAGACTTACAATATATTTAATGTGCTCAATTACAACTGAGTTTATAAAAATTTTGAATAGCCTTTTCTTATTCTGACAATTTTTAATTATGATAYTAACATATAATCCTCATATTGTTTTCATAATATATTTATATAATTGCAACTATAGCTGTTGAACCCTAGTCATTTATGTTTTGTTTTTCTCRTGAGCTGCAAGGATATGTCAGAGCATACCCATATCTGGGTATGGCAGATATTGATTAATCCTATGGCTTATTAGCTTTAACAGTTATTTTTATTTTCTTGCAGTATTACTGAATCTGAAATACTTCTTTCTTCTCAGGAAAATATAATGGAAGTTATAAGAAATCAAGAATTTTTACTTCTACCTGCCGAAGAACTCCATAAACTTCTTGCCAGTGATGATGTGAATGTTCCTGATGAAGAGACCATTTTCCATGCCTTAATGATGTGGGTGAAATATGATATGCAGAGGCGATGCAATGACCTAAGTATGCTGCTTGCTTATATCAGATTACCACTTCTTCCACCTCAGGTATTTTTAAAATTATGTMATCACTGTCATCATAACAACAAGAACATCATCATTTCTGTGTCATTGYGAAAACTTCCATTAGTTTATAATCCACAACTTCTGAATACTCTGTGTGTTTAAAAATAAACCTGTTCAGAATCAGAAAAAAATGAGTAGCAACCTTTCACCCAGGGTGATCTCAATAAACTGGARGATTGGGCCAACACATTCACAAGAAGGGCAGAGTTGTGAAGCTGAAGAGGAGTAACTGCAGATTTCATAACATGCTAAGAAAAAACAGGCAGAATAACAAATATTCTCAGAAAAACCAATAAAACCTAAACAGAACAACAAAAACAAMAACAAAAAACCCTAAACACATGGGGTTTATGACAGATACCAGGCTGAGGATGAGTCAACAGTATGAATTAAGRAAACTGTATTGTTCTACAGCACAAAATATTCTGTCACCAGGCAATATGAAGTTATTATTCCCATAATACCTGATGCTGCTAAGGCTGCAACTACAATATTGTTTCCAGTTTTGTACTCCATTATTTGAAAAGCATAGGAATGAATTGGAGAAGGTCCAGGGGTGGGGTACCAAGCTGGTATGTCTAGGAAAGGAGAAGCAGAAGAGGTGTGCTTGTTCAGTCTAGTGCAAAGAAGGCTAAGCGATGACCTAATAGCAACTTATGACTTGAAGGTAAGACCATGGAACCACATTCTTGAATGCATCACAAAATGTAAGAAGAGACAAATAYTCTAACTTGTAGCATGGACAGTTCAGATTGGGCATTGGCTTCTGGAGGAATCACTTTTTTTTTTTTTCCCAGAGAACTAAGTAGTTATTATTTTCCGTAATTCCATACAGTCAATCATTCCCCTTTCACTTAGTGTACTGGGCCTGTCTGGGGTGGAGTTAACTTTCTCCATGGCAGCTGATAATGTGCTGTGCTTTGCACTTCTTGATAAAAAGRAGGTGAGAGTTTACTGTTAATAAATAGATCCCTTGGGCAGATTAGAGTGAAACAACACTGAATGACTGATGTTTTTAAACATACAYATGTAGGCTTTTTTGTAGAACAATTTGGTTGCGCAGAAAAACAGCTATATAGCTATATACAATATAAGAGCATAAAAATATCACTTAAGAAAATGTATAAGAAAGAGAAGGAAGGGATAAGAGTAGAAAGACCTCACCACCCTTAGGCCTCAAGATGAGACTTGTTTGGGGCAATTTTGGTGTCTGTTGAAGTGATGGTCACCATCTTGGTTGAAGTGAAAGTTTCAGACTGGATCACCTGGTGATGGAGGAAATCCCAGTGAAATCCACAGCAACAAAAGCTGCTTGGTTTATATTTGCTCAGGTAGGAAAGCTCAGATACCTCCCTGTGTGGGAAATTTCCCTGAGTGGGAAATATCAACTGGATGATGTAATGTGGATCATGGGACACTTTGGGAGTCTTTGACACCTTCTAAGATACAGCTGCCTATTACATCAGTGAATTTGAGTCCCTTAAGACCCATTATGGCCCATCAGCAGAGATAAATACCTTCAGGCTACATGTAAATGCCCCAGTACTTCCCAGAAGGGGAGTTACCACAGCTGAGTGACTTTGAGTAAGGACAAAGAGACAGTAGTGTGCCTTGYAGGATTTGCCTCTGTCCTYATCTGGTTCAACACCAGCTGTAGCCTGAGGTGTCAGGTGTGCTCTCCCACTGCACCTGGGAGGCTACTTGGCACATTGGCAGCTTGTTCCTGATTGTTTGAGCTACCAACTTTCCAGTCCCTCTTCCAATGTCATTTCTGGAGTTCCCCCTTTATCTTATCTCAAGTTCCCCTCACAGTCCAAATTCTGGTTAGTAGGCATATTTGGGCAGATGTGGGTTTTGATGGTCGCAGATGAACAGCTGAATCTTTGTGGTTTTCTACAGTGGGCAAAAGTTCTCCAATGATTTTAGCAATGTTTAGGCCATTAATAATTTCTGTCTCTAACACAGTGCTGGTAACACATGTTTTGACTGTTGCTGAGCTGCATTTATATAGCAAGGAGGTAGGTGGCTGGGGAGTTGGGTGCATGAAAAGAAAACTGTTTTAAACAGTTGTAAAAATGTTTATAAGGAAATTTAGAGAGAAATGTTTTATAGTGATATACTGGCAATTCTCTTGAACTTTCTGTTCTATTCAAGTYTTATATACTGGTGCTGGCCTGTAATTGAGAACTTCATCATAAATATATCAACTGTAATACTAAAAAAGCAAGGCATTTTTCAAAATTAGAATTAAAAGATAACAGAATTTAGGCAAAAAAATATTGAGAACTGAGAGTGAAAATTTACTTTTTATTACCAAAAGGGTATTTTTTTCCTGCTGCAGTTTATTCTTAAATAAGTATCAAAAAMCCCCCTCTATCATTTTCATTGCACTGAAATTTAACTGAAGAGCTCTCTGGAAAGAAGCCAGATCAACTCATATTAACAAGCAAATACATTGCTACACGGAACCATCTTCTAAACTAAAACTGTTCATACTTCTTCCTTCAAGTCAAAAAAGAAAGACTGGTGGCTTGGCCAACATAAGAACTTATTTCAGGTTATAGTAAGTAATAATATAGGTAATAGGCAATATTATATAATAGATAATATAATAATAAGAACACCTTTCAATACATGTTCCAGATATTTTAAGTTGATCCATACAAAAAACATAATTYATGCTCATTTTCATTCTTAATGGATTTTGGGAGAGTAAAAATTTGGTGGCATCCTTAAACCTTGTTAGTGCTGAATGTATTTTAGATTATTTATTTGAATTTTAATTYATGAGCTTATCAGATATTTTCCCTGTGACTTTTGATAGCATTTTTTACAAAGATAACAAACAAGCAAAAACTGTATTTAAGAGGACCTTTTGTCAGTTGTTCAAAAAGTATAAGAAACCACTTTTGTAAAAAATGGTGCCACTGTTGTCCTCAATTTTCAGTTTTTGAGTGCATTTTAAATAAAACCCTTTTAATGTWAAAAAAAMCCCAAMKAATTTATTACATGTAAAACAATAGAATAACACTACAGATAGTTTAAATACAGGTGTATCTATATATGTCTTATTTTTGCATGATATAATAAACGTACATCATCACAGAATCAAAATGACAGAATGCCTGAGGTTGGAAAGGACCTCTCAATAACCTCTGGTCCAACACTTCTGCTCAAGCAGAGATAACCTGGAGCYATTTGCACAGGCCTGTGTCTGAACAGTGTTAAGTAATTCCAAGGGTTCTGCCAGTGCTTAGTCACCCTAACAGTATGAAAGAATTTCATGATGTTCAGAGGAAACCTTCTGTGTTTCAAGTTTGTGTCCATTGACTCTGGTCCTCTGGGCGCCACTGAAAAGAGCCTGGATCTCTCCTKTAGGTGCCTTCTGTTCAGGCATTTATGAACATTAGTAAGATTTCCCAAAGGCTCCTCTTTTCTGGGATRAGCTGACCCAACTCTCTCATCCTTYCCTCRTATGAGAGGTGCTCCAGTCTCTTCATCATCTTTGTGAGCTTTCAKTGTAATCTCCGCAGTATCTTTCATGTCTCTCTTGTACTGAGGAGTGTAGAATTGGACACAGCTTTCCTGGTTTGACCTCACCAATGCTAAGACTAGGGAAGAATCACTCTCCTTAACTTACTGACAATACTTTGTCTAATGCAGCTCCAGATATCACCTGCCGTCTTTGAGGCAATGTCTCCTGTTCTGCCAAGCTGCTCTCTGGCTGAGTGGCCCACAGCGTATCACTTAGTGTATGAATGTACGTTACAAATACACATATGCATGGACATACAAATATACATATGAATTTATTTAATTATTTTATAGTATAATGTAGTAAGGAACCCTTTTCTTAGAATGGAAAWCCTATAGTTGTGGAAAGATAGATCCTTTAGAGTATGACTAGAACTGCTAAAGGTGTTCTCACCTAGTTCCTTGATGACATGTGATATAATGATTGCCATTCCCACCTCTCAGGGAGCAAAACAGTTAATCTAAATCCACACTAATTGTATATAAACAAAAGTCAAACCTTGTCTGCAGCTGAAGCTAAAACATTAMCTTCTGGCTATGAAGGCAAATGGTGTAGAAGAGATTATATCTATGTCACTGAATTCTCCTTATCTTTCTCTCCACCTTTCCCAAAACACCATAATTTAATCTATTTTGTATCTCCTATTCCCTGACTCAAGCTGTTCCGTGAAACATTCAATGCGGTGCAGCAGCATTGGGCCTTTGCCTATTTTGACTGCTAATGATGTAATCGCATTTTTTAAGATGAAAAGCTGGTTTCTGCTATTTATTGGTACAGAGTGTAATGTATCCATTAAAGTTGACACTACAGCATGAGCCARGAGTCGTTTAGCTTCTGTTGGGCAAAACATTATTTTTATGGTGTTTTTTAAGAGTGTGAGAAGCTGCTAATGATACCTGGGCTGCTGAAGGAATTGACAAGCAAGAGAAGTTAACTGAGTACCAAGAATAGCATGACAGTAAAGATGAGGAGGTTTAGTGTTTTTAAACAAAGATATGCATGATGAAAAGAGCCCAAATGTTTCCTTATAGAAAAGCTTAAGTTAAAGCTCACTTGTGTTCCGCTAGTGTGCAGGTTTTATAAAGGCTGTTATTTTAATCTGCCTGTAACAGTAGATMACTGGTTTAACAAGGAAAGTTAAAAATTAGCATAGAGTAAAGCAGAGATACTCATGTCTTTTCCTCTGTAACACTTTTAATAATATCACTTTCAGGGGYTTGCAAATCACATCAGTTGGATAATGCATAGTCTTTGGGTATTAAAGACACTGTGGCTCASATCCAGTGAATCTGTTATAGGCATCTAAATTAGATTTCTTGCCCAGGAGCAGAAACAATGCAGTCCTTATAAAATGRAGTACTTAAACACCATGTAAGCCACTGGAGAGAAAGTGAACAGATCCACATGAGTTCTCTTCTTACTTATACAGAGATGMTGTAGGTAAACTGTGGAAGCACTGAGCCTCTAAATCCCCTTAGAATTCACACATTACATCTGATTGTACGTGATCATAAAATCTATATAAATTTGCATGTAGTTATTGAGTAGAAACCCTTTAAATCTTAGCTTAGATAACTGGCATGATCAGGTAAACATGTAAATTCCTTCCACAACTCAGCTGGCATTTAGCAAAGAAGTATTTCTTTGTACTACTGAAAAACCCCAATTAACCAGGCAGTTGTCAGACAGGTTCATTAAGTTCTGACCTTTTCAACATATATTGAACTAGAGAAAACAACTGAAGGTTYCTTTGCTTCACAAACATGGAGGGCATTGTTCTATACCAGTCAATCTTTAAATTTGCCTTTGAGAGCAGTGTGATGGATAATATGAAATGAGAAGCTTCCTCAGTTCTCTCTCTCTCCAGCGTCACTGGGGTTGGGGTAAATTGTAAGAGACTGTGTGTTAACTGTCAGCCTCTGCAACATTTTGTGAATTCTTTCAATCATTTCTAAATAATTGCATAYGAGGAGATTATAACTTGAATCTGAAAAGACTGAAGGTATGGTTCAGTCTCTTATTCACCTATGTGCACAGGGTTCTGCACATCAGCTAGAATTCCTAACTTCTTACGATAGGCTGGTGCACTTCCCAACATACAGGAACAAACCTGCTGATGATTTGAGAAGCTTCAGGGATTATCATGCTCCAAGMAATTTTTCTAGAAACATTCCCTTATAAATCCAGTGCTGTATTTAGCGTCTCTGTGTGGATTCTTAGACATCCTGTGGCATCTCAGGTGTGAAAATGCTTGGTTTTGTGCAAGTGGCTTAAACATCACTCAATTTAAATGCCAGCCTCTCTCAGAATAATATAAATTTGGGAATGTGAAGAAATTTGAYGCTATTTTAAAATAAATATTTATGYTAATTTCAAGTAAAGATTAATTACCTTAAGAATTAATAACTTCAGTCCCCAAAAAAAGAATTTCTGGCAAGCTTTTTCTATGATATCCATATTCCTGTCTTAACTTATCAATGTAATAAAAATTTGGGTTTGAAATATCCGTTGCCTGTAGAATGACAATTAATTTAATATAGCCAGTAGAAACAAGATAAGCTGGTATTTTTTTACTTTTCTTCTATAGATCATACAGTAAAGCTAACTTTTTAACATTTTCATAGAGTTGCTCTGACAATGGGTGTTGCTTGTCAGCTGATACTTTACCTGAACAAAGATGTGATACTTCAGTGCAGTCCAAAGGATTATTTTTTTGCCTTTTAGGTGCTGGGATATCTCTTCTGAGATAACCCCSGACTGTAAAAAAATAAAGTTTAGTAAATATCAGTAAAGTTTTAGTAAAYGTCCACAGCTGGATGGGGGAGAGGAATAGTGTGGAAGGCTCACGAACTGAGACAAGCTTTGCTGCTAGTTGCTGATGTACCATAAATTGTGCCTCCAGAGGTCATGCAAACATAACTTACTGAACATAGTCAGGACAAAGATCAGTTGCTGCTTTCAGTAATTGTTAACAATAGGTARTTTTAAAAGCAAAAACCATTATTGCTGTTGATGTCATTGAAATCTRTCACTCTTAAGTAAAGAAGGAAGGAAAAAGGGAGGGCTAAGAAATGACTTGCACTTACYATCCATAATGTTAGGTCCCTATTATTTGTAGTCTAGTGCTGTTTTCTGCATTCTTCCTCGTCCCTTAGATTGATTCAGCATAATAGACAAGTTCAAAATAAGACACATTTTCTTTTCTAATTTTAATTGAGCCATCAACATTTCAGAGATTGTGYATGTCTTAAAAGGATTCTTCATATTCAAAATTTCTAACACTTAAACATGAAAAATACTCTCTGGAAAAGGTGCTTAAATACAGTCCCCCCTCTGTGATGTTTTCTTATCCATCCTTTTTGCCTGCTTSTAAGACTGAGGGTCATATTTGAATCAGGAGAAGATGATTTTTGGGGAAAAAGATGCTTCTTTTATGCTCCATTTCTTTGTACTTATTCTCATATAAAAGGTTTATGAAAATTACATCAATTTTGGTAAGCTACAGCTAACTACAGTTAAAATGTAACTATAGTAAAAAAAATCTAAAGCCTGCAATTTTCAAATATGGGCTGTTAGGTGTTATTGGCTGAATAATGTTTGTATTCCATTTTTCAGCACCTGTCGTGCTTTTGCCTAATCTCCTATTTATCACTTTCAGAAGAAAAAAAAATAAAGAATTTGATTCAGAAGAACTTCAAATAAAGACATCTGTCTTCAAACAAAAAGAGACCAGCCAGCATTGTCAAAGGCCAGCCTTTTTGTTGTGCATAGTGTTGGGGTATTTTTTTTTTATATTTTCTCTTTTTTTTAATGCAATCAGGGTTTTTTTTTTAAGTTTTGGTGTATCTTCCTTTTAAATTATATTTGACCTTCTAAATGCAATTTGACATTTTCTTATTTTTATGTGGTATTTTAGTACTATGGCAAAATAYGCATAGCTCTCAGAATGATGAGCTTTTTTTCCCCTCAAGGAGTAGAGATTAAAAAGTACAAGGTACTTGACAAGGTATTGGTCTTACCTAACTTCATCTAGAAACTTAATATTTACTTTAAGAAGCAATTTAGCTTGAATAAAAATATCTTTTTTTCATTTTCTGGAGAGTGAGCCTACCATGATGAAGTAAAATGTAGATCTGTGCATCAGTAGAATGCTGTAGTAAACGAACATCTTAAATTTTGCCCTCCATATTTTAGCTTCTCTGTAAAATACATAGACTGATAAAATTGTTGTGAAAAGGTGTCTCTGGAGGCAGAAGCTGGGTGGGGGGTGGGCAGGAGGGTTTAAAACAATTTCTCTGTTCCTAAACTGAATAACATTTGAATCAATAATACAACCAGTTGATAGTCAATTGGTCAACTTAGTACCAGTTTCAAAGACAGACCAGGTTGTACAAGGAATTCAACAAAAGTCAGTATGTGTGCCAAAAAAGTGTGGGTATATTTAAAAATTAAGTTAAAATTTTAACAATGATAACGTGTGTACTTATAGAAAATAACACTGCAGAGTCTAATAAATGGGTTTGTTAAATTATAAGCTTTGGAGAAGAGGTAATGTTGTAAAAGTAATTTCAGTGCACAGTTTAATTACTTGCCACAGATGCTACCAATGAGTGTTCCAATTCCATCACTTAGTTTATTCGAGAGGAAGAGGGGAAAAAGTAAGTTTCTTTATTTCTGTATTGTTGGGGTTTGTTATTTTCTATTTGTATTGGTTTGTTCCAAGCTACCCCCTTTTGCTGTTTGCRCTTGGTTCTGCCTGGTCTGCCTCCATGATGYACCCTTCCCTGAGCTCCTGTCCATCTCCCCTGTGCCCTCCCCYGGCACCTGTCTGTTTGCCCCTAACCTTGCCYTYTGTTCTAGAGAGTTCTGTGGTTTCTTCTTGGTGATTTGATGTTTAATGTTTGTCCCTCCCCCAAGTTGTCCCTATTGCTCCCAGTTGATGTCAATCCAAGTTGTAACCACACCCYGATCCCKTCTGATTGGTTYKYTGTTACTGTCCCTCCCCYTGTTAAAAGGTGTTGCACACCCCAGAGAGGTGCTCCTTTCGGGCAGTCCCTCTCGGGGTSAGTTGACCATCCAGGTTCAATAAACCCTGAGAACTTAGACCCCCAAARGAGTCAGCCTCTTTTTCCAACGGYAGCAGGAAGGTTTCTACCACTCTTGCACCCACCGGGGTCTGTGTGTGTCCTCGACYCACAGATCGTGGCAGGGTCRCCTCTGGGCAGAGCKAGCCCTAGAAGAGAGGGACAACCTGCACTGTATCAAATATATACCTTCAGGGAATGTGCGTGTACATGGTTGATAGTTTCACTAATAAATTCTTCAGGAATTTAGGATAAGAAAAACTTCAACTATGCTATATTCATTTTTTTTTTTGGTTTGGATTTTGTACCCTGATATGGAGGAGRACTTGGTTATAGCTGAAGTACAGAAAGCCAGTTTAAAATTTCTTCTAAATATGAAATAATTTTTAATGTGTTGGGGAAAAGGAATTACAAATCAATTAAATACTGAACATTTCCTCTGCCAGGGACTATGGTCATCAAAAACGTAAGCTTAGTAGATGTCAGAATTTGGATTTCAGACAGAAAACACAATTAGATTTTGTTTCCAAAATTGCAGTCTAAGACTAATCACTATTACTGCTATGTGACTGATCTCTTCATAATGTGCTGTCACCTGCATGCATACAGAAATCACAGACTTTTAGTTAGACTAATGAAAGTCTAAGCAGTAAATCCTAATGTAGATTATTTATGATAGAAATGATTARCCATATGTTTCAAGGAAGAACTGGTCTAGAGTTTCTCAAAGATCCTTAAGCCTGCTGCATCTTATTGCTGAGGAGAAAATAATCTTTGTCTGAGGAAACAGAAATCTGAGGGATTTAGTGTAGTCTTTCTTCCTGAGTTGGTTGAACAGCTGGCTTGACTAACACATCATGAATAATTTAGTCCATAAGCAAAACAAATACTGAATTTCATATACTGAATATTTGTCTTGCTACAGAAAAATGCCTGCAAATCTCTGAGCTAAAAAAAAAAAAAAACTTCACTGAAATCATTAATTAAGCATGAAGAAGAAAAAAAAAGAAATTAAGACAGACACAAAATGTTCAATGAGCTGAAAAAAAGATGGTAGAACACAAAATGAAACATGCTAAATTTGAGGTATTAATTAATTGCAGATATTTTTCATTATTTTATTTCTACAACAAAAATATCGACATGATTGTTTTAAAAGCTAGCAAAGCCTCAAATAAAAAAATTAGAAATAGGCTTTTWAAAAAAGAATTCAATATAAGGTTCCTGATTACAAGTCAAGTGAGTAAAGCAGGTGGTTTTGTTGTATTTAGCTCAATACCTTCAATTCCTAGCAAAGCAGAAAGGTTTTTTAGTAATATTGGAAAACKTCATATGGATAAAATGGGATTTCGGAACGGAGTTGAAACTTCAGCTGCATACAGGATCAGTTTGAGCCTTGTGATCTCTATGTTTAGAACTCCTCCAAAAAAATAACTTTTATGGTTTTTTCATTGTTTAAAACCAAAATAGTAGATGGAGGGAATGTTTAGATGTTTTAATTTTCTTTATATAAAATCTACTTGCAAATCAAGATCTGCATAATAAATTACACTATCRATAACACCTCAGAGTGCAAATATTGGCAGAAAATAATTTTATGACTGCAGTACATTTTACTTTCAGGATATAGTAATTAAAAGAAAGAGTTAAGTGATAGATATATTTGCARTAAATTCACAATTTTAGGATTCTTGATGGTATACCTTCTGTTATGAAAAACTAAGGGGTTTTTTGTGTACAAAACTGTCCCAGTTTTTAAATTAATCCATAATTTTTGATATATTTTTATGATAACTATTCAAAATTTTAGTCTGAATTTTAAAGGTTTTAAAATCCATTCTTGTTCTCCGAGTATAATTCTTAAACACTGTAATAATGCATGCTTAATAAATAGTCCAAAATATTTTCTCAYATAAACAGTGCAAACATGCTCTTCTCATTCCTGTTTACTTTCCATTTTTTTCATGTATACTTAATATGTATAAAAATAAGCTTTGCTGTAYATTTTTCCTTGTTTGTCAATATTACTGATAATTGAAATATCTTGCTGTCTTTATTTTTCTGAATAGTTAATAATGTTATTACTGGACAACACTTACATTTTTAATGTAAGCACGTAAATTAATATCATGCATTGTCAAGGAAGCCATAGTGATTTCTTACTAAAATCTGCTCTTTTTAAGAATAAAYATTAAGCAGAATATTTACTTAATATTGAAATAGCAAAAATTAAAGTGATATTGAAATAAGCAAACCATACTTTAATTCTATTCCCCAGTACCTGTGATTAATTTCATAATTATCTTTCATTTTTCCCTTGAGCAAAGGAAGAAACTTAGAACTAATCCATAGTATTGGATAAGTTTGGATTCTGATATAATTTCATCCACTTTTACAYGCATGTCAGCAGCTTCACACAAAAAGTATGTAGTTTGGATGCAATCTGCAGTATGGATGTTTAAGATGGGAAAAGCTGGTGGTGTGGTTCAACCCCAACCAGCAGCTCAGCCTCACACAGCTGTTTGCTCACCCYCCACCCATGGTGGGATGGGGAAGAAAATCAGATGAGTAAAAGTGTGTAAACTCATGGTTTGAGGTAAAGGCAGCTTAATAGGTGAAGCAAAAGCCATGTGCATGAGCAGTGCAAGGAATTTTATACCAAGCAGGTGTTCAGCCATCTCCAGGAAAGCAGGCCTCCACTATATGCAATAGTGATTTAGAAAGACAGACACCATCGCTCCCAATGTCCCAGCATTCTTCTTTCTTCCCCTAGGTTTTTATGCTGAGCATGAAATACCATACAGTCTGGAATATCCCTGTGGTCAGTTGGAGTCAACTRTTTGAGCTGTGTCACCTCCTGTGGTAGTCAAGATAGCCAAAACCACACAAAGTGCTTCTTTAAAACCTCCAGGGGGCTCCAAGTAYCAGGACTTTATCATCTATAAGTCTTYCATACTTATCAGAGGGCTTCACACACCAACACCTTGTTATTTAAYAGTCTCTATCTTGTTCCTCAAAGGCAKCTACAAGCATCTTYCAAGGTCTGTCCATTTATGCCAACAGCCAGTTAGTTCTCCTTCTCTCTYTTCCYTCTCATGGCACTARCTYACTCCATCCTGTCCCAGCCACCTATCTCTGRTRMAAAGCCTTACYTCATATGTCCCTGRCACTACCTCTTAYCCCTTGGTCTTCACAGCACAACAGMAGGCTCTACCTGACTCCAGCTGTGACTCCAGCAAAGCCCCTTCCCAGCCAGCTCACTCTTTATCACAYCCACAGCTGRGAGAGCAAGGCTGTTCCCACTCTAGGATAATTAACACAGCTGCAATGCATCAGCCACAAGATTACCTTTAGTACCAACTCTCTGTTTTCCCACACTACCTTTACCTGTCTTACCACAACCTCCCAATTTCTTGTGCATGGTGAGGCAGAAAAGGCCTTCATCTTGGGTAAGCCCTGTTCAGCAACAAGAAAAACATGCCTCTATTATCAACAATATTTTCAGCCCAAATCCAAAACACAGCCCTAAACCRGCTATGAAGAAATATAATTCTATCCCAGCCAAGACCAGCAAACTGGTAAGAAAATGGGCTTTAATTTTTCAACTGAAATAGCAGAAACAAGGAAATCTGTTCCAGTGTCTCATGACAAAACAAAAAAACTAAAACAATTAAATTACTTAGGTCACTATTGTGTCTATCCCATAATTTCAAAGGTTTTTAACAAAGAAGTTTAAATACATTAAACAATAGTCATTTTACCAAGAGAAGTGTTATCCAACAGAAGTAGCTCAGAGTTTATTCCTTTTGTAAAAAAGAAGTAGCACTTCTTGGGGACTTTTTTTCCTTTCATACTTGCAGTGAAACATAAATAGCCTGACTGATATTTCTTAAAATGGGTACATTTACATAATTTTTAAATCAGAATAGCAATTAATAAGTTGAAATTTGCAATTGCAATAGTATTACAGTCATTTCCTCCAACTATCTTATAGTCAGAAAATAAAAAATTTCAAACAATTTATTCCTTTCACCAGATTAATCAATAGAAATACTTGTATTTATATGGCAATATTTTGATGTAAGAATCGTGACTCCCACTAGCTTTGGACAGATTAAAAAACCTTCTAATTGGAGCTTTTTCCATAGAAAAAACCACAGCATTTCCTAGCATCTAGAGCAGCTTGAGYATGGTAAGACTTTGAAAGTATACTGAGAATTATTTTTGTAGGAAGTTTCAAACCTGTATATTTATTCTTTCCAGAATATAAAACGTTTATTTGCTTTTCATTTTAACCTGTACAAAGAACAATCATGACCTTATATTTCAGGAGTCTGTTCTTTCCTGGTAGCAGCATTACTGTGATCATCAACCAGCTGTAACAAATCTGCATGGAAGACTCATAAAAGGACAATGGTGGCAATCAAACTTCTCTCTTGAAAAACATTCAAAATGCAAACTTTAGGTCATTAATTCCTCAGATTTTTTTGTTTCATATGGTAATATGATTCTTTGACTCAAGGTTGTYAAGTGACTTGGGATATATTTTGGATCAAGGAAGAGACTTGTGGACTTTTTAAAATAAAACGTGTCATGAAAATTCACATTTCATTTATTCACAATGCATTTAAAGGACTTTTAATTTTTTGTTCCTCTATTATACTTATTAATACTCTTAAGATAATCCTCTGTTCTGTATGACATTGGCATGTAAGTTTTTAAGGGCACAGACCTCTTTATTTTCAGAGGGAGAATGCATCTATATACTGGGAWAATTTTTAAAGAACTGGCAGTTGCTTTCTACCTCTGGAAAAAACAATATGTTTGRGTATGAAATTTAATCCTAATCAGTGGTGTACAGGATAATTATATGTTGTCGAGGACTATTTAAGATTTTAACTCATAATAAACACTCATGGGCAGATACAGCCCACAKAATGCATAATTTGAAATGATGCTGTCCCTCTTTTGGAAACATCTGTCTCTTGGATTACATGCTTTTGCATTTTCTTAGTATTTAATTTTGGCATGCAGGGAGTACTCTCTCACTTTGTTCAGTTTTAYAGCCCTGATATCTGTACTGGAGGAAATACCCATGTTTTTTGTTTTTAATGGTAGGAATCCAGTGGTGTTTCATCATCTCCCCTTTTGGATAATTACTGTGTCTAAGGCACATGTCAAGATGGAATCTGAGTTTAGTTCATCCTGAYTGAGTGAATATTGTCATACCTTGCACTTTTCACAAGAAAGAAAGCTCTGTCTAAATAACCTGGGGGTGTTCTGTACCTCCTCAGAAGTATAAGGCCACTATGAAATCTTTGGTGAGGCAGCTCTTTGCTTCYTCCATTGCCTTGTAGTCTCTTCCAAGAGTGGAGTAAAGGAAAGGTGCTACTTTTTTCTTTCCAGGTAGGTGGTATCTCTTTTTTCCCCGAGTAGTGGCTTAATTTCTTCCTAGATGATACAGGATAGAAAGGGACCAGTTCCATGATCATTTATGTAGAATATGTGTGACTTTGCTTAAGGTCATTCAAAACAAATATTCAGACCCCCCACAACCACAGCTGCAAATCACTGGGAAAACAGAAAGGCTGGGAGACGTATGTCAGGAAGCAACAAATGCAGAGCTGCTCATCAAAGAAGGAAAGAGGGAGCTGAGCAAGGCAGGCAGCAGTTGGTTCAGTCCTGTGGTGCACTCCACACTGGAGTACTTGGGTACTGGTTTGGTCACTGAACCAATACCTTTTTTCTCATTAGGCTTGACTTTCCTTTCGGCAGTACTTGAGTGCTTTACACTCCAGATCTCAAATTCAATGTGCATCACTGAGTGGAAATATGCCTGCTCTCTGCAAGTATGGTGCTGAAAGTAATTTGGAAATATCTCTAAAAAGTCCTTTCTTACGGGATTTTAACTGGGAAAAATGAGAAACATGATGATAAAAAGTGAAAAAAATTCTCAGGATATTGCTAGTCTGAGAAGTTCTAGCAATGGTAAAGTTAACTATGCTGGTGTGGCACTATATTGTAGCCTTTCGAGAAGCYAGAGCTCTGTGAATTTCCACATTACAAAGCCCAGCAATAGTCATTTAATATTATATACAATTCTCTCTTAATGAAGTATATCACAGACATGGAAGAGCAAGCTGCACTTAATACGGTTTCCAGGGAAATATCCTTATTAACTGAATTTCCTGATCAAGTGCATCCTGATTTAATAAAAATATATTGATTGTTTTGACATAATCAGGAAAGATAACTATGGAGTAGAAAAACTTTGAAGCAGATTTTAGACAACGTGAGACAGATGTATACAACTTCTGGTTTCTAAACAGTAGCTTCAATCTAAATTTTTTTTGTTTTGTTATTCACTTCTAGTCTTAGGAGATTCAGAAATTACTGTATTTATCACAAGTTAGCCCATGTTCTAAAAAAATCAATAGGAGGAATGAACAATTTCTTTTTTTTTAAGGGATGTGATCAAATGTTTCTGTCCACTTAAAAAATTTTATTTATATCTTTTCTGTTAYTTTTTTCCATTTTCTATTMATTTTTTAAGGTGAATTTCTAACTTAAAAGGAGATTCAGCTTTTGTTTGTGGTTGGTGAATTAAGTCTCAAAGTTTTGGGACAGAGCAGTGTTCACTGACTATTTCTAGTTTTTTCTGAAACACCTGACAACTCTGTTGAAAGATTTCAAAGATGAAGACTTACTTTAAGGGCCTAAGCATTTATGGGTAAAGGAGTAGCAATCTAAAAAGAAATCACTGACATTATTGTGGGACTTTGATCCTTACTGATATAATAAGCTTGCCATAAAAACCTTTGTCATCAATTTCATTAATTCCATTAAGCATTACAAAATCTATGTAACTTAATATTACCTCAAATTTGTGCAGAGAACACTGGTAATTTGATTTCTTAGCTCTCTTGTGCCTGCATTCTGTTTAGTTAATATTGACAGAGTACTCTGTTTAGTTCTGTAGTCCTGAATGTGTGTTCGATCATTTTGCAATCCTCCTGCCTAAAATCTGGACRTGATTTGTCTTCAGATCTTTGCTTTTCTAGTGTACTGAGCACTGTACAGAACACTGCAAAGAGAAAAAAAATCACAAAAAGAAAATATGAAAAATCTTAAGATTATGAGATAAAAATTAACTTAATGTCATAAAATATCCCTAGCACCCCTGTTTATAAGCATACTTTAAATATTTAGTAACATTAATTGAATAATAACCAAAACAGGCACACACAAATACACAAAAACCTTTATCACAGAATCAAAGAATCATAGAATCATGATTCTTTATAGATTCTTTATAGAAGTGGTTTGTGTTGTCAGGAACCTTCAAGATCATCTCRTTCCAACCTYCCTACCTRAGGCAGGTGCCCCTTTGACTAGATCAGGTAGCTGAAAGACCTTGAACACCTCCAGYGGTGGGGCACCCACAATTWCTCTGGGTTCCAGTGCCTTACCACCCTCATAGGAAAAAAAAATTCTCCTTATATCTAATTTAAACCTACTCTCTTTCAATTTGAAACCGTTCCCCCTAGTCATGTCACTGCATACTTACGAAAATAGTCTTGCCCCATCATTCCTGTAAATTCCTTTGAGGTACTGGGAGGCTGTAATTAGGTCACTCTAAAACCTTCTCTTTTCCAGGCTGAATCCCAATTCTCTCAGTCTTTCCTCACAGGAGAACTGCTCCATCCCTCATCACTAATCATCTTGGTGGCCCTCCCCTGGACTTGCTCCCACTGGTCCATGTCCTTCCTGTGCTGGGACCCCAGAGCTGGGTGCAGCCCTGCAGGTGGGTTCTCACCAGGGCAGAGCAGAGGGGCAGAATCCCCTGCCTGGCCCTGCTGCCCAGGGCACATTTGGTTCTCTGGGTTAGGAGTGCCCATGGCTGGGTCATGTACAGCCTCAGCCACCAGTATCCCCAAGCCCTTCTGGGCAGGGCTGTCTTGATCTGTTCATCCCCAAGCCTGTGTTGATACTGGGGGCTGTCACACGTATTGCCTTTCTTTCAACCATAGACTCATTTCATGACTGATGCCTAAAATCAGAAGCAGACAACAACTGTCTACWCGTGCCAGCTGTTAATACTTTAGATGTCTCAGAAAACGTGTTATCTGCCAAAGGCTGACAGATTGACAAAGGACATTGAAGCTTTTTCTGCAGCATCTTGAAGTCAAGATGAAATAGCTGAGAGCTCTTAAAAGGAATCTAGCTTCCTGTGACTAGGCAACTGCAAAACAATTTGCATATGTTTGTGTATGTATGTCTGTGGGAAGACATCCAGACTGCAGGAATGAAATTCTCCTGCTTTCTSGCCTTTAGCTGCTTCTCTGAATATTATTATTTTTGATCTCCCAGACAGATGTTCTATGATATCTATAAATTTACCACACTGTACAGATATGCTATTATATGCAATTAAATCTTGCTCTAATTTGGATGCCTCAGTTTGTCTAGGATACTTACATGGGTCTGGAAGATATGGCACAAAATCTGTGTGAGTGTTGCACTCTTCTGGCCTGACATCAGTGAGATCACRGAATCAAAGAATCATTCAGGTGGGAGTAGACCTCAGGAGTTCTATAGTCCAACTCCTGCTCAGAGCTAGGTCAGTTGTGACATTAACCCAGATTGTGAAATTCAATGGGATCTTGAAAACTTACATGGTAATTTACAACATCTCAAAAGCTGATAATATGTATCTACAAGCAAGTGAATCAAACACAACATTTACAACTTCAGCCTTCTTCTTTGAAAACATAATAGAATATTMTTTTACCTGTATGCACTGAACACTGTTGCTTTTGGGGTGGGGCATAATTTCTGTTTGGTTTTAAAAATAAAGGCTGTTCCCGCAAAGAGARCATCCTCCTGCCTTTTGGGTTCTTTCAGTGTTGCACTGAAAACCATAAAAAATAAGCCAACCTACAAGAAAATACGTAGTTTTCTTCAAAGCCTTCAGTAAMAGAAGGATTGTAGTCTTAAGGGCTGGTGAAATCCTGGCCGTAAAATCCTTTAAAAAATCAATTAAGTATTTAATTTTCTCTCTGTGTTCCAAGAAAAAAAATAGCAAAACTGTGTGTTCTAGAATGAAGAAATGTACTTCATCCATTTGTTTGTCTCTCATTGCATAGTATTGCTTTTCTAGGAATTTCTAGAACTTTTTATTCATTKATTGACATTCACAGATATTGGCTGACCTGGAAAACCATGCACTTTTTAAAGATGACCTAGAATGCCAGAAGCTTATTCTGGAAGCCATGAAATATCATCTTTTACCAGAAAGAAGAACTCTCATGCAAAGTCCAAGAACTAAGCCCAGAAAATCTACAGTTGGAACACTTTATGCTGTTGGAGGAATGGACAACAACAAAGGTATTGTGGGATACTTGTTGCTTTATGAGTTATACTTCACATTTTTTTACCAGAAAATGGTGAAATAGCTTTCTATTCCAAGATTCGGGGGGGCGGGGATGTCTAAATCAGTCAATAAATGTTGCCAATATTTTGGTCCCATGAAAATCTACTGATATTTAAGGAAAAGCATAGTASAGTTAGATAAAAGAAACTGAGTTTTGAATTCATTCTTTGTTCAAAATTATTATAATTTTCAAAAATTTAACAAAAAACTAGAATGATAGTAACACACCTTAGTTTTGGATTTCTAGAATTTGTTTTTCCTTTATATGTCAAGTACTTTTCTCCATTTTTTTAACCTATGATAAAAGGCAGTTTGATATGCAGTATATTTGATCCTTAAGTAATTGTCTAAAATATTATGGATGACTCATGGATATTCCAATGCAGAGATTTTTAAATCTTCTGGAGAAAAAAGGTAACTAGCTTCAACTAGGTTTCTAGTTTGCCAACAGACTAAGGAAGGTAAAATTACCCCTATATTTCTGTGAAGTAGGAAGTGGAAATTTYATTAAAGCATTTTGTTGTTATTTGTTTGGAATAGGAGTTATGATGATTGGTTGTGTTTTCATTTCTGCTAAGTTTAATTCACTGATTTCTTGAAGGGAATTAAACAAAATATTTGAGCTAAAAGCTAGCTATATTACAAGCTTATATACTCAGAAAGGCTTTATTATTATTATTATTTTGTGATATTCACTAACAATTCCACAACGTTTAAATTTTCATGTCCGTRTTTAAACTGAAGACTATACCTTCAAAAACACTAGTTCTAATATAAAATATACTGTACTTTTAAAAACTATAGTATAGAATTAAATCTTTAGTATTTCGCAACTCTGTGTCTAGGTGCTGTTACTGCAGTTGTTTCACTAAATAGCTGGGGCAATACTGTTTGCAAAATGCCATGGCATGTTTTTCCCATCAAGTTATACCTTAAGTAATTCCCATCAAGTGATTAGAATGTATGACMTCTATGTCTGTGTGAAAAATAAATGTGTGGCATCAAGAGAAGTATGGCAAGAAAGTCGAGGCAGCTTCATGCTAATGGAATGAAGCTSTGTCAAGGGAGGTTTAGATCAGATGTCAGGAAAAGGTTTTTCACCCAGAGGGTGATTGGGCACTGGAAAAGGTCACCAGGGAAGTGGTCACAGCACAAGTCTGTCTCAGTTAAAGTAGTGTTTGGACAATGTTCTCAGGGACATGGTGTGACTCTTGGGAATGGTGCTGGGAAGGGCCAGGAGTTGGACTTGATCTTTGTGGATTCCTTCCAACTCAGAATACTCTGTGACTGTGATTCTGCCCTTCAACCCCGCTTTCTTGAGGCCCCACATGGCTGCTGGATGCAGCCCTGCAGGTGGGGTCTCACCAGGGCAGAGCAGAAGGGCAGAATCCCCTCCCTGGCCCTGCTGCCCAGGGCACATTTGGTTCTCTGGGCTGGGAGTGCCCATGGCTGGGTCATGTCCTGAGGGAGAGAAAAGCCTCTCCCTCAAGCCAGGTCAGTCCAAGGTCCTGCCCCTGGTAATCGGAGCCTAATGGTAACCACGCCCCCCCACAAGGTACACCATAAAACCGGCCGGTTCCGGCCGGTCTGGGTTCTTGGACTATGCTGAATCTGGGGTGCCTCGTGTGCTTTTGTTCCCCTTAATAAATGGAACCTCAGATCTTCAATCCAAGAAACCGTCTCGTCCCTTAATATGCCAGCTGATAAAAGGTGAGCCTCGGTCTGTTCGGAGCCTGAATCCCAAGCCCCGTTGTGCTGCCCCGGTGACCGTCTGGCCGCGAGGGGATATCCCTGCCACGGAGAACACCGGCAGCAACAATGTCCAGCCTCTCCTCCACCAGCACCCCCAAGCCCTTCTGGGCAGGGCTGTCTTGATCTGTTCATCCCCAAGCATCCACCTCTGGGATCCCCTAATGACATGGAGCCTCTGGAGCATCTGGAGTCTAGAGGAGGGCCACAAAGTTGATCTGAGGGCTGRGGCACCTCTCTGTGAAGGCAGGCTGAGAGAGCTGGGACTTTTCAGTACAGAGAAAAAAAAAAGGCTCCAGGGAGACCTTATAATAATCCACCTTCCAATATCTAAAGCGGCCAACAAGAAAGCTGAAGACAGTTTTTAGCAAGGGCATGTAGTCATAGGACAAGGGGCAATGACTTTAAACTGAGGTCATAGGTTTAGATCAGATAGTAGGAAGTAACTTGGGGGTGGTAGTGAGACACTGGCACATGTTGCCCAGAGAAGATGCCCCATGCCTGGAAGTGTTCAAGGTCAGGCTGGATTAAGGCTTTAAACAATGTGGTCTAGTGAAAGGTATCCCATATCAGGGCTCAGGGGTTGGAACTAGATGATCTCTTGGGTTTGAAGGGAACTGTTCAATGATTCTATGATAGTAAGAAATTGTTGATTAAAGAACCAATACATATATTTATTCTTAAAGTAGCTGCAGATTATTTCTGTCCTTTTAACGTTTATAAAAAATTGTGTAGCTAAATGTTAGGCATGGATGTGCACAGAACATTGTCTTTGGATGATAAAATACAAATTTCCTCTTACTTAGGAAAAATTACAATAAACACAAGCATTCAGGTAGGAAATGACCCAGTAATAAACCCAATTTGGGTGCAGCTGTATTTGCTCTCATTTACTATTAATATGCATTCCTCAATAAAAATACAGCAATATTTAAGATGACGGCATGAGGCATAGCACCATTTCCACATCAACACACAGCCTATTTTGCAGTTTCAGRTCAGGCAGAAGTAGTTCATTTCTATAGCAGCTGGAGAAAACACAGAGCAACAGAGGTTCAGCCCTGTGTTGATGCAATCTCTGGCTGAAAACTACCMAGACTTTTACACATTTACAGCAGATAAAAACTGCTTTGAGCATGGGCTCCCTATAGCAGAGGAGCATCTGCATAGCAGGAGTCTGTGTTACAGCTGATGCAATATGTATTCCCAGTAACCCAGGCTCTGCAGCTGTGCCATCTCAGMTTGCATCTGTTCAGCTCATCCCTCTTGTGATCCTGCTGTGTTCTTGACTAGCTTTTATGCCCAGYGAGTCTTGTTTCCACATGTCCATTCACGAGACCTGAGTGCTGTTTTCCTACTTTGAAGAGTCACTGAGTTCATAAAGCAAGCCTGGTATGSGAGATGATGTTGATACTGTATAATCTCTCTTCAATAATTGGTAATTTATTATTTCCCCCACGACTTTCTTCTCTGAAAGKCTGCTATGAATGGTTGCAATTCACAATGATGTAGTTTTAATACTTCTTGATGTTTGCTATCAAATGTGAAACTGTTGCAAAAAATTGTCTGAGCTAGATAAATTAGCAAATTATTAACTAGCATATGAAATAGTGGCTAAGTGSAAATATTATGAAAGCATTTGAAGGTTATATGGCTTATCACATAAAAAGTAGCCTAGCACGCTGTTTGTTTTGAAATCTCTTCTATAATTATCTTCCTTTCCATAAAACTGAAGTGAGTATTAAACTCCAGCAAACAGCAACTGGAATTTTCCATGATGTGAGAAATTAATGCAGCATAGKACTAAATGGATAGAGAGGMAAGTATCTAAGTTAGATAAATYTGTMATTTTATTTCCTTGACAAACTAAAAGGATTTTGATCTCTGTTTCCAYACACCTCTGCTTATTTATTAATTTAATTTTAAAGGCACAAATTAGAAACACATTTTGTCAGTATGTCTGCACTAATGGAATGGGATGCATTAATAGATTGCATGTATGTGCTGCTGACAATGTCCCATCCTCTTTAGCCATTAATATCATCACACTGACTGCTCTAATTTGGATAAACAGTATTTATTCATCTAATAGTATACAGAAGTCCACATATAGMGGAGGATGACAGACTGAAATAAATGAGTAATTGCAAGAACTGGTCAAACAAAAATTTTTAGGAATGATCAATCACTGACTTCCTGCAGCCATCCTGGAATCCCAAATATAGAGCAGAAGCCAAGTAATGTATATGGTCTACATTAGATGGTGTTATGGGAAATGATGAGCAGGAAAATATGCACCAAGTGGAGATTGGCATCAGTAATTGAGGAGTGTTGAAGTGATGTCAGAATGCTGATTAATTTGTCTTGAAGTGTTCTAGCCTGTCTCACTAGGTCGCAGTTAAAAAATAAAGGACAGACAAGGAGAACTTGCAGAAAAAGAAAACAAAGGTGTTACACTAACTATGATCCAAAACCACTGATATATGTTACTTTTGGAATAGTTCTAGACTACTTCCTCAAAGTTCTAGACAAGTTATCTCTTTACTGAATCCCAGTCTTTAGGTAAATRCAAGGGAAAAAGAAATGAAAAGTTGCATGAGCAAGAAATAAAATATGGCAGGTCATTTAAAAAAATGATGGAATAGTCAATTTACTGAAACCCTGATACTAAATGTGTGGTTTTTGTTAATCTTGGGACTAGATATTTAACCTGCTGCAAAAAGTGCCCTGGTAGTAAACAGGTAAGGTTCATGATTAGTCTGTATCAAGCAATAATAAAAGTTCTTTTATTTTTGTATAGATACATTTTAGAAAGAGCTTTGCTATTGCACAGATATATTAAAAGATAAATCTTTTAAAATATGAAATTGAAGCCTCCATTCATTCTTCCTTCCCATGTTGTATATTTTTCCTTTAATATATTTTAGATTTTTACAATAATCCTTTTTTGCTTTACAGATATGATTTATCAAATATACATATATATATACACATAATTATTTCACAGGAATGTCATGTAGCATAGCTACATGAAGTTGCTCTTGTTCTGGTGAATTTTGGAGATATCCTTGTTTTTCTGGGCTTTTTAGTTTTGGGGTTTGTGGTTTTTGGGTTTTTTTTTTTCTTTTTTTCCCAGTTTGTTTCTAGCAAGACATTTCTCAAATCAGATTTCATTTAAACTTTATTTATTTTAATTTTATCTTTTTCATTCTCATAGAGATATATTTTTTAAATGCTGAAAGAAATATTCAAAAGCCTATTGTAAATACTGTCCAAAAAATGGCAAAAATAGGGAAAGATCATGCTTTTTTACTCTTAGGTAATTCTAGTTTCTTGAGATATGTGTCTGARTTGTCTGTGACTTGAATCTTCCTCCTTCCTCTTCAGTTTAGTGGGAATTTGTTAAAAAAAAAAAAAGTGCAATCTATCAAGATTGTTTTATGGCATTTGGCTAGTTGTAAAAATTGCTACAAACCACCTTGTTCACATATATGAAACATTTGTACATCATTATCATTTGATGCACAAAACTGTCTTGAGTAAACATCTTCATGTAACTTGCATTTTTATTAGAAATATACARTGTACAGTAACTGTGTTTAATTTTCAGAATGTGGGTGCCTAAAGTCCTATAATACACAAACAGCAAAACCTACTTAAGAAGATAGAGTATTTTCCTTCAAAAGAAAAAAATTCCAAAGTGTTTACTACTGAATATTTGTCCCTGATGTGCTTTTTGAAAAGTTTCATATRAGTATGCATACTTTGTAAGTATACTTATGTATGTGTATATATCAGCCCTGATGTGACTCCAGGAGCAGCCCCTGTCAAGCAGGATCATAAACAAACATGCTGTTGTTACCTGTTGCATAAATAGATGTTCACAAAAGAACTGAGAAGGGAGAACTTGGTGGTCCTTCTTGTGATACTATTTATTGATAACATTACATATATGTCATTACCACTCCTCTGTTTGAGTTTCTTCTGCCTTTGGYGCTAATTTGTTTCCACCTGTGTTTTCCATAAGGACATTTGTTATCTTAAAGAATCATGTAGTCATAGCCTTAAAATACCTCGGGAGGACAATAAGCCCTAATAAATTGTGCCTCTGACATTCCAAGCAGCTGTCTGTATACYACTTTTTATTTAGATACCTACAGTTTTTCTCTGAAGTCTTATCTGCTCTATTTAAGTAGCAGTTCTATCTCAGCCAAACAACTGCAGTGTTTTCAAGGATCAGAAGTGAGTAATTTTACGGAGATCCATGTGAAGGAGCAGTGAAGGGTACTGGGGTTGTTYAGGCTGCAGAAAAGGAGGCTCTGGAGAGATGTTATCACTCTGTACCACTAYCTGAAAGAAGGATGTTGCAAGGTGGGAGTCAGTGTCTTTTCCTGAGTAACAATCAATGCAGTGTGAGAGAAAGTGACACTAAATTTCACCGGGGGGGCTTTGATTGGATATTAGGAAAAGTTTTTTCCACTGAAAGAGTTGTCAAACATTGGAACAGGCTGCCCAGGGAAATGGTTGAATCTCCATCCCTGGAGSTATTTGAAAGATATGTAGGTACACATATCTTTCATAGAGGTACATGGTTTAGTTGTTTCTTGACTCAGCATTGCTGGGTTAAGGGTTGGCAATCTTTTCCAACCAAAATGAGTCTATGCTTTTGTGTTTACTCAGTTCCATGTAATGTATTTCAGTAGTCTTATAATTTCTGGAATTTTTTTTCCAAAAAAATTGACAGATTTAAAGGGTTTTTTTTTTTTTAAAACATGAAAATGTGTGTAGGCATAATCCAGTGTTTTCCCAGACATTCTTTAGCTAGCAATGGAAGACAATGGAATTGGAAATTTACCTTAAATCTAAARTGCACTAATAAACAAGTAATACTCYATTAGCTTTAGGTTAACATAGTACYAATGACCAACTCTGTTTTCCTTTTTCATGCTTTCTGGAAGACTCAASAGGAAAATAATAMTGTATATAAACAGGAACAACAACACAGAGAMGTATACTCTCATTGGAGTAATTGAGAGAGCATAGTAATGTCATCCTGGTGGGTTTTCTTGTGAAAATTAGAATTCCAGAGTAAGTGGTAGGCAGGCTATGCAGAACAAGTAAATAAAATTTTCAGTGTCAGCATTGCAAATATG
>CADDXX010000281.1:224265-249013 GCA_902810485.1 Alauda arvensis
ACAACAGGAATGGCCTGAGGAGGTTTAGATGAGGAAAAATTGCTTCACTGAAAGTGTGATCAGGCATTGGAATTGCCTGGGGAAATGATGGAATCTCTATCYCTGGCAGTATTTAAAAGATATGTAGATATGGCACTTGGAGTTTAGCAGAGGATTTGGCAGCACAGGCTTATTTTTTTTTTTTTGATTTTAAAGAACTTTTCCAACCTAAATGATTCTGCAATTCTACAATTCTATGATCCACTTAGACTTCTGGCAAAGACAGAACTACTACTCAAAGTCATAAAATGTAATCAGTTGCTTAAATGCTAAAACAGATTTCCAAGAAATTTCCTCATGACTTTAATGTCTATGAATTTCTTAGCTCCAGTAGCCTTACTGTAAGTCAAATCTTTAAGGTCAATATAGAAATAGCAGAAAAGGGTGTGAGAGAATCTGTCCTTTTGAAGCTGTCCTTTTGAATTAAGATTTCTAAGAAATGGAAAAACATGTTTCTTACTCTTCACTCAGAGACAGGAGATTTTAGCAAAAGTAGCTCAAAGGTGTTGTCATCAAGATACAGCAATGGCCTTGTTGTTTGTGCTGTGTTTGATGCACCCCTCAATACTTTAGAGCTCCTGCTTTTATTCTGTTTCAGAGCAAATTTATGATGTCAGCATTTGGCAGTGTAATAATACTTTCATTCTGAGAGTATTATATGCAAATATATTCAAGCCATAAAGTATATGATAGATGAAAAATCAATATTACAATATGGTATAGATTTTATATACCCACAAGACCTGACTCTTAAATAGCTAAACTAATTTGTCTAGTAAAATCCTATTGGTATCAAGATTTTGCCTCCTCTTCTGGGTGCAGAAAATTCTTTTACTTTCAAAATCAAAACAGTTGAGCTAAAGAAAAGAACCTATTCCTTTGTCAGAAATATCCAGTTTTCTTCCAAAGGAATGTAGAAGTTTATTCTCTTTTATAGTTTAAGCTGTGAACATTTTTCTATATATATGCGAATGAAGAACAGTCTAAATATTGTGAAAATAAATTCTTAATAATCTGCAATTAAAAATACCCTAAAGTCTCTGCTGATGATACCTTTCAGTTGCTCCACCACCCTTTTGCTTAAAGATTTTTCTATTTTGAATGTTACTATTGCAGAGTCATTGTAATCAAAATAATTACTGTTATTTAAGAGGTCTTCTTGCSTGAATTGCAGTCTAGAATGTGTTATATTCATGTTCCTGATAATAATAATTTTGTAGGACTGATGCCTATTTCACTTTGAGTTGGTGGTTTTTGTCATTATTCCCATTGCCATTTTTATTGTTAGTATTGTATCATCCTATCATCCTGATCCTCATGATCATCATCATAATTAGAAATTAGCAAGGCACTTTATTGGATAAACAGAATTTAAGCAGTGCAGGAACTCCTGGATTAGGTGCTCAGTATGTAATATAACAAAATATTGGCAGTATTTAATATAATAAAATATTACAACTTTATGAATATGCATCATTGTATGCCCTGCAGCACCTCCAAGAAACTATCAAATAAACTGTATATTTTGTTATTTCAAACCTAAGTATTAATGAATTTACAGCTGTCTATTTTAAACTAGGGTCAAAAGATAAGTATGTCTCTCTAAATTGAATGCAAAATTTGCTTCATAGATCTTGTGGCTTAATAAAACTGGGAGGAATTTAGTACATCCAGACGTAGTGTACATTATTGTTCCTCTGCTACACTTGTATACAAATTGAATTTAAATTATGCGTTTTTTAGTCCAGTTAACAAAACTATTGCTTTCATGATGTTTGTTTGAACATGGTTCATTGCTTGCTGGTTCCACAGAATGAATGAATCTTAACAGAATTCTTTTCCATGTAATTATAACATTCTATTATAATCCAAAGGGTTAGTTCCAAAGAGTAAAGCTTCATAATTATGTTTTTTTTATTTTCTGTAGGATATTTAGACTTTGGAAGTGAAGCACTGTTTATGTGTATTTTAAAATAAAGCACTGTCTACATTTCAGAKGAATAAGTTATTCTCTCAAGCATTAATTTAAATGCATCTGTAATTTTGATATTTGTGGTTCTGCTTTTATGTCTCGTCAGGAGCTACAACTATTGAAAAGTATGATCTCAGAACAAACATATGGATTCAGGCTGGAGTAATGAATGGCAGGAGGCTTCAGTTTGGTGTTGCTGTCATTGATGACAAGCTGTTTGTCATTGGAGGCCGGGATGGGTTGAAGACATTAAACACTGTTGAATGTTACAATCCAAAGACCAAGGCTTGGACTGTGTTACCACCTATGTCAACACACAGACATGGCTTAGGTAAGAAAAAAATATTTTTAAAACATGAAACTTTTTTTTTTTTTTGTTATGTAACTTTTAATGGAGAACTCAGTACTTTTAAGCTATGTAGCATTCTGACCAGTAACAATAACTGGGCTTTGCAATACTGTTGTTACAAGTCATAGAAAACTGATCTGTTAATTATCTGTTAAAACCATTGGTGTGATAGAATTGTTGAAAAGTCATGAAAAACAGAAATGAAAGACACTGATATGATCTGCTCCAGAAGGCAAGGATAACCCAGGTTCTTGTTAACAGATCCCTTGGGGCARTAAGACCACACTGAATAATTGTTGTTTGTAAATACACACATGTAGGGTTTATTTTAGAACTATTTGGTTGCAATGGGAAGCAGGTATGTAGCCATTTTGGTTATTATTATCTGTAGTAATATAGCAATATAAAAGCATAAAAATAACATTTAATAAAATGYATATGGAAAATAAAGAAAGAGRAAGAAAGGAGAAGATTAGAAAGATCTTACGACCCATGGATCAATTACAAGACTTGATTGTTGCAATTTAGGYGTCTGTTGTTTGAAGTGATCACAGTCTTGATCCATTGGGAGTGGGGGAAGCACACAAAGCACAGAATTTGATGGAGGGGAGTTTTGCACTGACTTTTGCAACATTGTAGATCATGTGTTGATCCACACTGAAATGAGACTGGGGGTGCTTTCAGGGGAAGGTTAATAGTTTATGACATGACAGCTGCCACTCATGTCAGCATAGTTGAGACTTCAGAAGGCATAAATACTCCCATGCCTATATGTGAATGTCAATGTTTCATGTGAATCTGATCTTCCAAGGGGGTAAGGTGGCTGGACAACAGRAGAAGGAATTTTACAACTGAACCAGCTTGTGTAAGGGAGGGCACTCTCATGATTAAAAGAACAATMCTGCCTCCACAAGGTCTGCTTCTTCCAGACCTCATCCAGGTGGGTGGTCACCCCCTCTGATTTATGTACACCAAAGGCTTCAGCATCATCCACCCAGAAAATTCACTTCCTGCCCCTTGGGGGATGCAAATCCTGGCCCACCAAAGCACCCTAACAACCTCCACAAATGGGCAAATGTTTGACCCATTAACCATTAACATGTCAGCCTCTCACTGACAGGTTTAGGGATGAAAGTGTTAAAAGCAGGAGAGTGATGAGGAGGATGGCAGATTTGCTCAAGTGACCTTGCAGCCTGTAATGTTAAAGCCTGGAGAATAACAGGGTGGGAACCCCATAAATATATTATGCTTACTGCTTTTTATCTCTGTTTTGAGAAGTAAAATTTCTGTGGAGAGATAACATAGGTGCTTGGAGAGGCCTATGGACATGTTTGAGCTCCCTGCTTTGGGAGAGAGATCAAAGCTCAGAGGTCATAAAAAKCCMGAGGAGRTCCCAGCACACTGGTAAACTATGCAYATGTGGGTGCTTGATAAAAAGGTGCAAAGAGCAGTCTGGCCACCTGCTAGGATTGGACTAAGTTGCTGTGCTCCTGCTTGTATGTCTCTGCCTGGGTGTTGCTTTGGCATCCTCTGGTTAGGAAGGTAATAAATAGAAAAGAAATTTACTCTTTGCATTTCAGCAGTGGTTTTGTGGTTGTTCCRGCTGCCTGCCTGTGTTAACTCAAGCAACACACTATGTTATCCTGTCCATCCCCCTGAGCTGCAATCAGCAAGCCCTGTATTGTACTGTTGCATCAATACCTCACAAAATGACCATGCTTTCCTGCCCTTCACTCATGTTGTTGGACACTTGTAGTATGCATATGTACTGTTGCTGTTAAACTGGTCTTACAATAGAAAATAGGGAYGGGAATCTATATCAGATGGCATCATGGCACTAAATATTTCACTGATTTAAAATGGTTTCCTAAGTTTAAATTTAATYTTAAACTAGAAAATACATGAGAAAATACATGAATTACATTCAAAAATATGTCATGTCTCTTCTGCTAGTGTGCCAGAATTTTACAGAATCAGTGCTGTTCCCCAGGGTGGTAAAAATGCAATGACTTCAGCTATAACTACAGCAAAGTAGTAATACAGTATTAGGGTAGGCTTCATAGAAAAAATATTTGTCTTGGTRACAAAAGAGATGACTCTATGATTAAAAACCCTTGATGATCAGTTAAAAAAAATATACTATAATTTTACAGATGCTTTTGGTTAACAGATTCAAAAAATACCATTATAGTTTAAATTGAGGAATGCTGAGATTATGACTGGAGAAAATGTTTTCTATACTAGGAAAAAAGGAACAAATTTTGGTATTTGACCATTTGAAGGTTTTTTTTTTTTTTGTTTACTATAAAATAATTTTTAAATTTTTATATTGAAGTAATACAGGCTTTTTGTAAACAACACGTGAAGTGAGGAAATAGGTCCAAGTTGGGATGATTAAATGCAGTTGTTTGGGAAGCATTAGAAAGGTGTTATTTACTTGGARTTGTGTGCTAATCACATTATTACCTGAGAAGCTTAGTTAATAGAATTTAATTACTATTTTTTATTTTAAATTTTCTAGTATCCTATAGTTATTTCAGTAAATGCCCTTTGTAATGGAAGTTAATCTCAAGTAAATACATCTTATTTTTATTATTTATTTTCTAAACTATATTACATTACATCCATGCAGTAATAATGCTAGAGCAGTTTGAATTGGATTTTGTATACAYGATAGAAATAAGCACCCATCCTTACATGCATGTTTTTTTTGACATAGCAAACACATTGTCAGATGTACCCCATTGTWACTAGGGCCACAACCAGGTACTACAATTCACTTTATCTTGTCTTCCTATWATCTTCAATAGAGCCATGTGTATAGAAGTTGATACATGTAGAAGTGAGGACATAAAAGTTGACAGGCCTTGTAGTGAAAGTCCATAGTGTAGGAAGTCATATGTTAGGCAGTTTCAAAGGTGCCAATTGAAGATGAGTGAAAGCTCTTTTAATGGCAGTGTTTGAARTAAGTGGTGCTAAAGTACAAAAAAGAAAGGGCAGACTGTGGGATCCAGAACTATTATTTRAGTAATAGTGATTCTAATATTCCTGTTGAGAAGTCCATTAAACAGAATGGAATATGAAAGAGCAATAAGACACCAGAAAGGTGGTGAAAGGCAAAAATGAAATATAGGAAAGGTGAAACTTGACAAACAGGAAGACCAAATCAAAATCCATATAGGAAAGCAAGAAAGAGACTGAAAGAACAAAGATGTGAAAAATGTAAAACAAACTGTGTTTTCTAATTTTAGTGTTTTATGAAGCAGCTCTGTATCCACTTTTTCAATTTCTGTGCTGAACTTAATGGTCTATGTAGAAGAGAGAGAAAGGAAATATGGAACCAATGATAGACTAGTTAGAATGTTAGATACAAAGTCCAGTTTTTTTTAAAAGTGATTTTTAAAAAAACAAATCAAAAAGCTAAAAAAACCTGGTACTTGGCTTGTCTCTACAAAAGAAATTAAGTGCCACAGTGAGAAAATTAGCTTCCAGTATAATCAAGTGATAACAGTAGTGTTTTCAGGAAGGTGTTCTAAATTGTCTTGTTCTTTCAGTGAGCTATGTAAAGTGTTTTTAAGTTTCTGTTTTAGGCTTTGGAAAAATATTGATCTCGCTATCCATAGTCAAGCCCTTATTTGCAAGATGATCAGTRTAGGAAGGAGGCAGACAGGGAACGATATTACCTCATAAAATCCTGTACGTCTTAGAGTGGAGGCAACTTACATRTTTTTCCTCCTCCCATCTTGGAAGAGAGAATCTTGCCTATTGCAATCATCTGAGTGAAAATGCTATAAAAAATTATTAATAGCTGATGCGAAAGCCTTAGATTTATTTATATAGGATATAGGCCTAGRGTAGATAGAATTCACTCTACCCAGAGTGAATGGTCATGGAAGACCCAAAGAATTTCCAATTCTCAGTTTATACAGTAGATTAGGCTTCAACCTGTTGTTCTGAAGAAACTATGTAATATAAATGCATTTTAAAGGACCTGAGGGGTATGCTTGGAATTAGAGTGAATACTTGCTTMTAATGTGGTTGTCATGAAACTAGGAAACAGGAATGAATATCTAAAAGACTAAGTTCAGAACTCAGAAGTGGAAAGAGAATACATGCAGTTAGGGAGTTACAAGATAAAATATCCCAGAATATCTTAGATGTTGTTATTTGACAAATGGCACTATGTGTTTGCATGAAGGCCTATTTCCATATTTCACTGAAAGGGAATGATCCACCGTGCTTCTTAGATCCAGTTTGATTTTCAACTTTCATTCTTACTGCTCTAGAGTCCAACTCATGAGTCAGAGGGAAGGGAAAAAATTTCTTTTTTTTTTCAGAGAGAAGGGAAAAAAAATACAGGGATTCCTCTGTACCTCTCAAGTAGTAATGAGAAACACTACTAGAGGGAAAGATTGTGGAGAAACTGAACTATCAGTATTCTTACTAGATAGTGCATCTCAGAAGTAAAATGCATGTATAAGTAATATAAGTAATATAAAAATATAAAAATCTAGACATAAAAAATARTTATGCTAAGCCTATTTTTTTAAGCCTATATTTTTTAATCACTAAATTATTATTTAGAAAATATCTACYTTTAAAAGTATTCAAGTGTTGGCTTCTTCATTGATTCAAAATTAATGAAATGGTTTACAATTAATGTTTATATTTTCCAAAGGAATTATTGTTTTTACAATGGTTTTACATTGTGTGAAACCTTAGGACATAAATACAACTTAGAGATCTAAGAATTTATGTAGGATTATGTATGTACATAAGTAGGCATATGTACAATGGAGCAGAACAAATGAGATGGCATAATCTGATTTGCATGGGAAAAAGATTAAATAATTTRTAGCTTAGGAGCAGTTCCTGCTTCTCAAGGGACAAAAAACACTATTGAGTAGATTGGAAACTCAGAATCTGGTAATGGAAAAATAACTTAAATTTCAGTTGCACTGGCACTTCTAAAAAGAAAGCCAAAGATATTGTATTGGGTATTTATGCCTGTATATGTGTATGGTTTGRGAGATGTCAAAAACGTAGATTATTGAAAAAATATTTAAGGTACAAAATGAAACCAAAGAAATTTAGTAAATTTTTACGAGTACTTCTGTCTAAATAAAGCTAGCATAGTAATGAAGCACATGATATCTGAAAGGGCTAGCAGTATCATAGTAGCATCAATGGAACAGCTTGCTTCATAAAGCAGTAAGTTGAAAAAAATAATTATTCTGTATAATAATATTTCTCTATATAAATAYTGACATGAAGAAGATATTTTCAATCCCATTGCTCTCCCTTGGTGAAGTAAATAGAATAATTTCTAATAATAAATTTGTAAAACTTCAATAGCTTTTTTWAAAAAAGCCTGCAGTGCAATATCAGAAAAATTATCCGATACTAGAAACTTTAATAGATCCATAATAGCAAAACCACTATTGGATCATACTGAAACAAGTGAAGGAGAAACACATAGGTAACACATATTTGCTACTACAAATTTATAATGAACAGGTCATTGAAATAAAAAATTATATATATTAAAGATGCATTTTATGAGATTAATGTGGAAAGCAATCCACTCTACTTTGTTTTATGCCAAATAAATTTTCTTTAGGAAACAAAGCCTTTGAAGAATGAGTGCTTCTAACAGATTTTTTAAAACAGTTCCACCAGGAAAACATAGGTTGTAAGGATTCATGAGCACCATAGATCAGATACACAGCAAAGTACCAAAGCAATTAACTGTACAGGCTGTCTGAGTTTTACCTCTTTCCTGAAACATAATATAACATAGATGWCTGCTTACTCAACACTGAAAATCTAATGATGAATGAGACCTCTCTTTAGTTTGAAAGATAATTTTGAAGTCAGTGAGAGCTGAACTTTCATTTTCCCTTTTAAAAACTTTTGCTATGACAGTTAAGCAATGATGTAATTTTAGATAGTGCTTAAACCCCAATAAATATRTATTTGTCTGTGGAGTTACAATATGCCAGAAAGCATTCCAGGAAGAGTAGAAACCATTAAAATAGATTACAAATATAAATAAAAGCTTGATCTAGCCTTAACACTCCCATTCATGGTAGCTATAAAATAAACTATACTGATGTAGAAGATAAAAGAGTTCTTTGTTCTTTTTTCTCCAGTATCTTGCATGATAGCTTCTTCTTTTTATGTATCACTATTCCTGGGATATGAAAGAGCCAAAAATGGCAAATTTACATCTTCCATCAACATACAACAAAAAATAAGTATGGACTTTTTTCTAGGTCTGAATTTTTTTATTTTCAGCATAAGTCCAGACTTTTGTATGTTGTCTGTATGTAAAAGAAATCACTCTGTGGAGATGAAAAAGCACAGAGCTGCAGAGACAGATGTATGAGAATCTGAGATTCCATTCTGGATGTCAGGGCATATACGAACCTGGAGGCCGGAGATGAAAGGCAGGAAGAAAGAAATGTCAGTAAAATGAAGAGAATTGAATTAGCATTGAAATCAACAGATTAGGTCATTAGTATGATAAAACTAATTAGTATGATAAAGCTGTAATTATTTATGACTAATTAATTTCCCAATATTGTGGAGCAACTAGTTATAAATAAAGGAATTATTGAATGATATAATAATATTTTTGCATAATGTTTATTAYGGTGCCAGACAGCTAGATAAAGGAAATTTTTCGAGATACTAGTTTATTAGAACATGCAGACAACTGAAAATATTGTAGCACTTCATGCTATCACATATATGATACTGACCAAATTCTATTGAGCTGGGTAGTGATACTCCAGATTTCCAGAGTATACTGCCATACAGGATGGAATATAATTTTGATCAGTTGTAATCAGCTGAGAAAGATTCACGTTGCATAAAAGTTAAACTCAAGATCCTATTGTAAATATCTTATTTCTCTGCAATGGTGRATCTTTCTGGGTACATCAGCATCTCATAAAAACAATGCTGTAGGTAAGATGTTTGTTCTCCATCTTTATGTGGTGATTTCTATGAACAGAAGGCCCCACAACACATTGCCTCCCAAAAAACCCAACAAACAAAAAGGCCCAAATCTAYTGCTGCCTAAGCATTCAGTGGAAGAATTCTGCAACAGACTGCCTTACTAGAGCACAGCAATGTTCTGATATAGCTGTTTTTTTTTACCCCAGAAGCAGCTGTTAAGAGATTAGTTTGAGAATCTTTCTTTCAGGCAACATTGACTAATGTGCCTCTATTTAACTATGTAGTTAAATTATTGTTATGTTTTCCATGTAAAATCTCAGGAAATATATGCTATTCTGTCTGCTTTCACTGTGGGTTGCAAWAAGGCCTAAGTGCTTTAAAATATTTTCTCTGCAATATTGATTTGCATGTATATTAAATTAATGCTTTGGATTTTTCTCCTAATCATGGGGAACATTGAAGGGATTTTTTTTCTTAGTTATTAAGTACCTTTTCTTTGTAGTTTGCAYCTTTACTAAGTAGTAGATCRTGACCCAATTGACTAAAGAGTTACAGATCAAAACAGCAACACTTATAATAATTTCTTTCTGAGGCATGTTCTCAGGATAATAGTGTGGCAGAGTTGAGAACCCAGCACCTTATCTACAAAACTAAATGTAAATAAAGGGTCGACAGGCAAATCTTTGCTTCTACACATTTGCATTATATTAGCAAGTTAGTGTAATATCTGCTGGCCCAAGAGGGCAGTGATATTGCTGTAATTCTTTAAATCAGCCTTGAKACTTACTTGTGAATTTACGTAGGAATAGGTATTTTCAACACTGAGTCACAGAATATTCACTAAGAMAGGTAAGTCAGGTCCAATTCTCCAGTAAATGATGCACTAAATTCCAAGACTGGCCTATGGCAGTCCTATATGCAGAATCCAAGGAACAGTGTTTGTATTTCCCACTCAGATAATATTATGGCTTTGAGATTTAATGATTTAATGGTTTAATTAATCATGTAATTCATGATGCATAATTTAAAGCAAATTGGACTTTCCATTCTTTGATACCACTACTATGGAAGAAAAGTGGTTTAAAACCTAAAGAGGGAAATAACAGAGTAAGGAAAAGCAGCAATATTMATTACAATTARTATGAAATTGTATAAATAYGCTTCTGTGGGTGTGGGTAAGAAARGAGATTGTTAAAAATGTKCTTCTACCTGGRYATTAAATAAATGCAGAGCTTAAAAGGGTAGAATAAAGTCTGGATGTTATTTGATCAAGTTTCATACTTGGATAACAAACCACTAATTTGTCCTCTCACCTTCAACATCCTAGTGTATGTCTGTTATCTTCTTGAAAGGTAATATCCTTATTTAAAGTTGTTGGATAGAAGTATATCCTTGCCAGTTAAAATTTCATGTCTCTACAAATATCAAAATCCAGAAACTATAGTAAARCTAGCACCACAGATAATTTTCTTGACATTTTGTATCCAAGTGTCGGCATGAAACTATTTTTACAATTGGTTTATAAAAAACGACACTTTTAAAAATTTCGGTCTGTAAAATTAGATCCATTAGGCAGATAAGGAACTGCAGAATTAAAAATGTTATAGGCAGTGCTCCTTTATTTTGTAACATTACAGAAAAGCAATTTAAAATCCCATTCCAGTCTTCAAGTATAAATAATTGGAACTGTACAGATCGAGCACCTAATTAGGCATAATAGGGTTTTTGCTGCAGAGCTTTGTGAAAGCAATCAAAAGGAAAATGCCTACCATTGCAAACTGGACAATTAATTTTTCAGATCTCATTTAGTTTAGAAAGAATRCTGTTTGCTTTTATAAGTTCCTAAGTCAGAACGCTTAGAAAAATTATTTTCCAGGAACTTTTTTTGTTCAGGAAAACATTCTCTGCATTATACTTACTGTACTTAACTATTCACGATATTGCTGAAAACATATCTCCTCTTAAGAAAACAAGTTGCTTCCTTTCCTAAAAAGGATGTTCATAGCTGGCTCAGCTCTCCAACAGTATGAGAACTAGAAAAGTCAAACTGTTCACAGTGTCAGGTAAATGAAAGTAATTAATCAAAAGATGGGTAGAAGAAATTACTCCCTCAATGCCAAAATTATTATTTTTTACAAATTAAAAAAAGTAAGATCTGATTTTGCCAATCCCAAGTTCTTTGCTCAGATAAATAAAAACTTTGGTTATTTTATTATTATATTAAAATACTCCCTTTCTGAATGTATTATTACTTTTGCCAGAAGACAACAAGGCATTAGTATCATATGAAAAATTAAATCCAAGAGGATGTTTTTTCTTTTTCTTGTGCCTTAAATGGGTTTTGCCAAATTATTGAAGAAGGTGTAGTAAGAAAACATATGAGGGCCTTATGTCCTTTCTCTTCTCTTAGCAAACTCCCCTGAAAGAGCTAACAGCATTATTTTTCTGTGCAATTTGCTTAATGACAAGTAAGAGTTCAAGTGTCAGCTGGAAATAGTTATTTTTTCTTTTAGAAACAGGAAAATCCCATTCATGTAGATATTTTACAGTATCTACATTCTGAGTGTAAATCTAGGTGAATGTTTATTATCTTGTGGACATAGATGACAGAAAACAAAATTATGTACTCTGACATWAGTTTACTCTAAGGTACATAAGGAACAGGAAAACCTGTCTCATAAAGTTGAAATGAACTCTTGATCTTCTAACATACTGGTCAGTATCTTGACTACAAAGAGATGAAAAATCTTATCTCAAGAGACCWCACAGAAATTGGCTGCACCATTTTAAAAAATAAAAGGTATATAGAGTTCAGTACCTTTTGCTCTTTAAGGGGGAGAAATTCTACAGTGTGCTAATAGGATTGGAACTCTGACATTTCAACACAGACTACTTACAGCAAATTTAATTTTTTTCTTCTATTAAAACAAATGACCTGGAACATTCAGAAAAGAGAATAGTCATGCTTCATCAATTTTACTGGAAAATATTTTGCTTTGTGATCTTGGGGAATGTGTCCCTTAAGATTTTGATTGTGTTGTTGCCTTTTGCTGTTATCATGGGCTGTTCAGTGATTTCAGTCAGAGAAGAGGTGTACTGCAATCCATCCTGTGTGATRAGGAGGTTAACAAGCAACATCTTTGGGACTACCAATTAGTCCATGTGTGTGATATAAAAATCACATATAAGTTCTGGCWTCTAAGTTTAGAATGAATTCAAATGCTTGAATTCAGTGCTTGAATATTGAATTCTTCATATAAGACACAGTCTCTTTCATATAAAATGTGTATTTATATACTTATTTGCTCGRGATGATTATATTATCATTACTACTCATTAGAATATTTTGAAAATATGATGCAAGCACTGCCTAATGGGTAAAGGCAATACTTCTGTGTAGCTTAGAACATTGCCAGCCTGGCTTCTTAGAAAATAAAAGAATGAAATGTGGGGCTGTGGGTGTGATAGGTGGGTCTAAACACAGGTAACAGAGATGCAACCAGCAGATGCACGTTCGTGCAGTAGCTTCCACAAAAGGCCACCAGAAGCTACTGTGGGCAGTATATTGGTTTCTGCAATGGGAAAAAATCAGAAGGAACTGTGCATCTCACAAGGTTCARTCTGCATTGTATAAACTCAGAAGAGTTCTCATGAGAAGAACAGAGACATCATTGAAGACTATTTTCTGTATAAAGCTCCGTTACTTAATGTTACTTTTCTCTCTTTGTGACATGCAATGCAGAGAGAAAGTAACATTRTATTAATACAATGGGCTTATCAGTCTTCGTTGACATAAAAAAAAAGTAAAAGTCCATGAAAATGCAGGAAGAATGGTATTTTGAATAAGGGGAAATCAAATTTCCTACAAAAAGTGAATTAAATAATTGTAATGGCTTAATTTTCAACAGGAAATAGATGAGAATAAAACTCARCTATGAAGGACTTGAAAAAATACTTAATGAAATAAAAAGAGTAATTGAGGAAAAATTTTTATATCCTAGTGAAAGTTCAAATAGGTTATCTGAGGAAATAAGAGCTGGAAATTTCAAAACTGCTGTGTTTTTATGTGCATCATGGATTCCTTGTGAAGTTCACTGGATAAAAATACAACAGTGTTTATGTGTGAAGGTGAGAGTTTGTGTGTTTCCACAACATTATTGGTGTGAACACCAATTATATGTACATGTATGTGTATAGAAATAGTTACCCCCCTGAACTTTCTTTGAATAYGATTCATTTTTTATCCCAAAAAGAACTTGATTTTCTATTTAACTTTGCATTTAATAAGAGTATATAGATGAAAAGCAAAGGAGAACCATGCTTTTATAACAAACCATAGTAAATAATTTTTTTACAATGTAAACCTCTTTGTTCAGCATTTAAGACTTTTTAAAAATATTAGATACTAGAGTAAACAAAAAAAGAAAACCACCCCCAAAATGCATAAATTAGTGTATAATCCCCTAATTTTTATATGACCACTGACACATCTTCTCACAGAAAACTGGTTRTGTTCTGAGATAACATATTGATCTATATGGATCATGACTTCAATTTRATATCCACTTTAACATTCTGGAAAAATTATAACTGGAACATTTGATTAAATAGAAAGAATTTCTTGACAAGGCAATGAGAACAATTGGAGAAGGAGTTCTATAGAAAAAGAAAAGGTTCAACCTTCATTTGGAGGAAAATTTTTCTAAGGGTTAGTAGGGTTTTTTGAATTATTTTCTTTATAGGTTAAAAAATATTAAAAAACAAAAATCAACACCCAAAATKCAGGAACACTTTCTGTGAACAATGAGATGAAACATGTTCAAACTCATTGATAAACATAGTTTTAAAGTAAAATAAGCTTTTAATGATTTTTTAAAATTACTTTTTTGAAATAGAATTAAACATTTCAAAACAAAACACAGGAAGTAGAATTAAAATTTTTTAAAGTTTTAAAATTTTAAAATTTTTTAAGATTTTAAAATTAAAATTAAGGATAGACTTTTCTGCAAGAAAAAACAAAGCCATTCCCTGAAACTTTAAYGATCTCCTGTTTTCTGACTTTTGATGAGTTCAAATCGTGTGAAATAGAGTGAGGAAAAGAAAAGACACTGACTTAGAAATAGGACCGGATTTAGCCTGAGATTTTTCAGAGTGATGTTAATTTGGGATCATGGATTCATAGAATGGATTTACYGTACTCACTGTCTTGTAACAAATGGTGCTTAGCTATAACTTATCTTCCAGARCCTTCTTAGCTTAACTGAAGAGACTGTGAGATAGAAAATTCATCAGTTACTTTGACTGGGTGATTTAAATCCCTCATAGTTAAAAAACTTATTTCTTATTGAAATATTTTCAACTTCAGTTCTCACGCATTACATTTTTAAAAAATTTTTCTTCAGTAGATAATACTCATATATCCAACATTATTTTTCTGTGAAGGTGTGTGGTTATTTCTCTTTCTTTGACAGAGTGAAACTGAGGAAACGGCTTGCATTTCTCAGTCTAAYTACTTGCTCAAGCCTTCAAAAGTATTTTTTGATTCTGTACTGGTCCATCAATCTTCCTGCTACTGAAAAATTGCATTATTTCTTCTATGTGGTTGACAAAAATGGTGAAAAAAGACTTCAACCTCTGTAGAAGCAATTCCATTCAATTAACTCCCCCTTAGGTTTACAATAATCAGAGAACTACCAGGTATCTAGTCCTTACTTTATAATGTGCTTTACTGCTATTCTAAAGAGCTAGTTCATGATCAGAATGTTATGAGAAACTAAAGAAAATACATAAATTTAAGAGGATCACATCACCGACAGGTTATTCTCTGAAGCAAACACTCTTCACAAGAAATGAAATTAAGTTTGTTTGACAAGACCTGTCTTTCACAAAGCCATGTGGAGCGGCATTAATTTTATTCCTGTTTGTTAATTCTTAATTAGTCAAATCTCAGATTGGTACTTCCATTTTAATTTTGAATATATAAGTTCATTTGTTGGTAGTGTTTTGGAAAACTTTTTTTTTTTTTTACTGCTGATAGAGGAAACATTTATCTTTTCTCACTTTCTCCTCCATTTTAGGAGTTACAGTGCTTGAAGGGCCTATTTATGCAGTGGGAGGACATGATGGTTGGAGTTATTTGAACACAGTTGAGAGGTGGGACCCTCAAAGTCAGCAGTGGACATTTGTGGCAAGTATGTCAATTGCCAGGAGCACTGTTGGAGTAGCAGCATTAAATGGCAAGTGAGTAGGGTATGCTTACACAATTGAAACATTTCTTTTGAAAACAAATGAAGCTTATTTGTCATTKCTTTCCCTTATCAAGTTGCAGTGGCATTGAAATGTTTTGGAGTAGATCAAATGGTCAAAGCTGCTTTAATCACCCTRTTACTCTACAAGAAACTGGTTTCAATGGTGCATAAGCCATGCAGCAGACTAGCAGAAACAATATCTAGACAAATAACMCAGGAAATTTTGATCTAAAGTCACGAAGAGCTGTGTATGATTATGTATATCTATATGCCACCTTTGTTTCTTTTGCACAGCTGACCATATATTTGATGCTTCTTARTTAATAGATACTCAATTGAATTTTGCACGACTTATGTCAAACACTTTTTAAATTAAGTGTTCTCTGTGTCCCAGAAGGGTATAATGGGTGCCACTGAAAACCAAAAAACAGTGGTCTCACTGCAACAAGTAGAAATATGCCATTGATTTTTATTCTTTTTATCTGARTAACCATCTTTAAAAAATACCGAGTGTGTCAATAACTGCAASTTGAAAACATATGTAAGGACCTTTCAACTTCCTGGTGCTGTTCTTGCTACGTTGCTGTTCCACACAACGGACATGTACTGCATTCCTCA
This sequence comes from Alauda arvensis, assembly GCA_902810485.1. NCBI lineage: Eukaryota > Metazoa > Chordata > Aves > Passeriformes > Alaudidae > Alauda > Alauda arvensis. Next base: position 240,455 of record CADDXX010000281.1, read on the forward strand.
GGATGCTGGAAATGAGTATCTCATTGAGAAACATGATGTTGGATTTAACATTCAGCAAAGGAAAAARTATTTTGGTATGGAAGTTCTGAGGAGTTTTTTCTTGGTTATTCATTATGATTTCTTTCTTCTGCAGAGAATTAAATAAGTAAATAAATTAAATACATTAGATGTTCTTTGAAGTGAAAGAGTTAYAAACTATTCTATGTGTGTATCTCACACTGCTTTGGACACTACATAAAATGGATACTGGATGCTAAATATTTCAGAAGTGAGTTTCCTAAAAGACTTGAAAAATTGTGGTCRCTTCTTTTGTGTTTTAATGTGGGAAACTATTCCAATTGTAATCTTCCATTGCCCCATGGTTGACTTAATTTGTTTTCCATTTAAATTAATTTTAAGCAGAAAAATTAAAATTGTATTTTTTATCAGATTATGATGGAAACAAAAAACTTAAAGCTTTCATATTTTCATCTCATTAGGTTCTGGGCAAGGTGATTAATTTGTAAATAACCTCTTATTAATTCCCARTGTTTTGAAGTGTTTCAGAAGCTCACTTGTACAGACTATGCAAGTAAATTATCAATTTTGCTGCTCAAAAAAATTGAGAGCAATATTACTGAATTTGGCAAAACAGGATGCACAGAAATTAGTGTTATTTCACTGAAATACATTTTAAAAATGAAACTAAAAGGCTTATATCAAGATCTCTCCTAAAACATGAAAAGGATGTACATCTAATTTGAAAAATATTATTGAAGCAATAAAATCCTACTGAATTTCTCATAAATTCAGAAAAATAACTATCTGAAGGGTTTTGGGGTTTTTTGGGTTTTTTTGGGTTTTTGGGTTTTTTTTTGTTTTAAACTTAGTCCATTTGACAGGGTTCTTTTCTATAATCACGTTGCCTTGTTACATTTTGAAGTTGCAGTACTGTTTCACCCAAGAGGACTTMATAGAATATCTTCCTTTCTCCACAAAAAGGTCACCTGGTTGTTACTTCCAGATTTCCCACAGTAGTAGGATACAATAGTCACTATCCTTCAATGAGGAACACAGGCAGTATTCATTTTGTTAAATGTCTTAACTGTTGTAAGGAGAGATAGAACAACTAATAAGAGATAAAGGTGGTTTTCTAGATAAAAGAGATATATGACAAATTTATTTTACCAGAATTTCAACAGAACAATTTATCTGGAGCTACATATGAAATAAACACTTAAGAAGAAAAAAAAAAGTCAATAGGAAATTGATTTGAAGAAGAAAAGGACTGTATGCAATAACTAGGATGTCACAGTTACCCCTGGAATTCTTGAAAGATCTGTCCTGGGTTAAAAGAGTATAACAGCAAGAGCAAGTCCGTTAAATTACCAGACCATTCAAAATGGCACCAAAGGGGACAGTAACATATGGTTCACGTTGGACACATGAATACAAATGTGTTTGGACCACCTTAAGAAGCAACAGAAATAGAGTATTTAGTAGTTCATGGGTAAAATTAAAATCCTTGTGTTTGAAGAAAATTAACGTKAAGAAGTGAAAGAAGAGGTGAAAAAAGTTGTRTATTGTTAGGACAGAAAAAACCAGAAGAAGAAACCTGGGGGGAAGAAGGGAAATGCTACTGAAGAACACAAAATTTTCTTAATTAGAAAGATTTATGTTTTGTATTACTGTGTGGAATTCTGGTCATCCATATTGAAGGAAGTTCAAGTGAAATTGCAAAGGCCATATAATGTGTACCATGGCTATCAAGAATCTGTATAATACCAAAGAAAAAAACAAAGCTGATACAGTTGTCAAAAAAATAGATGCACAAAATAAGCTGCAATTCAGCTGGGAAAATAGAGATGAAATAAAAGTACAGGRACAGTAAGATCATGTCCACAAAACTCTCACCAGGTTTTAAATGCCTGTTTTATTGGTTCATATAAAGGATAATATTTTGTGKTTTTATGCAACACCAAAAACCGGAATCTGAGAATTTTCCTTTTCAGTAATATTTTTGTTTTCCCAAGTCAACAATAAGCTCTGGGTACCACAAACAATGTATGCTGAGGCTTTGGAGATTGCATCTCCATCTTCATGTGTTTCTCATAGTCAAATAGTACCTCAARAGTGGAGTGTGTTATCCTTACTATATATAAAAATAATTTATTTTTAACTTGATGTCTTTATCAATTTTTAACATATTTTGGTGGGTGTTGTAGGACTTGCCATGACTTTAGAATTTCCTAGGTTRAAAAACTGTCAGTAATTGCTTCTGATATGGAAACATCATCATCATCCTTTTTGCTTTGTTACTGTTAATAACCTTGTTGCACAGACTGAAAGAGAAAGAGTGTATGAACTTCCTCACATCAGCAATAGATAAGGGTGTTAAAACACTAAACGTGCGATGGAGAGCTACACTTTGAAAAAAACTGGTAGAGGATGGTGCTTTTGCCATGCAGATAATGAGTCAGACATTGGGATGGCTTATTTGAGTTCTTCTTTGGGGCTGACATAAGTGGCATGTAACTAGTGCACAGTTTATACTGTATAACACTAACATTCTGTGGTTGTCAGCAGATACTGCTGAAGCACTAGAGMTTTTCTGCAGCATAAGTTAGAAGCACCAAGGAACCAAAAGTGTGAAAAAGTCCATCTCTTCCAGAAACTTTGTTATCACTTAACTATTTCAAGCTTTTTTTAATGTCCTAATTTTAAACTCAAGAAGAAAAAAAAAACCAACTAGTTGACATCTTCAATCCAAGAAATATTAATCCTTTCACTATCTTAAAATTTAAATTACTCCAAATTTAGGGCTAATACCATAGCTATTTAGTAGCCTTCTATTMAAAAAAATTAATGTGTGGACCACTCATTCCCTAAGAGCATTAAACCTTTGCACTAATTTATTTTCAGATCATACTTTATGCAAATAGTTTAGACCTAAGTGAAAATGAAATTTAGTTTCCACACTTCCATTAGGAATGCATGCTCCTCAAAGACATTCTCTTTATTGTACACATTTATGTTATTCTAAACATTTTTGTGTCTCTACCATAACTGAAGTTTTTCTATATTGCTCTATTATATGTCCACAAGGACTGCATTACAAAAATTATTCCTTAGTTTCTACTGGTATGTTTGAAATTATGAATATTTTTTGAAGCTACTGTAGCTTTCGTGGCAGAAAGTCTGGCCCGTAAGTCTTGATCCCTTTAGCAAATATTAGTAAATATGTGTTACAAAAGGATAAAATACTCAGCTGTTGATACAATCCCCAGGCTGACTCTAARTGGTAGAACATCACAGCAGTGCCTTAAATGTCAAAAATCATGACTTTGACACATGCTGGCAAGCAGTTCAATCTCATTCTAATATCTTGGAGTCAAGAAAAATGAGTCCTGCCCTTTATTGATTGCCACATCCTCAAATTTGTGAACTTGATATTTCCCCCTGCTGCTATTGTTTTTATTAAATACCACACACTATTGTTGGTATAGGATGGATAACAAAAGCAAGGAAATATTTAATCTTAAGTTTTATAAATACAACTGTGTAAGTCTTTTTTTAAACTAATATTTTACTTTTATTTGAGGAAAAAATGTTTTMTAAGTATTTGTTGTCTCTGAAGGAAAGCAAAAGAGCAAGGAGAAATGATGCAAGAGAATATTATTCCCCATCAATATCCCTCTGACCGCTTACCATTTGCTATCACAGCAAAACAGACTTGACTTGGGGAAAATTAACACAATTTTTTTAGTAATAAAAATGGATTCTGGCTAGTGAGAACAAGCCCAAATTTTAAAATGCCACCTTCCTTCCCCCCTTTTCCAAGCTCAAGTTTGTCTTGTATAACCTTAAATGGTACAGGGGGATGGGAAATAGGGGTTGTAGTCAGACCATAATTGCTTCTTATGGCTCTCAAGACGATCAAGACACACAGAGTACTTTGTTAAAGACCTTTCAAGGGCTCCAAGCATCAGGACTTTATWATCTATAAGTCTTTCATACCTTCCAAAATGCTTCACACACCAGCACCYYGTTATTTAAAAATCTCTGTCTTGCTTCCCAAAGAYATCTCCAAGTAGCTCTCAGGGTCTGTCCATTCATGCCAGCAGCCAGTTCTTATTCTCCTTCTTCTCTCTTCCTTCCACACATCCAGCCCCTTCCTGTTCCTGGCCCAGGTGCTGGTCCCTGGTACAAAGTCTGACCTTATCTGTCCCTTACACAACCTCCTGTCCCTGGGTCTATYACAGTGCAGCAGCAGATGCCATCTCACTGCAACTGCAATAACAACTCCAGCTACAAGTGAGCCTCTTCCCAACCAGCTCACTCTTTATCACACCCATAGCTGGGAGAGCAAGGCTGTTCCCACTCTWGGATAATTAACACAGCTGCAACATATTAAAGTCAAGACTACCCTCAGCACTATCTCTGTCTCCTCACACTGTCTCCCCACAGCTTCTCTCTGCCACTCCTTCCTCACACATTTCCCTTGCTCCATCACGGGCTCTCCGTGAGCTACAGTCCATAACCTACTCTGATGTGTGGTCCTCATAGGCTGCTGTGCCTGGTGATTGTCTCAAGCAGGAAAATGCAATGCCAATGCTACAGGCAAGGTGCATAGGCTGACCTAGAGATATTTTTTTTTACAGGAACAAACTCCTAGGCATAGATCCTCTTAATCCAATCCAACATGTTTAGAATTGGAGTTRTTTGGCAAGTCTCATCTCTCTCTATCAATTAGGTTTCCATCCTTTTTCCTGTTTGCCTTAGACACTGATTTTTTTTCACATTTGTGCTGAMAGATAATCCAAAATAAAAAACACATTGCTTTTCTGACTGTGTCCTTTAAGTAATTATTTATTATCAATTGGTAATGTAAAATTTTATCTCTTACTTATCTGGAACAKATAGAATTTAGATCAGATTTCACATTTTATCAATTCTGCTTAAGTACTGATAGAATACACTAATTGCTTTTTTTTTTTTAATCCATTTGTATATACATATTTTTTATTTTTTCCCTTCACATCCATGCAAATTAATTTGTTACATTTTCAATTTTACTAGTTAGGGAGAGACTATACTACTACTAACTAAGTAGCTTTAGGATTTTTTAATAGTAATTTATCTATTTATATTCAGTTGCATTCATTCAGTTCCACCACTTTAGCAGTAATTGGATTCATTTAGTGATGGATTTTAATAAATTGGATTATTGTTTTGGCAGTGCTTTCCCAGCTATTCTCTATTTTGAATTGGAAATACAGAAAGCTAGCCAATACAGATGTTGGCATATGCACAGTGGAATGTTTTGTTTTCAGGTCATTTAATGAGCAAAACTGGAAAGAAACTTGTGTTATTTAGATCAATATTATGCCTGCTGTAAGTAGCAGTTACTTTAGTTTAATATGTCCCTTATGATACTTATGCACTATTACAAAGTAACTATCAGAAAGTTTAGCCTGCTGAACCTTAATTTTTTCAGAAAAACAGCAAAATTYAAACCAAATTAGTGTAAGCACAAGAAAGGTTCTCAAAATCATCTTGTAGTTAGTCACTCACCAGGAATATGATTGCTTTGGACTGACCTTGGAGAGATAAAGGTTAATAATTCCACAAAGTCCTTAACAGGAGCTCAGTGTTTGGCACAAGAGAATTAGGAATATATTACATTCATATAACCACCTACAAAACTTGATTGTATGGCTGATTACAACCTTTTCCAGAAGATCTGCTTCTTTGGCTTTCATGCATCGTATAATAAACTATCTGTGGCATTTTCTCTTAGCAGAATCATTAAGGCTTATTACTAATTCAGTGCCCTGGTCTGATCTTTTGTACTTTTGCACATAAATTCATATTGCCTACATGGTGCTCTCATGCAGCTCAGTGAATTTACCACTTAGTTCAAAGTGCATCATATTCTCTTTTTCTCAAGCAAGGTTTAACTTGTTATTTTACAACCAGCCTGTAAAATAAGAGACTCTGCACAGGTTTACTTTTTTTTCTGTGGGGCTAGGCTAGCCTTAAAAAGTTACAAATGAGAAAAACATATGTCAATCTTACAAGAGAACAGTGAAAAATCATGAAAATTTACTAGTAAAGTTTRCTAGGAAAATATTAAAGCCACTATTTTTCCTACAGGGCAAGGCAGATGCTTATGCAGCTAGGATGCCTTCCTCTTTAGAAACTAAGTGATGGGTAGGAGACACGGCAGATGGTAAAAACGTTGCTGATCTGCAGGGTGGGAACTTGATGAGCCTATTTTCTCTGACTATACTGTGGCCAGGGTCCCAGATGCTTGGACCACATTTCTATTTTGAATGTTTACTGCACATCTATATCTTTCAGTGTGAATGCCCCCCCACTGTGCCCTTCTCTTCATCCATCACCYATACAACAAAATTTTCGGACTAGTTGTACAACCAGCACGACTTATCACATAATTTGTGATAAGGTCTGTCATTCAGGTTCTGTAATAAGAAACTATTTGTCAGTACTACAGGATTTTTTTGGTAAGTTTTGTAATGAATGATAAATTCTACATAGATATGCATATGATCTAGTATGGTATAAATTCATTTGGACATATATGGTTACTTCAGGCCAAACAGACATAGTGAGTTCAGTTACTTTGTCCTAATACCTGGCAGAAAAAGGCAGTAGTGTCACTCCATCTAATTTAAGCTTTCAGATGTAACCAGTCTAGACAGCAGGAAGCAGCGTGGATAATTTAATTCTGGTTACAAGTAAAATTGCTTGAAACAAGTTCTTTCTATCAGGAAACTAAAATTTCCAGGGTAGGAAGTTGTTTATTCATAGCAATATTATCTATGCAAAGGCGCTTTTTTCTCTCAATATTTTCATAGAATGGCTTGAGTTGAAAGGGACCTCAAAGATCATCTAGCTCCAATTCCCCTTTCATGGGCAGAAACACCAGCCAATATATCAAGTTCTCAGGACCCCCATCTAATTTAYCAGTAGTTACCACCAATTCAGTTCMAGGAACTTACTCTATATTTTTTTCCATTTTTGGGAGGGTCAAATTCTATTTTTAATTTACTTCACTACTGCATTACAAATACATTAAATRCCCTTCCAAGCTCACACACAGAAATAAGACTTCATTAATGCTTTCCATTCACAAAACTATTGTATTTTCAACTTTTTCCGGTGAACTACATGGCTTAATCAAGGCAGCATGGATAAATATCTCTCCTATAGCCTGATTGCTAGGCCAGGTATGGACTCATTCAGCAATGCAGTAGTCCAGCACTGATGAAAATTATTACTGTCCCTCAGTTCTACCAAGCAGAYATCTTTTGTGACAGAGTAAATCTCTGCTGCTCTTTCAGACACRCTGAAAGGACAGAAAAGGCTACAAAAGGGCCTAAGCAAAAGACTGGATAAGGTCTTTGATATTCATAGTGAAAGAATTTTGAAAGGGAAAACCTYATTAAGAAATGCAGCAAGGGCATGATTCAAGTGGTTTCACAAGCCATACCCACCTCACATCAAAGGCAGTCTGGTCTTTTGAGGTTGGCTTGTCAAACTGAATTTAAAACTGTCTTTACTGAATAGTTATCAAAGGTTTGTAATGACAGAACTGAGATAAATGCTTTTGATCCAGCTGGTCATGATTTTTCCTAATGTTTCCTACTTTGAAACCTCTACTTCATTTTCTAGCCAATTATATATATAGTTATAAATATACGAATGTTCAGGCACCTCTTTCCATCTTAGTAAAAGAAGTGACAAAACCCTGAAAAGACAGAAGAGGCTGAGCTTGGCCTAATTTCATATCTATGCACAGTGTCTGAATCAGCTGAAATGTAGACATTTAGAAACAGAAATCTGTATCTCCACAGGCAGAACTTTCACTGTGGAGATAAAAGTGCTGGATGCTTTCTTTTCCTTGCTGATCCCTCTCTCTAAGCAGAGATACATAATTATTATTTTTATAACAGTTCTAGTTTTGATGGGATACACCATGAAGAGTAATTTAGCTTATTCAGAGAAATACAGTAWATTTTTCCCTATAGAAATTTTATTACGAACTTTTGCCAAGCTAGACAAAGCTGAAAAAATTGTTTAATTTGAAGTCATCTAATAAAATAGGACCCTAAGCTCTGAAAAGGAAGTAWGATTATTAAATAACTTTAATTAAAAGTAATTTTAAAGTTTCAGATAGCTGTACAATATCCTGAATATTCAGCACTTGTTGCAGAGTTGTTCCCTAGTCATTTTGGGCCTGTGTGAACATGGATTTAGAAATTTGACTGAAGACTGGAAACAATTTTTGATTGAATTGTTCAAGCTCAGCCACAACCAGAGCTTTAAAGCCATTACTTAATTTCCAACTTTTGTTGTCTGAACTATTATTATTTCACATTTTTGAAATTAAACAAAAATATTAGTGATTCCTTAGAGAGAAGAGATAGAAACACAATCAAACTCTAAAATATTAGTTCCAAAATATGATTTTGAAAATTAATTTTGTTTTGAATAGTGGGGAGCATTTTAGCAACAGACTAGGTGGTCCCAATCACTGGCTGAAAGTTGCTTTTT
>CADDXX010000281.1:249245-311183 GCA_902810485.1 Alauda arvensis
GGAATGTCAACATTCCTTAAATATCACAAAAAATGTTTTATCGCTGTTTATGGGTAGTTGAACCAAGTCACATCTTTGAAAATAAAGAGAACATCCTTGCAGATACCTATATGTAAATGTTTATATTTACATTTATATTACTGTAAATGTTTTTTGGTCACATATTTAAATATTTTTAGTGCTGTTCTTTAAGCTCAGCTGACTACTCCGAGTGCAACAGCTAGTTAGACACTGTAGACATCCACAGATTAACACAAAAAAATGTGTATCTTAATATTGATTTCATCTGTAGATACCTGATAATCGTAAAAAAAATTAAATGTATTAGGTATGGCTCCAAAGAAATAGTTGTAAAAAAAGAGTATTTACTTTATTATCTCTCATAGAGGAGTATGCATTCTCCTGGGKGCTTTAGTCAAAGCACAGGTATGTCTGTCAGGCATTACTAAAATGTTCTCAGGCTTCAGTGACATATATAGTGGTTGTACAGCACTTCCTTATTCATCAGCATCTATACCAAAGAAATGTAGTGGCAAATGCACATTTAAATGGCTCTGAATTCATGGAGTGCTTAGGACAGTAAAAGCTTCCAAATGAGTAATTGCTTTACAGAGACAGCTTTCACATCTGAAATTGCTTAGTGGTTGGACTTTAAAATAGCCTGTGTTTCTATTAGTTAATCTCCAGGCACTGTATAAAAGGCAACAGACTGCAAAAAGACTCATACAGAATGAATACAGYGGGGTGTTAGGGGGAAAGAACAATCAGAACCATTTCCTCCTGGGACYCATTATGAAGAGTATATATATGACCCATTATAAAGAGAACGAAACAAGTTTCTTGCCTGCAGATACTTACAAACACAACRACTTTTTTAAGACCCATTTCTATCATTTCAAGTTTAAAATACTCTTCAGAAGTTGTCCATGACTTTCCAACATAACTGTATCCTCATAAAACATTCTGATGAAGAAAAACAACACACTGTGCTTGGGGGTCATAATTTTCTTGCAAAGTAGATGTGTTGCTGTTAGTGTGGGTAAGAATTTTCTTCAGTGTAAGCAAGAGCTTTGAAACTGAGGTAGTACTTTTTGAAAATCCATGTTTAAAATGTAGCAGGATAGTCCTATCTGCAACGCATTTCATATTTGATCTCTGCTATATTCTAAGTGTAAAATTTATGCTGAGCATGTGCTCCCATTGATAGATTTTCTYATGTGGAATTTGTAGAATATCATGTCTAGTTTTCCATATTGTTTGTGCTTCCTAATACTTCGATGCACAGCAAAGCCACAGAGAAAGTATAATAAATGGATTGCATATTTCTTATTTGTCTGGATTACCAGTTATAAACTTTCACTTCTAGTTCCATCTCATAGATGATGAGCTTAGGCAGCAACCCTGCTTACATGAKTTTTAAACCTATAGAGACACACCTGCATGTCATTTGTGGTGCTCCTAACTGTATATGCAGTAATGAAAGAATGAAAATATTCATTAGCAGAAAGAAATATCTTCCTTTCTCTTCAGGTGGACAAAGAACTAAATAGCACATGAGTTTGGTAATAATATTGAAATTATCTGTATTTGTTCACTATATGAGATTCACATTATTTAAAAATATGGTTGTGTTTTTTTTTTGATTCTCTGATGTCAGATTAAAAAAAACAGTTCTGAGCTCTTGTTTTATCAACATTTTTATTTGTGTGGACTTTCTTAGGTTGTATTCAGTTGGAGGTCGGGATGGAAGTTCATGCTTGAGTTCAATGGAATACTATGATCCTCACACAAATAAATGGAATATGTGTGCTCCTATGTGTAAGAGAAGAGGAGGTGTAGGAGTGGCTACCTGTGATGGCTTTCTTTATGCAGTTGGAGGTCATGATGCTCCTGCTTCAAATCACTGTTCTCGACTGCTGGACTACGTGGAAAGGTATCAAATTATAAATGCATTTTTTAAATACAAAATAATATCTGGTAGCATTATTTTCTTAGCTTAGTGATGGTAAAATTAAACAGATGTCTAGATAACCCTAGAAATGTCTAATTACTACTTACTCAAAAAGTTCTATAAAGGTCTATGAAAGACAATCTCTTTGAAACTTACTGTCATGACTTTTTATTCACAGTACTATTATATCTTACCACAAACACAAAAATCCACTCTTTAACATCCCATTTAAGTAATTTTAGGACACTGTATTATACACAATTAACAGTGYCACAAACTAAAAGTTGTAAAGATAAAAATTTTTCCTTGAAATAATTTTATAACACAAAATTGAATTGTGCTTAGAAGTACGTTCTAATTCTRAAATCATAGCTAAGCAAAGAAGAAATAAAAAAAAMCCCCAAAACTGTTGGAGTGATGGATATTCAGAGTACAATATATAGTTTCCTTTAGCAAAATTGCTTTTAGCAAAATTTTCCTTTATCAAAAATATGATTATATCAGCCTTATACACCATATTTACAGTATCCTGAATTTTGCAAGTAGATTTTCTACAAATTCAAGAATTCAAGTAGGGCAGTACAGTGCAAATGAACTGATTATAGCATTCCATTTAAATGTATTCTTCAACTGTTTTATGAATGTTTGACTTTTTTTTCTGATTACGAGTGCTATAAACAGAATAAGGAAAATATTTACTCCAAATATGTACAGATTGCAAAAGTGAAAGTMGATATGTTTAAGTAGTTGCTTTATCTTAACACAGAAGCTAGGAAAGATTTATATCGTTATTTATTTTCTGATTAAATGTCAGTTATTTCTTCAGCTTGGTATTCAATATTTAATTGAAAAATTGTGAGTTAAAACTCCTTATGTTATCCATATGATTTTAGTCAATCTTAGACTCATTGCCATCTCTACTGTATGTAAGCAAAGATCATAGACTGCTAAATTCTCATCTGCAAAGGAGGAAAAGTTAATTAGGGAAATCCCATGATGCCTTACATCATGGGATTTCCCTAAGTAACTTACAGGCCTATGCTTGTGGACCTCTATTTATAAGGAACAATGACAAGAATTTTCAAAGAAATAAATTTATATTGACTACTTGTAACAGTCGTAGTAAGTATGAGATCTTTTCAACTTCTGCTAATGGTACTCATGAGGGGGCTTTTCTTTCATTTTCTTTCATCTTCAACATCAGAAGAAAACTCTTCTGATGTTGAAGATGAACCATATCCCACCACGTTTGTCTTTCTCAGGGGAAACTGCAAAAATGAGCTAAACCTATCCTTATGCTGTTTTATGTACTGGTATTAGAATGACAATATATAGTGTCCCTCATCTAGATATTTTTTCTCCTGATAGCAAAGGTGTGGAAAATGTACTTCATCAGCAGTCAGCTTTGAGAGTGAGAGTGAAAGGGACTGAAAAACAAGAACCTGGAAGTCGATTAACTTGCATTGACTGGATGTGAAACAACTGGTAGACTCCTCTGAAATGTGAAAAAACTCTCATGGCCCTCATGGTGATTGATTAGTTTATGAGATAGCTGAATTGTGATTTAGTGTGTCTGGTTTTTTTATTCCAAAATAATGCATTTTTTTCAAAGAGCAAAAGCCTCTCAGTATCTTAGGAAAACAAAAAATAATTATTAGCCTGAGTTATTTTATATCTCWCTGAAAGTTTTTCCTTCTGCAAATATCAAAGGCCTGTTTTTTACCTAAGTCTCTTCTTCTTCTTCAGGAATGAGTCTGCTTCAGTCATTTTGTCATTATGATGCAGCCTGGTAGGATGTGCTTTATTCCTGTACCAATTTGCTCCTGGAAGACTGTCAAACCAGACATAATATTTTAAAATTTATTTTTGAGATTATGCAAATATAGTGGCAGCAGATACTTTTTTTTTTTTTAATGCTACTGCTAAAATCCTGCTCAATAGTAATTAGGTGTTTCAGTTTCTAAGGTTGATGTATTTTTAAAGGATTTCCTCTGGATTCAAGCATTCTGAAAGGAAATTATAGTTCTGTTTGACTCATCTTCACAAGCTGGCAAAGTATAATCTTCTATTCCTGTTTAAAGGCAAAACAACTATTTTCTTCATATGAATGATAAATTTTTCAAKATAATTTGGCAGATTTCATAAAGCAACTTTCTTTTTCTAATGTTACTCAAAACTTGACAGATGCTAGAAAACATAGTCATTTGACCAATAGTTTTTGTCTCCTTCATCTCACCTTGATATCAAAATTGATTTCTTTCCACATTCAGCTTTTATCATAGCTGTGCTCAGCCTGGGGCATACCTAGTTATTATAAAGATGACATATACAGTTGCTTTTAGCAGCAAAAAGGATGTAAGAAATCTCAAGTATTTTCCTGGCAATTACAAAACCAACAAGTTCTAGTGCAGTTCTATTTTGCTGACAGAATTGAGTTATAAGRATTCATTTTAGCCTTGCATACCTGTTTATTCGAAGAAGAGGAAAAGAAAAAAAAGGTCCAATGATGATGTCAGCAGTATTGTTTTCCAGCTTTAACTTTTATACCTTGGCCTTTGTAATTTAAGAGCAGTGTGTGAAGGAGTGTATTAAACATTTATTACCTTTAGGCAGGTGAAGGCATCATGCACACTGGTGCATTTAACTGGATGGGAAASTGTTTCAGCTAGAGGCATATGATGCTGTTGTTGAAAAACTCACACATTCTTGAAAAAAATCCATTCAAAATGTGGGGTTTTAGCTTGTTACATGTTCATTTCCCTTCCACATATTCAAGCARTATTTTGCAGTATTTTCCTCTAAAGTTAGGAAAGAGATTTATCATATATCTAGATATTTGACATCTTATTTTTCTGAAAATTCTCCCAAATGCCAGGATTAACAGCTAGCAGACTAGTAGATCTTTTTTCTTAAAATGTGTTTACCTCTCAAGGACAATATAAACAAGGTTTCAGACAATTCTTTTATTGTCCGGTTTAAAAGGTATATTTATGAACCAAAAGGCTGTTACAAGCAAAACACTGCAGCATTGCTGTTTCAGTGCTTGCATTAAAATATTTATATATATATATATATATAAAATATTTTATTGTTCAAATATGTAGGACTTCAAACAGTATCCTCACAAGTTGCTTATTGATAATATGACATAATAAAATATTTACATATTTAAGCAAATTAATAAAGTCAGACAAAGGATTTGTAGACKAAAACTGCTTATTTTCTCCACTGATCATACAGTTCTATTACATAGTAGACTTGCTTAAGGACAGATGAAAATGGTTTTATTATACTGTGATAGACTATTCTGTTTTAGTAATATTTGACATGTAAATATGAGGTATCTAGTGTARCCTAGTACTCCAGACATCCTTGGAAACAAACTGTCAAAAGAGAATTAATTTCTGGTTTATGCATATCCTAAAGAGTTACAATGGAATGAGTTCTGAAATGAAACAATTTTACTTTGTTAAGGAATATCTAAATGAAAACCTAGGTTAAATATTTAATTTTTAAATTACAGTCATTATGCAAAAKGATTTTTTCCCTCAGTTTTAAAAATTCAGTGGTGATTATGTCTTMAAACCAGTATTACTTTCTTTACTTTAGCAAATACCAAGAGACATTAAGTCTAATGCAGTTAAGAGTTAGAATACATAGARAAGTTTTTACTGTTACATAGTATAATTTCATAAGTTAAAATAYAGTGAAATTTAATTTTAGAAATAATATTTCTAATATTTTTATATGCTATGGGAAATACCCTACTTTAAATGTATACACAACATAAATAAAATTTATACACCCATCTATTCAGATATTGCTCATATATCTTTCTCAGATATCTTTAGGACACACTATCCTACAAATACCTTWGTTTATTCTAGAAGTTTAGCTGAACAGAAGTTGAATTGGGAACACAATAAATCTGTGTTTTACTTTTCTGTTCTTTTTCTGTTTTTTTCTTATTGCTGTTAGGAAGAATTTTTTGGATAGGATACTAAAGGTTTTTATTTTCCCCAGGAAAAAAAGAACCATATTCAAGTGAAAATCAACATGAGTTGATGCTTGTCTTCTCGCCCCATACCAGTTTCRTTTTTCTTTGCTCAGGTATGACCCAAAAACTGATACATGGACAATGGTGGCCCCACTGAGTATGCCTCGAGATGCTGTTGGTGTTTGTCTCCTTGGTGACAAATTATATGCAGTAGGTGGCTATGATGGTCAATCATACCTGAACACCATGGAAGCATATGACCCACAAACTAATGAGTGGACACAGGTAATGATGAAGTTTATTTTATATATRCACGTGTGCACACACACAACACACACACATATACATGCRTATCTGTRTGAATTAGCCATTCAAAGTTTTCTTTGAACTTAGTGCAGAAYGGTGCATACTTCAAAATCATGATCTTGTCCTAAAATAAGTATTTAAAATAGGTGAATGCATTATACTCAAGAATGCCTATTTCTTTTTATGATTGTAAGGAGGAACTTCCATTGACAAKCTTAAATGTAGACACAAAAGCTTTAAAGTTAGTTCAGAAGCCCATCTTTTTAATCTACTATGAATTACTTAGAAGAGCATTTTTATGATGTTCTCTAGGAGATAAGAAATTAATTTGGAAAGATTATTTTCACAAAACCACTGRTTCACATTAAAAACCATTAATAAACATGCTTGGACAGGTAGTTAGGAGACATGTAAACAATGTTGTGATTTATACAGTTCCACTAATTACAGTGTGTTGATACATACATATAAASTGACTCTACTGTGATAGTTTCAGCAAGATTCTGTCTCCTGAAGGTCTAAATCTGTGTCTCGAATACTGTCTAAAATTGCCAAACATATTCTAAAGGACACTTGAAYCTGTTTAGGAATACTGGAACCATACATGTGTGTACTGGTAGCCTTCACCTTGCCTCAAGGACTAAAATGGAAGCATCAGACACAGTCTACAGAATATAGAAACCTATTGCGTATCAATGGTTCACAAAATTTATGACAACTTTTAAATTAATTCCTGCTCTCTGTTCTCACACTTTCAAATGAAAGATGTCAGGTGTGAGTAAGCAATTTTAAATTACAATGGTGGYGTAATGTGGATTTTATTTATTTTTAGCAATTTATACTCCCATTAGTTTCGACCATTTAAAAATAATGTTGACACAGCACTTTGACAATGTTTGCATGGCTTGTTCCTATTCAGTTAATTTGTGTCTGTTTTTCTGCAGATGGCTTCCTTAAATATTGGAAGAGCTGGTGCCTGTGTTGTAGTCATCAAACAACCATGACTTTGTCAGCACTGCTTAGAAGTTTACTGACTGTGAAATGATTATTTTTCTATGAGACAAAGAGAATGATAATTTCAGAAGAACGAGGATTTACACAGTGAATACACTGTTGATCACAAACTTGAACAAGTTTGGAAGTGACAAAGATTAAGTATTTATGGCCTATAAAATCATAAAACTGTTCACAGTCAGTGAACAAGAAAAAAGCCCCCAGAGTATTGTAGGCGTAAACATGTGAATGTAGAGTAGTAAGTTCAGGTATTGTTCTCATGAATGTGTCCTGAAGAACTGGATAATCATGGGAAATCTACACAAAGTGTGGAAAGGAATATGAGAACAGTTTTTGTGGCTGCAAGAGGACTGCAGAAATGTGAAAGTATATTTAATCAATTTTAAACTGTGTTTTTTAAAAGAGAAAAGTGGATAGTAATATAATTTTTTTTGCTGTTCAGGTCTTGTCTTCAAATGGGTCATGGTCTTCTCATTTAAATGAGCAGTTTGACTTTACTAAAGGGAAGAGGTCAGATGGTCTGGATGTTCATAGCGACTGAGCTGTGGCTCTGAGTGGGAAGAAATGTAAAACTAAAAGCAGACTTTTTTGGTAAATTCAGACTGTACCTCCTCACCAGTGTTAATGCATCTTATAAATGAGTCTATTGAGGGGGAAGCCTGTGTGTGTTTTATCACCTAATATATAAAGCAGTCCTGTGGCTGCACTGGGCTTTGTTGCAAATATGGGAGTCAAAGAAACAGTTACCTAATTCTTTCTTGATCTTATATTCAGTTCAAGCATGTGGGCTCTAACCTCATTGTTTGATGCATCTACTGCATGTTGGAAGCTCATGACAAGCTGGAAAATTGATCCCCTTATTTCACTGCATCATGTTAATGGATGAACTGTGACAAGAACAGTCCATAGAGCCTCTTCTAACATTTCAAGAGGGAGAAAAAAACTACATTTTATTTCCTTCTGATGCTTGTACATAGACAGTTTTGCCTATTTAGAGCTGCCAATTTATGACTTTCCACTTATGACTGAGAATAACTGCAAGTCAGGAAATCAGAATAAATGCAAGTGRAATAAAGAAAAATTAGACCATTTGATCTAATAAAGTTCATATGGTAAATATATCCAGTGTCAGCTGTGCTTCCCTTTAGGGTTGATAATTTCTGCCAGTAATGATAGTTTGAGCTTTTGCTTTGGCAGTAGMTTTGATGCTGATGCTTTCTGTCTGCTCAGCTGAATCAGTTGGAACCTAAGGCCGCTACTGGAATGTGAAATTCTGCTATTCAGGGATGCACAGCTTCTGGGAACAGGGCACCAAATATGCTTCTCTGAAGCCTTGCTGATCCTATAGGAAACATTTCATGGCCCTAAAACAGAAACCTTACAATCCTCTGTTACTAGGAATTTTGAGAAGGAATTCCAGTTGCACGAAAATCAGTTTTCTTAGTGGAAATCTCTGCAATCATTTGAGATTGAAAAATATGAAGAACTTCCATCTTGGGACGTTTGATTTGCAGATGTGTCTTTCCTTCTAACAGCATCAGTATGCATGGAGGTCTTTGTTTACTGATGTGAGCTGAATTGCAGCTCTGAAGCCTAAGTATATGGATTTAAATCTTTTAAATATTTCTCTGTCCTAATTTGGAATCAGCTGAAAACACTTCAATATTAATTTTTCACCACGATTTTCCTTTTGAATTGCAATTAGTCTTTCACAAACAAGCATGTGCATTTTTCCTCAACTACAAGTTGTTGAATAAAAAATGTCACCTTTCTAAGATTTTGCTTCACATAAAAACAAGTTTTGGGGACCAAATGAAGAAGATTCTAGAATTATAACTGTAATTAAACATAGACATTGGCATACAGTTCTCCTACAGAGATAGCTAAAGAATTTAGAAATTGCATTTTAACCCTATTCGAAGATCTTTCTTTTGATTTAATTATATTAATATATAATAAAAAGTATTATTGCTGTACTTATACCCTAATCTTCAAAATTGGATTATTCCTATTAATTTCATTCTGTGGCAAATTTGTTTTAAGTGCCCTGATCATTATTTTCCTCCATTTAGCCTGAATTTAATTTTTGGTTCTCAATTTCCTTTTCCACTTTTTCAATTTGCTTTTATTTTACCAAAATTATTCTCATGTGAAATTTTTCATCCTATTCCACATTTCTTATTCTGAAAGAATAAAATTAGTATTAGCATTATTTTGATTATGTAAAATCTAGCCACAATAAGAACCAAAATTGGCTTTCATATTCTTTTTATACCATTGCTACAAGTTTCTTCTAAAGAGAATTTATGAAGAATTTTAATTTTTTTCCTTATCATTATGTTTACTTTTACTAAAAGTAATAATAATTTTACCTTTGTTTTCAAAGGGAATTTTTAAGGGAATATTTAAATCCAAGTACTGTATAATTGTAGTCTTGATTTCTGTGGTTCACTAAGCTATTTTTTCTATTTATAGTTTTTTTATTATTGACAATGATGGATGTTAGAAATATAATCCATATTTGGAAATATCTACMTATAAAAATGCCAATTAATAGCTATTTTTTAGTGAAGCTCTTTAATAGTGACATTATGTGATCCAATTTTATAGAAAATTTTTATGTTATTATCAAAGTCACAAATAAGATAAGAATATTGTTGCATTGGCTTTGATCACAATTGTTCAATAATTATTTTAATATATGTTCTTGGAATCCAAACACTGATATTACTTAAAAATCAGAAGTAAATTTCAAAAACTCCTTTTACATATAGAACAGACCTTTTATTCAAATAAAACTTCTCCAATTATTAAGAGAATTTTAGGATGCTTTCAGGGAGTTGCCTGCCTTATAATTTTACTCTGTTGAGCTAACATTAATTGATGTAAAGGAACCATTTTGGGAAAGACAAAGGATCATTTCCTTGAGTACCATTCTCTTCTTCAGAATTGCTATCAATTGACCACTATTTTTAAAGTACCTAAATTAAAATATATCTAGACCACTCTATAGATTATTCAGATACTTTCAATATGTTTAGAAGGCCTACAAAAAATCTCTTAAATATGTTTATGTGTTAAACATTTTCTATTACTTCAATAAAAGTAAATCACAAAAGAAATTTGAGGTTATGCAAGTTTTAATGACTCAAACCTTTATGTCCATGAGCAAACACCAGAAAATGTGCACTGTGATTATGAATGAAATACAATTTTTCCACATAGATTGCATCATTTAAATTTTTGAAATATCAAATTCTTGGATTTTTTTGCATTTACTGTACCAAGAAAATGTGCATATACTAGGAAATGAAGGCTCACTGCCTCAACATGTTGAAGTAACTCCAGATATATTTCTTTAAAAACAGATTATCCATGCAGTATCTGTTCTAACTTAAATGAGAATGCATAAAATGTTCAGCAGAATAATTATTCTTCAGCATTGTTCTAAATCCAGTGTAAAGCTGCTCAAATTGGCATAACCTTGCAACTCACTGCAAATTCCCTCATTATAGTTCTGCTTCATAGTTCGTGGGGACTGGGTACACTTTGAGACAAAGAAACCAATAAAAATTGTTAAATCAGCAAAAGTTTGAGTTCCACATGTAGGACCACAGCTGTCAGACATTACACCATAAGGAAAATTAGTAGCACAGGTAAGAATTGTAGTGACAGGGAACAATACAGCTTCGAATCACTGGCTATTCACAGCTTCACCTTGGGGACACTGCAGCTGCCAAGGTCATCACTGGCTCAGGGTTGCAAAAGTAGTCAAAGCTGAGGTACAACCAGCTTACACTTCTATCGCCCCATATTTTCCCAGATTTCCCACGAGGACATAATGTTTTAAAAATGCACAAAAATTAAAATATGATAAAATATGATAAAATACACAAAAAATGATGATAATAAATCCCCTCTTRCAGAGGTCTAGTATTCTTCAAAATTAGGTCTGTGAACCAGGTTCATGTTCAGTCTTCTTCGCTTAGGTGGCCTAGGTTGCGTGTTAAGTCTGGTGACATCTTTAGTGAACTCTTCCTAATATCTCCAACAAAAGTATTGGAAGAGGGCTGCCTTTAGTGGCCACCAGGAAGAAATGGTCCAAAGGTAATATGCTTCCATTAAATAGATGATAAAATGATTAACTATGATGATTAAATAGATTCATTTTAGTCACCCCTCATAAGTGTCTGATACCATACCCAAAATTATCTAAGTCATCTACACCGGGCTGGCATGTATGACACGGGTGAAGTTATGAAGTGGTAGCAGAAGTTTGAATGGGCTGTAAAGTATCCCAGATGATATTAAATACCTGTTTATAGGCAAGTAGAATCCATGATCCCTCATATATATATATATATATATATATATATTTATGTATGCATATGCACCCAGTGCCACTAGTTATTATCTTACAACCCATCTGTGCAATGGGACAGGCTCAATTTAAAAACATTTTACTTCAGATTACTGAAGCGTGATAATATTTACCTCGATTGTCCAATGAATGATACAAGTAGTGAATATAGGTGTGATATCCATTAATACTCATTCATGCTGKCAAGTATGGGAAATGCTAACTTCTAGAGATCCTCTTAATAGGGAAAATTATCTTTTCTTCATCACTTCAATCAAAAATTTGTTCCGTAAGGAAGTCAGGAGTAAATCACCCTTAGTCAACAGTTATTGAAAAAAATCACCTACATTACCTTCTATTACCTGAGGTAGGGTTTTTCTTTTTTGGGTTTTTTTTTTGGGTTTCTTTCCTATTTAACAGTAAAATGTTTCTGAATGCAATTCTGTAAAGGTTTGGGTGGCTCATTTCAGTCACATAGTGGAAAATCTCAGACATGGTGTGAAAACAGATGGTTTGCTTAGGTTTTGGGTTGGTTTGTTTCCTTGTTTTTACATCTGTGTATTTTCCAGGATATCAACTACTTTTAAATGGTCATTTGTTCCACTTGAAAGGTAAAAGAGAAAGAAGACTTGCTATAGCAGGCTGAATGAATAAATATCCCTTTTGTAATAAAGAGGGTTCAATTGTGTAAATGTCCACATCAGAATTATACATCGAGAGGATTTTCTTATAGCCAGAGTAGAAAAATCATTATTTCCAGGAYATGATTCATCTCATTAATAAGGTGAAATAAATCGCACTTTAAAAATATTTCTCTGCAAAAGTACCTATAATTACTAGTTCAGACGGAATTACTTAAGTTGGATAAGATGCATCTTGACCTTTGATAAATGCCTAGAAGGAACCAGCCCCACAAACATTTATTTCCAATAAATATGACAGGAATTTAATTTAGAATATAACTGCAAGACTCAAATATGCATTGAACAAAAACCAATTTCCCTGTTTTGGAATAAAACACTCTTATGATATTCAGAGAATGGATAATTTGTAGCTTTCAAATTACATGAAAAATAGCAAAATATAACTCTTTGTTAACCTTGAGGGAGGAAGTGTTTAGAAAATTACAGTTGCAGCTCCTGGTTACCTAAATTTTAGATATCCTGGATTTCAGGCATAAGGAAGCAATTTAATACAGCACCCTGCAAAACATATCTATATGATTAAACTTTAGAAACTTTCAGAACATTAAATAAAATTATTTAAAGCCTAAGGATTGCTGTAATCAATGGGCATCCTTATTCCAGAGAGAAAAGCTGACACCTCCCACCAGAAGGGTTGTCTCATTCAAATGTAGGCATATAGAAAAATCACCTGTTTGAAATGCATTGTTTTCCTCTTTGCTTTATAAAGGTGCCAATGAGAATAACCAGATTTAGACACCTAAATTAGTAAAAGTAGCAACAGTGAAGTGTAGAAAAATGTCAATAGTATGATCTGTCTGAAATTGAAATCGGCTCGACTTGCTTATGGGTTTATCCACATTATCATTTATCTCTCAAGTAGTTTACACCATACTACATATTCTTTGACAGCTCTATRTATRCAGACAATTAAAGAGATATATCTTGTGTGAACAAACTCMACTTTTGAAATAACATCCATTGTACAGCTATTGTAGRTGAAYTTCTTGTTTTTATGAAAGTTCATAGTTCTGTGCAGTGCTATACAAAGTGCAAAAGCACTGTATTAATTGTTCATTTCATTATAAACTGTGTTTAGCCCCTCCTAAATTCACAGACCATAATTCTTTGCTCTTTAAAATCAGATGCTTATTTTTTTATTYCATTTTTCAAAATTGTGGCTATATTTTGCATAAGACATTTTTGTGCCAAACATGTTTATGTGTCTGGAACCTTGCAGAAAAATACRTGTTAGGATTCTGCTGGAATGAAATTACGAAAACACACAAGCTTTTATAAATGTATTTTCTATGTCAGGTACTTAGCATACCTTSGTTATGTTTAGTTGACTTAAGGGAACTGACTCAAAGTTCTTAAAAAATATTTAAAGAAAATGAAAGCAAGATTTCRGTTTAAAGAATTTAAAGAATAAACTTTACTTGCTTGACTGCTATCTTTTCCCTCTTCCCTCCTAAAAAGCAACAATAACAACAACAACAAAAAAACCCCAAACAAACACAAAAAAACCCGGATAAGTTCTATGTCCTTTTTGATTTCATTGTACATTTATTAATTTATATAGTCATTAATTATGATTAATTGTAAAATCAGAGTTAGACAGAGGAAAAGCTGCAACCAAACTCACACAGAAGTAACTGTTGTGCATAGATTGAAGGTCTCATTAATTGGGGAAATAAAAACTAATTTTTCTAGAATGGTCTTGTAAACACTAAGTGTCAACAGACTTATGCTAATGGATGAATCATTCTTTAACTAAAATGCTTCTGCCTTCACCTTGCATACCAAAAGAGCTTGTATCAGATTATGGCTGCTTGCTTTGAGGAAGAGACTGGAAGACGAGGCTAAGTCTTTAATGCAAGAGGGACATGGTTAAACCAGGAATGATGCAGTTAACAGCATGTCACAAATATAAACTTTGCAGTGCTGTCGTAGAGGCATGCAACTGTTTGCAGATGTATTAAAGGTTTTTCGCATCAAATGGATCCAGTCAGAAGTTTTGAAGGTTTAGTCGAAAACAAAATCAGTACTGAAGAAATATCTTGGGATGTTGACRTATGAGTTTACTTAGTATGGAAAGGGACTACAGAGCAAATTRAGTGTACAGTGTTCTGGAATGTAAGACAATAAATACATTAGGAAAATGTATAAATATGGTTGTAAATACATTCAATTAAGCTGTCTTACGTTTTGCAATATTTGCAGAGCAGTTTACTGAATGTTATGCTTTTTCCATGGTTGTGTTATATCTTGGACATGTATGTATAGAATGGAAGTGAAGACAATAGAGCACAATGTTAAACTCTTAACCTGACTTTGTTGGACACAAATTGTTTCTAAGAAATTTGAATCTTGAAAATGTCACTGTGCAAAAATAAACATGCCTGTTTTTATGTGTTGCAGAGGTGATTCATTTAAGTGAATATGATAACACAATTAGRGGTTTAGCTTGCATATTTTAAACTTGTCCATACACAGTTTCACTTGTGTAGAACCAAAGGGCAAGAATCTCAAGACTCTGATAAACATTATTATTTCYTGTTTATTCTTTTCTTAAGTCAGACTATCAAGAATATAATGGGATGACAAATAACATCATTAAAAATTCAGACTCTGTAGTTATTTTGATCTTTTATTGGAAGCATAATGAATGAACTTCTTTCCTTCAAAAAGAAAAAGAAGTGTACGTGCAGAGCTATGTGATTTAAGTATAGTAAAATCGTGAACTGCAAGTGAGTCTTGTATGCTCTTTAATATGACCAATAAGAAAATAAATTGGTGGAAARAAATATACTTGTTCAGGCAAAACAGCTGTCTTGAGTCACGTGTGTTTGAAGAGTTTTCTTGAATCACACATATTTGGAATCGTTTCGTGTCCAAAATRTTAACCTGGGGTGCAAAATAAATCTCTGTTATAGGACTTTGGAGTAATTAATATTTCTTGGGTCTACCTCCAGATTCCAGATTTATTCTGAATTTATCGTAGAATGAGATTCGGCTGCACTCYACTGTCTGGGTAGGCATTTCAGATTGACTGAGATTCAATCAATTTCTTTTCTCAGTTTCCATGTGTAATTTGGAAGAATCATGTGTTCTCTATTTTTAAATCCACTCCMTCACTCTGTGAAACATGGATCATATTATATACATAAAATATGCAGGGTTTATGARAAGATACACTAAAATATATTGAAGAAGATATGAGTGGGATGCATGACAGATAGGTTGAAAATTCTGCCAAAGTCAAATTTGAATAGAGACTCCTGAAGCATAAAGAATACATATACTRGAATTTTCATTAAGTCATTTCAAACTCCTTGGAGAGACAAATACTTTAGACATGAGYGCATCAGTAGGCATGAATTTGGAATAGCTGATATCAGGCTTTCTRTGGTGGACAATTTAAATGCATAAACTTTGCTGAGAATGTAGTTCTCTTTAACATTTATCTCAAACTATTTTGGATGRGGTCTGAAGAGTCAAAATTCTTTTTTATAAGAGATATAGTAAATATTTAAGCAAGAAATTAYTTTTGTGTTCAGCTGAGTTTAACTTTGGATGCAATTAACCTTTGACACATAATTTACTTTTCCCGTTGTCTCAACATTTCTTTTGAGTAATATACAGTTAAACAATGGATAATTGTTTATGATCCAAATTAATGAAAATGAGGTTTTAAAAAGCAGCCATACATTCTACAGCTTATTAATTCATGGAACTTTTGATCTGCCAATACAGTACRTGGTCAAACCTGTCTGACCTGTTAACATAGCTTTCCAAAAGAAATACAGTGGAGCTTGAGCCCTGATCACTGTATTTCAGATCATAAGCAGGGTTCTTAGAATCAAAAACCATTCTTTAATAGGGGGAGAGGTTTCATTTATTAAACAGAGATATTGAATTAWTTAATACTTTATGGTGCAAGATTCAATTTTGAATCCTCATATGAGAATGCAAGTCCTGTGAAGAAATTACTACTGTGCTTTCTTACTACGTACTCTCTTATGCAGACTTTCCTATTTTTTTTAACCTATGTTTCATTCTACTCTCAATTCTAGCTTTCTGTCCCATTCATATGATAATCTTCTTCCTTTTAATGASTGCTACTGTTTKGTGTTTCCCTTCTTTTCCCARTTTTCTTCTTATTGTAGCATTCTACCTAATCTCTTAGGGAACTTAATTTTTCTTACTGATTATCATGAGTTGAAACATCTCCTTCATGTCACTTTAACTGAGCTCATAGATTTGTTCTCTCTCTCAGTATTTTCCTTCAAATTCCTCTTTTTTTGTGTRTGTAAGAAATCCTGCTTRTATTGTATTGAAAATTKTTATATTACAGTCATCCATCCTTTAAAATTAATTCCTTTTGTCCTATTATAAGCATTGGGAAATTATATTGATTTTTATGAGGATGAATTCTTAGTAATACTGACCTTCAAAAATGAGAATATTTGCTAATTATACAGTCATAAAGGCTTTGTTTTCCTTCRTACTATCCAGAGGCAAAATACTCAAGCTGCACAAAACATTGCATAATTTCYCTGTCAGGAAGATTTAATATATGTAAAACTCAGTTATTACTCTTAATTTTCCTCTAATTGTGTTCAATAAAACTCTGAGGGGTTGGAGAGGGGGATTCAGACCCTACAAGGGATTCTTGCTAAGCACAGTGAAATTAAGAACGACAGCCATTAGATGTAAAGAGAAATCAGGAAAAATTGGTAGACAACAAAGAGAAAATAATTATTTACAGGGTCAGACTGGGCAGGAAAAAATACATTTAGAGGAGTTTAGAAAAAAAATGTAGACAGAAAATAAAAGAAAAWTGTTTAAGTAAATTTGTGGAAGTACCTTTTAACAAAAGTGCTTAAAAGTTAACTGGAAATTTGTTTAATAAACTCCAAAGGACATAGACCCTATATTATTCCTTTATCAGATCATTTTATCACATTTTGGCC
Organism: Alauda arvensis; assembly: GCA_902810485.1. NCBI lineage: Eukaryota > Metazoa > Chordata > Aves > Passeriformes > Alaudidae > Alauda > Alauda arvensis. The sequence continues at coordinate 266,533 of CADDXX010000281.1, forward strand.
AGGTCCCAATTGTCCTGAGAGGACTCTGCAACTTCAAAAAAATAAGTTTTGGAAGTTTGGCAATAGAAGATACCTATATTCTGATGCCATTCATTGCTAACTGTAAAYCTAAATGAAGATTCTCAATATTATAGCAGCTTTTCTAATAACATCCACAAAGTTATCTTGTCCTCTTTTTACAATAATACTTTATTTCTGCTGGGAAAAAAGTGCAGAAATAAATCATATTGGCATCCTGATCTACAATTTCCTTTGGCCCAAGGACTGAAAAAAGTGTTACTTTGTGAATTCATGGTGCTACACTCTCTCTGTACCCTCATGTTTAACTTTTACATTTGCTGTACTCATCAACCTTGCAGCTGGTGCCCAAACTGTGATGAGGGGATTTCACAGAACACAATCTCCACATTGCAGCAAGTGTCATTAGGCAGCAAAGGATGAAAAGTTCATTGAGCCAGAGACCATGAGCACAAGTGTGAGCAGGAATATGACTTTCTAATCTATTAATCTGGGCATTCATCATACAAAATTTCTGGGGTTTAGCTCTGCATAAAATGTTTCATATATTACATTTTGTACTTTATGATCCTTTAAGGTTAAAAAGATATTAGGTGAAATAATCTTCAATGGAATGTAGTCCTTGATCTCCCCATTTTTAGAATTTCCTCTCATCTAATTTAGGTAGTTCTAATMATTTACATGCTGGTTGGCTATGTACCCTGCATTGTAGCTTAGATTCCTGATCCTGGGCAGTTGTAGGTACATGAGCTTATATTTACATTTTGTGTATATTCTTGCTTTATATTTACACTCTCTKTGTATATTCTTACTTTACCTCTTTAAATTACTTAGGGCAAATTGGTGAACATAAACTCAGATATTTAATTTCCAGGAGACTCATTAATAGAAGTTCTAAGTAATTTTAACACAGTCCCACAGACCTGCACTTCATCAGAGGAAGTTCACATATAACCAATGCATATTTTATAATTTTATTCTTAAAAATTCTATTCTTCATTTTCACTGTAGATGTGAAGTTTAAAGTTCATATTGTATTTGGTAGCCTGACAATTTCTTAAGTGGAGAAGCACAGCAGAAAAAAAAATGGCAGCTTAACAACAAGAAATCCCACTATGTTTCTAAATGAATTTCCAGAATTGTAAAAGTCCAAAGAAATAAAACTGTGGGTAAATTTCTGAAGACAAAGATAGTATMTTTGAAGCAATGGAAATAAATTTCCTTGACTTTATCTAAACTAGAAAAATGTATTGTACTGAGGATGCTTTCTTGCATTTTCTAACCTACACTACTAGGATCAGGAAACTGGTAAATCTGTAAAGCAAAGAAAGACCATTTGAACTATAAAACCTGGTTAGCACATTAAAGAAAAAATCAAAATGGAAATTATTAATTTCTTTGTATGAAAATCTATGATCGCACTTGTCTGTAATGGCAGCCTGTGGCACATGGTCAGTCAAAGAATTAAGCCACTCTAGGGTTATTTTTTATTTTCATTATGTTTTATACAGCCTAACTACCCATAATTGCCTACCTATAACTACCCACCTCACTCATGCAGGTTTTATTGRTGTTGATTTTAAAATAAAATATGGTTTAATTCAGACCATTAAAGAACACAACGTTTGTGGCTTTTTTTCTTCTCTCTCTTTATTTTTTTTTCATGGTATTATATTGCAAGTCAAGGATCTTCATCAAACAGGCAGACATAAAAGACAGGCTGTCTGACCAGAGGCAGAGTTCTTCWGAGTCTGACAGATGCCTTCATCTGATGCCTGGTACCATCACACCAAGATACGTTTGGGGTATAAATTACAAATACAAATACAGAGCTCAGCCTGCCTGCAACTGCCTTTGAAGAGTTTGATGAATCCCATAGTTGTACAGCATAAACACAAAAGTGATAGCTAAAATATCTCAGGATTGCCCTAGTATGACWGTAGAAAGATATGTAGAACTTCATTAACTCAGGCCTGTGGTGAACAAACAGTTTAGGCTAAACATCAAAGGGCTTCTCCAGCTGACATGATTGGTAAAGTGATGTAACAACAAAAAATTCCTTTATWTTTTCTCTAGTTTATAAGGAAGAATAAAATGAAGGGCTCTCTGTTATATCAGAAAGAAAAACCATAGGTTATCTGATGGAAATTAGTTAGAAACACATCATCACAGATGGACATCAGTTTGAATGTTGCAAAAAAGAGCAAGAAAACCTGCCTGTAAAAACATAGAAATAGCTGCACTRTTTCTGGTGAAATTCATTGACTCTCTAATTTTATCTTTGAGTAGGGACCACCTCTGGGAGCTTCAGAAAAAAAGTTTATGGGCTTATATTGTCACCTACTCCTGTCTAACTTCTGTCACTGCCTGAAAACTTGGGTAGGTAAAGAAATTTCTGTGTTGCCAAAAAGAAATAATTCCTATCTTGTAACAAAGAAAGAATGACTACTTTTTCTTTGTCCTCTCAATCTCTTTTCATTTTACTTTCTCATTATTTTATATAATTCACTATCTTTCATCCATGGCATCTTTTTCCTACCTAAAGAGACTTATATTCTTTTATTTTACAAAACTTACTCTGTAGCTTCAGTTGTCTTTGTCAGCCTGTTACTACTTTTTTAAAAGATATTTTACTATATCATGTTAGACATCATGGTTCTTGAACTGGATCCCATATTTAAAATTTAAGTGTGTCCTGGAGATTCAGTGGCATCAGTATGTTTTCTATTTTTTTCCTTTATTTTAGTAGAAAGTTGTGAGATATTTACCTCTCATGTGGCTGCACACTGTGATGATGTTATTGTAGATTTATTTTTAAAGATTTTATAATCTTTATTTATGATGATCCATAGATTTATTTGTAAGATCTCTTCCCCAAGAATAGATAATTTATAAATGTTTTTAATTTGTTGTAATTAAGACCATTTTCCACATAGGATTATATGTTTAGACCTTTAATTTTATACAGCTTTTTACCAATGTATTAGGACACTCATTTCAGGATTTAGTTTTACAGTCAAKAATAATTTTTTATCAGTTACAAATGTAATAATCTTTCACCCATTTTCTTTTTTATCCCTGTTGTTATCTTAGTTTCATCCCATCATGGCTTAGTTTCTTTAATAAGTTTTACAATGTCATCTTAAAAGGCTTTGGAAATTGAGCTGCACTTTATTAAAAAAAGTCTTTCAAAGATTTCTAATTTATTTTTTCAGTGTGACTTCCTTTAAAATAAAAGGTATTGACTTTTCCTGATATTTTTTAAACTAATAATTTTATTCTTTATCGCAATTTCTAACATTTATGTAAAACTCAGACCTAATTATGTTCAGATATCTATATGCCCCCAAATCTTCTTATTAACTTATGTTTTACTKTTCAAATGTCATTCTCAAGGGTAAATTAAAGCCAGTCTTATTATTTAACAATTTTGTAACTGTCTTCCTTTAACACTCTGGGGTGAATACATTTGCTTCTGGAAATCTGAGTATTTTGCTTTATTTATTAACACTTGGTCTATTCTGGTGTCATCTGTCTTTAATGAAAGTTTTATCTCAGTAAAGGAAAAAATCAAAGTGGCAAATTTCCCATAAGAACTCCTCCATAAGAAATGTAAACTATTGAAATAGTTCCATTTTCTACAAATGTAGGGGTTTAAAACACTTCTTGCATGTTCTTTTATATCATGATCATCCGTGCACATGGTAAATTCTCTTGTCATGTGTTCTTTGAGAAGTTTAAAGTGATTTCTGTTAATAAGTTTGAGGAAAAAWTTTCTTCTAGTCATTTTCATTAAGGATTCATATTTGTCTCTTCATATTTTCTTTGTTTCTTCATATCTTTTACCAAGCAAAGATTTATTTTACTTTACACACATATCTCCTTTTTTTACCAACAGTTTAATTTTTTTGAGTTGGTTTTATGAGTGACAAATATTCCCATTGAGGTGCCAATGCAGTTTCTTTAATAATATGTTTCACTTCAGTTTGATTAAAAATTTCATATTACATCACTGTTTCTCACTAATACATTACTAGGTCATTGTAAAGTCTTTTATGAAAATATTATTTTCTCCTTCTGCCACAAAGGGCTGATGAATGCCTTGACTAATGGATGATCCTTCTTATGACCTATGAGATATCTAAGAAATGTCAACAAAAGGTGGAGGAAAAGGTGATTTGTATATTCATTTCCTGAGATTTATTCAGCATGATGTAAATTGTGAAGTCATATAATAGAGTTTTTATATCCATGTTACTCTTTTCCCTTTTCAATTGTGTGAAATTCTCCAGTACTGCTAGGAAGATACTGCTTGCTTCAARTTGGTATGATAAACATTTGAAAATACTGTATAGGTTCAAGTATGTAATCTTTCACTGTTAAGCTTTACTTTCACAAATGTGGTAAAACTTATGCGTCAATTTAATGACATTAATCCTTGCAATAACAATTACCATTTCATAGAAAAAAAGTAAATTTTCAGTAGCAGGCATGTTGACTTCAAATGAAAGAACACTGTAATGGCCACAATGGTTTCATAATACATTTTTTCAAAAAGCAGAAAAGATTTTCTTTAATTTAAGCAGAAATTATTAAAAATATGCCAACAATGTAAGATAAATGGCTGAAGGCTGTTAAGCCCTTATACAAGACAAATATTGTGGTATGACAACCTTTGCTATCAAAGTTAATAATGGATATTGAACAGGTTTTTGATGCATGAAATACACAATATATGGAATTTTCATCTCATTTCAGTCAGTTGCCTTGAACTAAGAAAAGAAAAATGTAAACTAAGACAAGCTCACTACTTATTCTGTGCACGAAAATGAGCTGGATGTGGTAAGTTTGATCATAATCTTTTCAATGTTTGCTTACATAAAAACGCATAAGGCCATAAAGATGAGCTTGTATTTTTAAAACTTCAAATCCAGTTTCTTAAAATGAATAATAAGATATAAGAAAGGGATATATCAGGAGCTACTATAACAGAGAAAAAGTGAAATGTCACACATTTTTGGTGTGGGTGAGTRGAAAAAAGTAGATCTGGTGGATAAAAGAGAAGTCTTAGCATTGAAACAGTTACTACATATTGCTGTGGAACTCGTAGTGGATCTAGGAAAAACCAGAATTCTTTCTGCATGGTGTTTTCTTTAGAGTGTACATCTGAGCCTCATTTGCAACTTTGTGTTAAGTGCAGAGAGTAGAGAAATCCCTACAGAAGTACAGAAATGACAGTGAGCTATCAGGAAATGTGGTTATTTAAAATATATAATAAATCCCTTTTTTTGAAGACCTTTCAGACATGTCAGCCATAGAGCACTGTTCCTTTATAGACCAAAAAAAGAAGGTTTAAGGAATAAATATAATAAAATAATTATTTTAAATTAAATTTGCATTTATATGTGTGCTTGCCATTTCAAAATTCTATGGTGAGACCCTTATTGGAAAAGAAAAATTAGTATATTAAAAAACTAAATTAATTTTTTTTTATTCACTGACTATTTTTATCCTCACTCCTTAAACATCCCTCAGCAGATCCYTCCTTTTCAGAGTCCTTCTCAGTCTTGTCTCCATGATTTCTCCTTTCCTCTCCTAGTTCTTCGGTCTTCCATTTTTCAGTCCCTCCTTACTGCTGAGAGAAAAGTTACTGTATTAAAATCCCTTGTACTTATATTTTCCTCTGAAACTCCATGTTCCACAGTAACCCTCCCTTCTCTTCCAATTCCATTCTATAGTGTTTAACTCTCTTCAGCCATATTTTAGGACATTAATGTTAAAGCACAGAGGGAAACTATTCTTCAAAGCAAATTACTTCCTTAGGCTGAAAAGGAAAAGGTAATAAGAATATTTCATAGGTTCTAGYCATGTCTCAAGGATGTCTGATTTTTTGCATAAGGTGAACTAATTTAGATAATTAGGGAAAGAGGAATAAGACTAGAATTTTCTCTTTCTCTTTACTGTTCACAAGGGGAGACTAATTAAATAGCTCAGAAACAGAAATGTGATACATACAACTAAGCTTTAGTGAGAGGGATACTGTATAAATGTCAACTTTTATCCTAAGGTTCATATTCAAAAACAAAGTGGCAATCTTTAATAATTAAATTTGTTAAATTTGACAGCAGATCTCTTGACTCAGAGCAGCTTCTGATTTCAGTCATTTACAGTAATGAAAACTGCCAGTCATAAAATTAGTCTTTAGAAATATTCATACAGTAAGATAATGACAACTGGAAATTTCCATGCAGTGATTTGTAAACTCATTCTTCCATGATTTATACTCAGTATTCCTTGTTATTACTTCCTCTTCCAAGTAATGAATGGCTCATCTGCTCCACTTGGACAAAAAACGTTCCTGATAAAAAATTTTTGCTAGCAACATAGCATATTATATGARAATGGAGTATTTAAATAGTAGACATATACCTTAAAAAAAACCCTCTGGAATATAGTATTATTACATTTCCAAAACAGGAGCATTGTCTTGTATCTCTTTGTTACAGAAGGGAGGAAAAGGTTTCTTTTTCTTATTGCATGACAGACATAAAAAGTCAGACTCCACTACAGGGAAAATCTGAACTCATAGAAACAGTCATGCAAGGAAAAAACTGAATCCCATTGGGAAGAAAGAGGAAGGAAATTATTGTATCTAGGATTTTCAAGTGTCAACCTAAAAGATGCAGATTCATGAGATCCACATAGGTTCTGAAGAATCATGATACTCTGTTCTACTCAAGGACAAAGACTCTGGATTGGAAACTGAAAGTTTTCAGTTTGATAGCTTTGGCCCTCTTTGAAATTTTAGTTTAGACTATGGTTATCACAGTTTGAGTTTTCACTTGGAGAATTAAGATGACAASCAGCAGGCAAGGATTTARAGCATGGCTACTCATCCTTAATAGCWASATGAGAATGTTTAYATGTGAAGCTGTCTGAAAAGCAGAGACAAAACTTCTAYAATRGTACTGTAATAGGCTCAGGCATCCTCCCYGTTGCTGTAATATCATGGAGGTACACAAAACTAGAACCCTGAACATTTTGTGCAGCATAATACAAGAGCCTCTCCTGGATACTTCTTCAGTAGGAGCTTGAAATTTTGGTCAGATGGCCACCCTCTGAAAAGCCTGGAAGATCAGAAAACATATTATTTGGGATTATTTTTGGTTTGCTAACATTGCTGAAACAATTTCTAAGAGCAAAATGTTAAAATAAAATAAGTAAAGAAGTAATTTGTTTGCRGAATTCAAATACAGGYCATAGAAATAATGTTCTAAAAGGAAYTTAGMGGTTGATAAGAAAAAMAGCATRTATATACTTTCAATCAATACCAAGTATTTCAGATTYCATAARTGTTTTCCATTGCTAARTCTTGRTGAGATGAGACTCACTTTTATTTTATAGATTTAGAAAATATTTAAATGCAATTCTATGGATGTTTGTTTGTTTGTTTTGTATAGAACTACTCTTTATAACATATATAAATACAAATATGGATGATACTCATTTCAAGTTTCTGGCTGAAATTTTAATAGATGTATCTGCACTTACATGGTAGTCTCACATGACAACTTACCTCACTTTTGAGGGAGACCATGTACTTACATATGCYATGTGATAAGTCTGAAAATAAGACTGTCCTGATTAATTTGCCATGACATTTAAAAAGCAACTTTACAAGAACTAGCAACAGAACACCATAAATATTTTAAGAAGKATGGACTGTGTCTATTTCTTACAACAGTTTCTTACACAAATTTTATCAAGTTACAGTCCCTAGAATTTTTTTAAGGAAAATCTTCAATTATGTTGTCTTTATTCTCAGAAACAAATGAACATAATTTGCTGGAAGATATTCTATGACCATCCATAAGCACCAAACCTTGCTTTTCTGGAAAAATAATTTATTTAATTCTATGATACAAGGCTTCATCTAAAGATGGACKTTTTCTTCTTGGTCTTTGGTAAATAAACTGATGGACTGGCATCTGCTATGAAAAAGACCACATATTTACAGTGCTATATTAATTTGAATTAYCTTGGAATTCCTTTAACTCAAGTACATCATGTAACTACGATATCTTGTCCAGCAGGTACTTAATACCTGGCCATATTTTCATAATGACCCACATTCAATCTTTTGTGTTCACATACACATAACATACAGTAGTTTGATTAACTTGACAGCAGTTATGCAAGTTTCAGAGTTTCTGAACTCTTTTTAATAATTTGGGGAGGGTTGAGGGGTTGTTTTTCCTTCTCTAACATCCTGAGTTARGAGGTTTTATCTGCATCACACATTGTCTGAAGACTAATGAACTCAGGAGCAGCACTCAAAAAAGAAAGAAAAATTTGTTAATGCCAGATAGGGATACCATAATTGTCCGTGCCTCAGAGAAAAGTAAATTGTTACTTTTTTTTTTTAAGTAAATTACACTGAAGTGTGTGTACAAGTCTATTAAAAGTTATATTGAAATAAAGCAATTGCCAGAGTAACGTACTTCTCAACATTAATACCTGATCTACTGTTACGATTATGTTAATTTTGCAAATTTTCCTGTTGCTTGTATTATTTTTAGTAAGTGCTCAGAAGGAATCCCATAGGAGAATGGTTCACAAATAGATCATATTTTTAAAATAAAAAATARTGAAACCAGTGCAACCTCAGTCGAAGGACTGCTTGTAGTTCTGTCCTCATCTCCCTTCTTTTGCTGCCACATAAATTCTCTCAAATTTACATTTTATTACCTTTGTCCTTCAGAACCTTTATCTCTGCAGAGGAGCATATTCTCTGTTAATAAGGAGTAAAAATTGAATACAGTCCCKGGGAGTTCCTGATCGTCCTGGGCATAGCCCTACATATAAATGTGGATTTAATACTGCTGCAGTTCACTGAACATCCAAAAAGATAAATGTTCCCTACATAGACTACTGTGATGACTTTGACATTGCTGAACATATATTTCCACAGGAGTGACATTCACTGAGGAGACAAAAGAAGGATTAAACATTATAATTGTACTTTGACAAGAACATATGACTTCTGGGATGGATTAATACTCCTGCAGAGGATTTTACTACTATGTCTGACAATACTGCCTCATGAACTTTTATTCTGGGTGCCTTTTTTCTTTTGCRGTAAAGTGATGCATGAACTGCTCTGAAGAAACATTTATCTCTATTCCAAGCAAAATATATTGTAAATTTATGAAAGGTTAACCAGACCTTTCCTCTGCCCGCAGAATTTGATCATCTCRTCTGACCTTACAGCAGGTCAGAGATCTTTACTTTTTATCCTGAATGACCTCTTCTTCTACCTATTAATCTCAGATAACTGAAATTTAGTTTGGGTTTTTTTTTTTTTTTTTTCCCTGCTGTATAAATCTGAAATCCTGATATACTCCATATACGTGATTGGTCATAGTACATATAAGCAGAGCTTTTTCTGGTCATAGTTATAATTTGTCTTCAGAATAGTAACACTGCCTTCAGTGATCTGCCTCAAGTGATTTCAATGGGATCCTTATTTACATGAATATTTGAAACAGAACTGTCTAGTTCTTTCTTAGAGAAGACTAAGAGAGTACCAAGATTGCCAGAAAGGCTGTAAAACAAAATTAACAAATGCCAAAGAAACAAGAARACAAAATAAAAATTAAAACCACTCCAATCCACTCCCTGCCAAAAACCCAAATCAACCAAAAAAACCCAAAACCACCCCACACAAACAAAAAAACCCAAACCAAAACAAAAAAAACCCAGCAAAACAAACAACACCCCTCCCCCCTCACCCCTCCCCAACATAAATGAAAAACAAGCAAACAAACCCAGAGCAGAAAGTCTAAAACTCATTCTCATTTCACTGTATGACGGAAAGGCAAATCACTGATTTCAGACTAACTTTGAAGCTTTAGGATTAAGGTTAGTGTCTCAGCTGTTCCCTCAATGAAAACTGACTCTACACAATTCCACTTGGTTCCTTTGAAATCATCTTCTGTTTGCTGTGAGTTCTTGTCCAAAGCCCCACTGTTCTCTTTTCCTCCTGACCAATGTCTTAGCCTCTGCATGAGGGGCAAACTCTTTGTTCTATGCYGAACTATCACCATTTCTCCTTTCACTGCCCAGGAAACACCTTTTCCCAAAGTATGCTAAAATAGCTGTGGAAGCTCACCCAGTTTCCCTGRGCAGCCAGGGGAGTTCCACCTGACCTTCTCATTCTTTCCTTTAGGGAACACAACACAGCCCAAGGAGAGTAAATAAAGATATGAGCTGTCATATTGATACTGAAACCATGTTGGTCTCTCCAGAAAAGGTGCAGAGTAAACAAGGCAGTTGTCTATAAAATTCTGGTTTTACTTTTTACCAGGGTCTGTAATGACAAGACAAGGGRCAATGGTTTTAAATTAGARGAGATTTATATTGGACAGAAGTAAGATTCTATTATAATGATGGTGAGTCTCTGGAAGAATTCACTCAGAGAAGGTGTGAATGCTCCATCCATGGCAAGATTTAAAATCAGATTGAATATGGCTTTGAGCAACTTGATTTAGTGAAAGATGTCCCTGACCATGGCAGAGGTGGTAGGCCTAGATGATCTTTAAGGTCCCTTCCAAACAAAGCCATTCTATGATTCCATTATTCCGTGATCATTTGACTCATGCTGGAAATGAACTACTCATGGCAATTTACAAACAGAATTGCAAACAAATATTTGCATACAATTTTAKCATTTTATATTCCTGTAACTTTGTGGCTGATACTTGTTAAGAAAAAGATATTTTGACGAATTTTCATATGTTATTTGTTTTCCTCTTCTTCATAGCATTATAAGAGGTAAAAAAAAAAACAAACCTTTTTAAAGCATCTTGAACATTTTCATTATTACCTGAGTAAGAATTTCTTAATTATATTTCTGGAAATACAAGTTTCTTGTCATTGTTCCAATTCCTATTAATCAAACACACACCAAAACATCATCATCCCAAAATGMAATTTGATTAGTCTCAGGATTTCCCAATAGAAATTGCATCAAAGCTTTCAGACATAGCAACTGGAAAAAAAAATCTCTTATCACAGAGGACTATGCCCACACCCATGCCTCAGGTCTGTGTGAAGGAGATACTTTGAGAGTCATACACTGAAAGAAAAAGATCACTTTAGCTGTGCAACTTCAAAGTTTCCGTAATATAAATCAGATCTTCACAAATTCGAAAGTCCCAAAAGGCAGAAAAAGCCTTTTGGCAGGGAAARTTCATCTCCACTTTGAAAGAGGGAAATGAAAATATCAAAGTTTTATTTGTCAAGCAGCAATATGATAGTAGTGGTCCCATGTATAGACTGACACTATATTAAAATAAGTAATTTATTTAAATCAAAGCAATATTCATGCCAGGTGGGATTTTTTTGTTTGTTTGCTTGTTTTGTTTGCTGTTGTTGCTTTTTGAATCTGCAATTTTTATTAAGCAATAAATGTATTTGTGTAAGCWCTCTCCACCACTCAGATCACAATGACATCTTAGGAGCTAATTATATTAGTATTTGATTATGTACATGAATGATACACATTGTTATCTAGCAATCATATATTGTTAAAATCCAGAACAATTTTTAATATGTTTAAAATTCACTTGAAATTATTAAAAAATTGCTGCAGAATTCAATAGATTATTAAKCATTCATATTTTAACATCTGTGGGGATTGGAAGAAATAGGGAATCCAGTAAGATGTCAGACCTGTTTTTTGAAGCTAAGATGAAGGAGGTTGAGGACCATACACTCACATTTTGTCCATGCTTCAAAGGGAGCAACTTAATTGAAAAGAAATCAGATMTTTTCTTAAGGTGATAACAGGACATAAGCCATCAGCAGTGCCCCAGAAACAAACAAGGCCAACAGAATCTTGGGCTGCGTAAAGAGAAGCATTATCAGCAAGGATGAGTGAGGTGATTCTTCTGCATTAGTGAGACACATCTGGTGCACTGGGTCCAGGTCTGGACTCCCAAGGAGCCATGCAAGGGAGACATGGACATACTGGGGCAGATCCAGTGAAGATCATTAAAGATCTGGAGTATTTGCGACCTGAGAAGAGGCTGAGTGAGCTGAAACTGTTTCTCCTGGGGAAGAGAAGGTTCAGGAGGTCCTATCAATATGAATGAATAGCTAGTGGGAGAGTTTAAAGGAGAGTTTAAAGAAGGCAGAGCCAAGCTCAGAGGTACCCTGCAACAGGACAAGAAACAAGGAGCATATTTAGAAATATAAAAGATACCACTAAAACATAAAAAAAATAAACTATTCAATGAAAGGATKGTCAAACATTGGAACAGTTAGCTCAGAGAAGTTGTGTATGTTCCCAAGTTTTGTCATGGGTAATATTTTACTGCCTGGTTTGTATTCTCTCTTTGTCCAGATGTGCACATCATCTCTGGGATGAGACCTTTATTTGATGTAGTATTAGTGAAGAACAAACTGCCAAATTCTAACAGTTTTTTTGAGATAGAAACAAGTGTGAYAAAAAGTTCTCTTCAGTTTCTAATATTATATGTTATGAACTATTTTTCATTCTAAGATTTCTGTTTATATCCTAAAGTAAACACTTATGTACTGAATGAAACACAGTTATATAAGAACAGACTTTGCACTATAAGTTCATCTATATCTCTGTGTATATATTTATAAATACAGCATTTTAATAACGCAAACAAAACTTTACATAGGACATTCCTCTGCTCATTTTTTTCTCAGCTATTTTCCCCTTTGTATTTTCTTTTAATAAAGCATACATCCTTCCACGACTCTTCACCTTCCAAGATATTGCCCTAGAACTAAACAAAAAAACTAACCCTTGTGATCAATGTTCCATTCCTCCAGCAGSCTCAGTTAATTAAAACTTCATTCTTAGCTCAACTTGCATTTAAATTAAATTTTAAAATATAAGAAAGTCAAACCTTATTTTGTATTGCATACAAGGTTGAGTATTTACTATAAGAAACTAAACTGACAATCTTTTATTCTAGTCTGTACCAAATAGAAATATTTGCACAATAATCTAATAATTAGTATGGGGGATTATCATCTTTTCAGCAATTTAGGATTATTAGATTTAACAGATTGAATACAAAATACATTTTTTCTATGTCTGAGTTGACTTTCTTCTGCCAAGAACATCCAGTTTTGTGCAATTGTGCTGTAYTATTTTGTTGAAAAGAATTGATTCAGGAGGATCACTACAGAAGTTGGCAGTTCCTCTAGAGAAGGGAAGGCTTAGTTAAGGAGTTATCAAATCCAAACAGAAGACAATATAAGCTGCAAAAAAGTGGAGCTATGTTCATAAACTTGCCTCAGGCAAACCAAATGTTCAGTTCTCTTTTACTCCTTATTTGCCACAGAAAGGGACTATAAAAGCTAGGGGGGAAAAAAGTCTTTGATCATATTTTATTCCTATGGAACCTGGCTGTATCTAAAGTAGTATGACATCTGTTTGTGAATGCCAAGAGTGATCTCTGGAAAGCATCAAGTCTGTTCAAACCCCCTGAAGTGAAATTTTCATATACAGTACTTTTGAAGACACATCTCCACTGGAAACGYCAATCTTCTATGGCACAGCTAAGATTTAACTATCACTTTGTTTAGCTAGCTGGCTTTGATATACTTCAGCTGCTTCTGGAGAGGGTGCAAAGTATGCTTTTATTAAGAATGTGTATTCAGAAGTGATCTTCCTGAGTCTTGGGAGGAGTTAGAACTCACTAACCCCCAAGCAGAGATCTCTTACATTTACTGRAGAACAGAGCAGTTAAGGGAAAGAAACCACCTGTACCAAAACCCTCTTTTTTGACAAGCCCACCCAAAATCAAGGCACAAAATAGGAAAAGTTGCATGATTTCAAATATGTAATAAATGGGCATGGATTATATGTGTAGCCTACCTTACTGTGATTTTCCACATCATGTTTGCAGTGCAGGCAGAGAAGGAGCTCAAGTGCACAGTGTGCATTTAACCTCTTCTGCTCATTCTGCCAGTGAGACAGATCATTGTAACAGGCAGCAAGTGGAACAGAAAAGGGAGGGAAAAGGAKGTGGCAGGTGAAGATCATATTGTCAGAGGCAACATGATGCATAGCTGTTAAGTGAAAACATGCTCTGCAAGCGAGATTTTGAAAGATTGAAATGTGATAAAATTGCATCTTGCCACAAACAAGGACTCAACAGCCCTAGATCCTCTGGCTTTGCATACAAGCCAGGCTGTAGCTGACCAGCTCAGAGAAGATGCTTAAATTTCACCATCTGAAGCAATGGTGATGGAGGAGTATGTCATAAACAAGACTGAAGAGTAAGTAGCGAGGCCAAGAGGATTTCTGCTGAGATACTTGAGTCTGTAGTGAGAACCCTCTAGCAGCTGACAGGCCTGGCTATGTCTATGGCCCTGGTCACTTAGAGAACAAGTAGAATTGGGAGCCATTTGAGGAACTTTTTTGAGAACAAATTATTCTTCTTGTATTTGAATTTGATCTTTYTCTAACATAGATAAATGAGCAAATGTCTCTTTGCTACACCATAAACATGAACTGATGCCACCTCTTAGCCAGCATAGATGTAGAAGAGGATTAATTCTCCTGAAACTGAGGTGTCTGAGAAGCCAGAACTGCAGAGTCCAGAGAACAGGAGTCTGAGGGCTGGGTACTGGAGGGACAGACCAGWGGTGGCAGCCAGGCATTGATGAGACCCATACTTGCATACGTGCTTCATGGGGTGGTGAGATCTGACCAGGCAGCAGGTAAGAGTAAGAKCAGACCATTTCCTTTGCTCACCCTTATGTCAGTGATGTTCTAGTGTAATGTGCTCCCAGTAAAGGCACTGCAAWTTATCAATCCCTGGGCTGAGGTGTGTGCTAGGACRCATACAGGACCTGCAGTCCATCAGATTCARTCAGACCTTAAGAATTTACACAAAYRTTGCTCTCTGCATCTCCATGATTAGGCCAGTGAGTCAGAAGTGATGCCAAACTAGTTAGCAATCCACAGCTACTGCAATCMAGAGAGACAAGCAGGGAATTTAGATACTATGTGGAAAGTATTTAAGTAGAGTGAAAGAAACATAAATTAAAGAGGAAAATGGGGGTTTTGAGTAAGAATGTGTTTCCTTCAATAGATGAACACACCTAAATCCCAAACTGTAGCAGTGCAAATGAAATCTTGTGACAAAACAATTGTATTTGAYTAATACACAATGTAGTAAATATAAATGTTGCCATGTTAATTTTTCATTTACAGTGATAAAATATAGAAATGCAATATGTAGAAATATAATATGGAAAATCAATTTTTCCTATGAAAATATTGTGATTAATTACCATCATAKCTTTCATATTTTCAATGCTTTAGTAGGATCATGTGTCAAGATTTTCTACAATTATTCCTCAAGTTTTCAGGTGTAGAAGTTATTTTAGAGTAGGCTCACTAGTGATAAACCCTAAGCCAAACATAATAAATATTTTGCTTTGTTACTAAGGTAGGTATTAGAAGGCTCATTTAACAGATTAATTTGGAAACAAAATTTATTGCTATTTGTTGTTTCTGTCAAGCATGATTAATTCTCTCACACAAATAATTAGTTATTTCTGTATCTGTAGATGTGTCATGGRCCAAATGCACTCAGATAATTTTAATTCAGTATTTTCTATATTTCAAGAAGTCTCTCAAATTAAGATAGCAGAATATTTTAGTAATCCATCTTTGCTAAAATGTGTTTGGGAGTGGTATATTTTAGCATTACAATATTACTCCTAAATTGCAAAACAGCTGTTGCTGATGCTGACACCTGGATTATGAGGTAAAATGGCAAATCCACATGAAGTATATATGGTCCAATTTCAAATGTATATGTGTAAATTTTAATCTTACTTATTGTAAAAGATATTCCTTATTTCCAAATAAARGAATGCAATAAAAATATAAATCACAGAACATTAGTAAGTATTTATATGAAATAAAATGTCAGAAAAATAAAATATATTTTCCTTATAATCAGATGCTTGAAATCTTAGCAACTACATGAAACATTCCTAAGTTACTAGGCAATGCCTACCAAATCTCTACAAGTACACTTTTTTCATCACTAGCATCAGCGAGTTTATATCAAGAGTCTTTTGTCTAAAATTTATTTTCCTTGCTAGGTTGTTTGCTTGCTTGCTTCTAAGAGCAAGCTGCAATGGCATACTTCATGTTTTGGAGTGACAGATGTCATAAGATCAGGTTTGCTCAGTAWATGAAGAAAAATCTTGCACTTCTGTTTCCTTCAAATTCACTCCTTTGTACTTTGAGAGGGGAAATGACAAAGCTTAGAGTGATCTGAGGATTTGAGATATATATCCTGTAATACCATAAACCTGTAAAACATGAGTATTTGAATACAGATCCTAGCTATTTCACAGCTCAGTTTTTAATATCATAAGGTTAGGTGCTAAATTTTCAAAGCAATGCAAGGGGATTTATTGGTATTACTACTGGATTTGAAGGTAAGTCAAAGGTTTAATCTCTATGTACTCCTCTGGAAAAAAAAAAAAAACAAACAAAAAAAACCCCCACAATTCTGAACAAAGAACAGAATTTTTATGTAGCAATTTTTAACCCTGAAAGAAAATAGAACAATCCTGTAATCTCTGTAATCTTATGCTGGTGTTATTTTAACAGTACATCTTGTTTCATCTGTTCATCATAATATGAGCTGAAGAGAGCTGACAGGTCTTTAAGAACATTATTCTTGGAGTGAAARAGCTCTAAATTCCCACATGTAAGAAATTGGGCAAGGACAGCAGGAGACCAACATGGCTGAATAAGAACCTCTTGGTCAAACTAGGGCGTTACAATAAAATRCACAGGGACATTTGTTCTAGGAAGAATATAGGGACATTTCCCAGGTATGCAGAGATGGGATYAGGAAAGCTAAAGTGTATCTTGACAAGGGATACAAAGAATAATAARGCCTTCTAAAGATACATTGGTCAGAAATGGAACATTTAAGAAAATATACTCCCCCTGGTAAATAAGACAGGACAACAAGTGACAATCAACATGGAGAAGGCTGGGACATTTTTTCCCTCAATTTTCAATGTTCATTCCTTTTCCCACACCTCTAAAGTCCCTGAACCTCAAGGCAGGGATAGGGGGAATGAAGTCTCTCCCACCATAAGTGAAGATMATGTTTGAGACCACCTGAGGAATATAAACATACACAGGTCCATGGGAATTGATGAGATGCATCCCAGGGTCTTGAGGAAATTGGATCATGAAGTTGATAATTCACTGTCCATCATATTTGAAAAGTTGTGGCAGTAAGACAAAAGCACCAGTAACACCAGGTGAACTGGGTGCCTCCAGAGAGGGACTGAAAACAAAGAAATTCCRAGACCTTTATAATCTTACAGTCTGTACTACTGATCCTCACAGGCTCTTCATGCACCTTACATGCAATACTTGATCAAGTGGTGAGTTTTGTGGTCTTCTTTATGCCTTTGTGAATTGTACCTCTGTCTTGCAGCAGATCATTATTTGTTTCTTATCTGGACAGGTTATGCTTCTGATGAGAAGCATGCCTTCCTTACCTCCCCATTTACATTACCTTCAGGAACTCTACTTATATAACAGCTCAAGGTAAGTTAGTGGGAGCTGGGAGTTTTCTGCCTAAGACTTCATCAACTTTACCATCTTGTGCCACAATTACTCAGACAAAAGAACRCAGTTAAATAATGAAATTGTCTAAAATGAATTCATAACATCTGTGTGCACCCTTCCTGTGGGAGATAAGGGACACTCTGTTTTAAAATGCACCTCTGCTCACATCACCTTGATGATGGATATACTGATGAGAAATCACCCATACTTGCACACTTCGAGGTGTGATTCCTGCAGTATCACCGTGAGTGCTGCACCCTGCAGTGCCACCCCACTCACCAGAGAACAGCTGCTCAAACTGCCCCATGTCTGTTTTGTCCTGCATGGGGAGGGCTGGGACACTRCTGGGTGATTTCCAGCATTAAGACAGGTTTGACTGCTGCTGCTTCCTTTAAAATGTCTCTGAACTCCAATTTTTCTTCAGGTTTCCTCCTTTGTTTGAAAAGTCACTTGGTTGTTCACTGCTTACTGTTTAAACCAGTGGATTAGTTGTCTTTCTTTTCCATGTGTAAAAGTCTGTCTTTGGCAGACACCCTCAGGAGAGTTCTGGTTGTGTCACTCTACTCACATATTTACCCTTATTTCTACCTTAACAGCTTTGTCAGTCATGGGCTGTGTGAGCTTCCRTAGAAATTCTGTTCTGTACTGAAGTAACACCAATAAGATTTTACAAAAACATACTGTCCAGACTTGTTAAAAGGTCATTTAACATTTAGGGAAATCTTTTCCATAAGATCACAACAATATGGATGTAGGCTTAATATGAAGTAATAATTTTAGTAGCAATATTTCAGTAATGCTGATAAGAAATAAGCTTGAGAAATCATTTAAACCTAGAATATGAGCAAAAGTTCTAATTATCGCATTTTCACTGGACAGTGAATATGCACAGGAAAATATAAAAAACACCTTCAATGAAGAAAATAACATCTGTAGAAGTTATACTTCATACAGACAATTCCTGATACCTGAAAAAGTAAATTCAAAAAGTTTCTTGTTTCACTCCTTCAYAAATCTCAGATGATTCAGCAGCTTTTTGTCCCTCCTAGAAATCTTCTCCATTGATCACGAGTTTTTATGGTATTACGTGAAGGATAGCTTTATCTTTTGGGTAATCCCGAGAATATTCATCAATCTATTTCTGAGTTACAGAACCAATTCTGATACATGTATTTAAACCACCAAAAAAATGAAAACACGTGTTAGTTGCCTCCTAGTGCTGGCAAGGGATGCAATTTTACTTTATCTTGCCAGGGCAAAGTTAAAATCTTCCTGAAACGTTCAAATGACGAACCTATAATGAGAGGGGAAGTGTTGCCCTTTCTTATTCCACAGTTCTGTTCCAGGAAAGGAAAAACACCCAGAAATCCTTTATATTTCAATTCAATAAAATACATTTAATTATAGTTTAAAACTATGTTTTTCTTAGATGGTGTTTCCTACTTGAGGTAGTTCTCCCAATTTCCTCTTCAGCAAMAGCTAATTTACAAAAGCTGTAGGGCTTCAGCCAGGATCACTAAGTGAAAAATCACCTTCATTACCCTTACTCCAAAATATTTTCTGGCTCTCCATAGAATATACCAGTGCAACACACATTAGTACTTTCAGTCCAAATTAATACCTCTTCTCATTCACATCTCTTTTACTCACCCTTTTTGCATAAGTGATAACTGTTGCAAAACTTTTTTGCACAATGTAAGCATCTTTTTAGTGAAGTATGACTAATAGAACATGACTCATGTATTTAAAAGTTGGTAGGAAATCTTTTTTCTTTCACGCTGAGTTTAGAAGCTAGTGACTTCTGCTGACTTTTATTARAAATCAGAAGGCTCATACCAGCTAATTTTAATCATCCAGTTGTAATGTACTGACACCTCTACTGTTAATTCACTTTCACTCTTTCTTAATTCCCTATGTAGCTAATAGGGAATTAAGAACTAATTTGCAAGTCTCAATCACATCTCAGTTACATGTGTAAAGTATCCATAGYAGATAGTATGAGTAACACCTTATCTGTTTCTGCTGCCACTCAAAACATGAGCTATCCTAAGGTGACATTTGTCACCCTCTCCTGTGCATTAGGAGCAACACTGCTTCTCAGAGACAGGGAGAAATTGCTAACTTTTTATTTAGTTYGTGGTTTCAGAACAGACTTCTCAAAGTCTGGGATCCTATGGGGTAATACTGCATGGCTGTATTGGTTTTCTGTGGCATGGGTAGAGAGGGGCTATGGAAGTGGCTTCTGTGAGATRCCTAACATGGCTAGGTCCAGGATGGACCTGCCACTGGGCAAGGCCAAGCCCATCAGCATTTGTAGCAGTACCTCTGGGATAAAGTATTTAAGGGCATGGAAAAAACTGGGCAATTGTGTCGTTGTCGAGGCGGTCACGACACGAGGCAGAGACCACAAGCAGTGTCTCGTTATTGCTAGTTGGTGGCTCACCTAATTCCAGGTGTCTTGATAGGAGAAAATATAGTCCCAACCTCCCTGTGGCTTTCACTGGCCACTCTCAGCTACAGCAACACCACCTCCCCCACTTCGTCCCAGTGGGTCACTGTGGTAGTCGAGATGGTCAAAACACACAAACGACTTCCTTAAAAACTTCTAGGGGCTCCAAGTATCAAGACTTTATTATCTATAAATCTTTCATATCAATCAGCAGGCTTCACGCACCAACACCTTGCTATTTGACAGTCTCTATCTTATTTCCCAAAGGCAGGTCCAAGCAGCTCTCAGGGTCTGTCCATTTATGCCAGCAGCTGTCAGTCAGTTCTCCTTCTCACAGCACCAGCTCGCTCAGCCTGGCCCTGCCCCTGTCAGTTCCTGGTACAAAGTCTTACCTTATCTGTCCCTTGCACCATCTCCTGTCCCTGGGTCTGCACTGCACTGCACAGCACAGCAGCAGACTCTACCTGGCTCCAATTGCAACTCAACTGAGCTGCAACTGCAACCAAAGCCCTCCCAGCCAGCTCACTCTTTATCACACCCATAGCTGGGAGAGCAAGGCTGTTTCCACTCTAGGATAATTAACACAGCTGCAATACATCAGAGGGAAGATTACCTTTAGTACTAACTCTTTACCTATCTTGCTACACAATTGCAGCAGAAAAAGGAGTGAAAATACATGAGAGAAACAGCCTTGCAGGCACCAAGGTCAGTGAAAGAGGGGGAGGAGGTGCTCCAGCACAGGAGTAGAGATGCCCCTGCAGCCCATGGTGAAGATCATGGTGAGGGAGGCTGTCCCCTGCAGCCCAAGGAGGTCCATGGCAGAGTAGAGATCCATTTGCATCCCATTATGGACTCCAGGCTTGAGAGACTGTTTGCCTGATGGAGGCTGTGACCCTGTGGGAAGCCTGCACTGGAAGAGGCTTCTGGCAAAATCTGTAGTCCCATGGAGAGAGGAGCCCACATTGGATCTGGTTGGTTTTCTGGCAGGACTTGTGACCCTGTGGGGAACTTTCTCCTCCTCAAGCACTCTGTTCCTGTAGGGCTGCACCCCACTGAAGGGATGCGCTGGAACAATTTTTGAAGAGGTGTAGCCAACAGGAAGCACTCGCATTGGAGAAGTTAATGGGTGCACTTTGACACACACTGGCAAAGGAGTGAGGAAATGAGGAAGAGGAGTGAAGAGACCTTCACCAGTAGAGGAAGGAGTGGTAGAAATGTGTTATTATCTGACCACAACCCCCATTCTTCATCCCCTTGCACTGCTGGAGGGGAGGGGGTAGAGAAAATAAGGATTGAAGTTAAGCCTGGGGAGAAGGGAGAGATGAAGGAAGGTATTTTTAATATTTTGTTTAATTCCTCATTATCCTTCCCTGATTTAATTTGTAAGAAATTAAATTAATTTCCCCAAGTTCACTTTATTTTGCCCATGATACTAACTGGTGAGCGATCTCTCCYTGTAGTTATCCAAACCTTGACTTTTTTGTTACATTTTTTCTCCCCCTGTGCAGCTGAGGAGGGGAGTGAGAGAGACTGGTGGAATCCTGGCATCCATCTAAGGTGAACCCACCACAATGTGATGTAATACTGGTACCATGGGATAGATAATCAGGTAAGTAATCAGATAACTAACAGAAATCAGTTACAGATTCTGCTTTTAAAGGACTAATCCCAAATAGATGATAATTCTTTTATTTGAAGCAGAATGTCATTCTTATTTTGCCCTCCATCTATGTGCTAGTGAACAAGCTTTTACAAGTTGCTATACGTGCTATCCATCCAAATAACAGGACTCAGACCATTGCCACTTCTCAGGCAAGCAAATAAACACTGTTCTTTCCAGTTTATAACTGCTCTGTTAGTACATTGACAGAAGAGGGCAACATTTTAGGGAAATGTAATTCAGTCATGTATATTTTAGGTGAAAGTGGAACAAACCCTAGCATAGTTTTGGATTGAAACAAGTAACACTCTGCCTGACAATTTCTGGGCACAGCTCAGGAGCTGATATGAGCCAAGATCATCTACCACATTCAGTTTGGAAGTTGCCAAATTTTTTCTGAGGTGAAGACAGATTAATAGAACAGTTATGGGCTGTTGGCCCGAGTGCCAGAAAAAAAATTCTGGGCATGTTTAACTTACTGACAGATGAAGTGCTAATTTATATGGATTAAATCACCCTCTGGAGGTCTTCAACAGCATGTATCTCTCTCATAACAACATTATAAATGTGTATGTGGAACACAGCTGAAGAATATGGTATCCCATGATTCCACAAATAACATAAAACCAAGCAGATAGTTTCATAGTAAAAAGGAGAAAGATTGTCTATAGAAAAGGGAGAGAAAATTTTGGCAGAAGGTCAAAAATGAAGAAGSCAGAAATAGTAAGAAGGTTCTTATTTGTCACCTATAACTGAAAAATTTAGTTCAGGACTAGCCTGTCCTGAAATAAACTGACTCATCAGAAATTGATAACCTGTAACTGTAGAAATAATCAGAGCTTTAAGTTGCATTATACTTGCAGAGAGCATAATGACCTGCCTCACTCAGGAATTCCAGAATGAGGGATTCTGAGATAAGTAGCATTCTGAATCTTTAGGGTTGGAAAGAAACCTCTTAGATCATTGAGACAGACCTTTAACCCAGCTATCATGTTCACTACCAAATCATTCCACCAAGTTCTGCATCCCCAAATTTTTGAACACTTCCCGGGATAGTAATTCTACCAGCTAGCCTTGGCCCATCAACCCAGCCCATCCAGATCTCTCTGCAGAGCCTTCCCACACTCCAACAGATCAATGCTCCCCCSTCAACTTGGTGCTGTCTGCAAATTGACTGAGAGTGCTCTTGATCCCCTTTCAGATTGTCATTAAGGATGTTAAACAGGACTGGCCCTGATACAGAGCCCTGGGGAGCACCACTGGTGACTGGCAACCAACTGGATGTATATCCAGTCACCACCACTCTGAGCCCAGCCATCCATCCAATTTTTTTACTCATTGAAGAATACATCTGTCTACACCATAGTGAACCATTTTCTCCAGGAGAATGCTGTTGGAAGAAGTATAAAATGTTTTACTAAAGTCTAGTTATACGCTAAACTCTTTAACATTAGTACAATTTAAAGGATATTTATARAGAATGAGCTTAACGGAAATGCTTAAAAAAAAAGATTTGTTTATTTTTTCTAGTTTTCAGATGATAAGTAACAGTATAATGCATGATGTTGGATCTAGAGTAAGTCACAGAAATTTCATCAGGCAGTAATTTTCTGTATTTTTCATTTTAGTGAGCAAATGTTCACTATATAAGTCATTTTAGATCCAATGGTCTTTCAACGTCTTCACAMATGTCTTGGATGAAGGACTCAAAGTTATATTCCTTAAATTTGCCAATACCTGCCTGGGGACAGGCTGAGCACTGGTCAGCAGGTGGTKAACAACTCTTTCGTGCATCACTTGTTATTCTTGGGTTTTATTCCTCCTCATTCCTTTTCATTACTATTTTTATTACTATTATTATTACTGTTGTTGTTATCACCATTAGTGTTGTTGTTGTTTTTGTTTGTTTGTTTGTTTCAATTATTAAACTGTTCTTATTTCAACCCAAGAGTGTTACCTTTTCCCAGATTCTCCTGCCCCACCTGGGATGGGGTGGGAAATGAGCAAATGGCTGATCAGTGCTTAGTTGCCAGGTGGAGTTAAACCATMAACATATATCCTTGTAATCCTTTGGGTAATTATGTATTTTTCCTTAAAGAAAAAGACAAAGACAAAATGTTTTCAGCTGTTCTGGACTGGAACAATTATGACCAAAAAGGGAAATGAATAATTATATCAAGCTTCTGAAATTTAATTTTAGCTCTTACAAAATTCCATCTAACACATCTTTCCCCAAACAAAAGTAGTTTTGCAGGAACAAGTAGAGAGATTGCTTTCTTTTTAGAGGAGCAACAATCTTATGAGAAATGCTGTGCATATGCTATGTAATGTGAAGTGTTATCTCAGTTGGCATCCTTAAACAGAAAAATTGAAGTTGTTTAAAGATGATGGTGGGCTTTATCTTCAAAAAACCAGATGATCTGCCCAGAGCAGCAGTGAAGCTTAGTARAAGAGGTCTCAATAAACAGCACTGTCAGAAAAGGYRGATGTCAGCCGTTTTGTAAGTTTGATAGCTCAGAAGTGTGACTGCTTTTAGGTCAATTAATTATAAGTAAACTTGAACAGAAAATGGTTTTTCATTAACAGAGAACTTCTGAAATTTGAAGGAAAAAAAGAAGTATTTTTAGTGAAAAAATTAGGTAGTCTCAAAGTATTTTGAAATATCAGAAATAATAGACTAGGTAGTTAGAGTTATGGTCAAGTGATGGCTCTGAGTTTGGTGAACTGTGGATCTGAAGGTGGGTTTATCATATCATAGGTGGCATAGCTGYGTGCTACTGGTTATTCCTGTTTCTCTATATGAGTGGTTTTAAACAGCAACAATTACATAATTTAGTAATGATTTACCTTAAAAAGCTTAACTGCAGCTAATACATTTGTGAAAGACATCAGTGATTTAGTCAGAATTTAAGAAACAATCAAACAAAAACAAACAAAAAAAAAMCCCCAATAAAAGCCCCAGAAAAACCCTTTTTTTCCTTCTGTAAAAATAKTCTTTGAAATAATTCCTTCACTTAATTAATAAATGTTAAAATTTACCCAAATTAACCACATTTTGGAGAAATCTACAGTATAGTCATATTGGAACTGCTGTTTCTCAATATGGCTATTTCTTGGGGTCTTGGTTTAAAAGACAGGTGTCTGCTAGGAAAAAGCCAGAGCCCTCCCCTTGCAATGGAGAATGCAAACCCCCTCCCTCCAAATTATCATAAATTTGAAATTAAGGGGCTTTCAGGCAAAAGGATGTGGGAATGGGAATAACAGTTTTTTTACAAATATATATATATATCTAACAAAGCAAGCAAGCAAGCAAGCAAACAAACAAACAAACAGCTACAGCGTTAATAATAAGACAGAACCGAGAACCTCAAGGGACCACAAATCCCAGGGCAGTCCGACCTCTGGCTCTGAGGCACCAAGCTGTAACGGTGGGAGATCCCGGGCTGGTGATGAGGTAGATGGGCAGTTCTGCAGTGGTGGCTGGAGCAGCAGAGATGTCCTGGCAAAAATTGATGGTAAAAATTGATGGAAATTAGTATCTGGATTTTGGGTTACAACTATACTATCTAATGATTGAACTTTGACATTTGTACTAAACTATTTTGCATACAACTTGCTTAATTTATTCTTTTTGTCTGATTTATCAGATTTTGTCCTAAGGAATGTGAAATTAAGCCAGTGYTACTTATCAAATACCTAATAAAATATGAATATTCTAATTGCATTTATGAGTGGATGAAGTGATCATTCACAGTAGGATTGCAATTATAATCAAACACKGGTTTTTACTACACAAGGGAAAGGTCTTCATAATGTTAAGTATCAATTCAAATAGAAATAATGCTATATCAAATATATTATACTTCATGGRCACTTGATTCTTCACCTTTAGAAGATAATAGAAAATTCAATTATACTTGGAGAACACTTRGAGTATATTAGCTTTGAATTTTTTCAACAGTCAAGAGGAAAAATTACTTAGATAAAGGTGGGATTCCACTCATTTAAATGAAAAGCAAAAAAAAAAAAAACACAATTCTTCTTCAAATCTTCAAATGGGAAAAAAAAGAACTACTAAAGTTTCCTGTCCCTGATTAAAGAGTCCTGGCATTTGCAGATTTGAAATAGATCACTAACCTTTAAAAAGTAYCTGTAAGAATCCCTCTTTGAGGACATGCAAGAAACATCTAAAGTTTTGATGATACAGCAGGACCTCATTAAAGACAAGCAGCTGGAAAACTGCAAGACCGTGGCCAGAGAGCTTTTTGTGCAATCCCCACAGGGTGTTCTCATCGTAGGACAAACCACATAGCCCATTAGAGCTGGCAGGAAGTGCCAGGGTATGTGTGTGYGCAAGACTGCACTCAAACACCTGGCCATCACAAAGACTAAACACAAAATTTATCAGAGTGAAAATACACAGCAACCTTTCTTAGAGAGAGAGTGGTGGCCAAGGTGATCTCCTCAGGACCTTGTACAAACCCCACTGATCAGAATATCAGTGACAAAGCCGCTAAGAAATACTACTTGAAACACTCATGTACAAACTGGTTTCCRTACAACTAAGATATTTAAAAGCATCACTTTTTATATCTTCAACTATATGTCTAAAAAAAGGACAGAATTCTAATATATTAGCAGTCTAGAGAAATAACATCTGACCTATATCCAACTCTCAAATAAAGAATGGGGCATTAATTTAACATCTATGTGTTGTGTTACATGTTGTTTCCTTTCTGTGAATCTGTTACAGTTACCATTTCTCTAATTTTGGGAGGAAAAAACATGTTCTACCCTGATATTACTGTGGAAATGGAAATGTAGTGAAAAGTAGAAAATTCCCTTTTCTCAGAGAAAAACGCAACCAGAGATTAGGGTATGGAGGAGACGTAAGATTTGTGGTTTGTGCTGAAGTCAATGCACCATCCCTTCTGCCTCCTTAAGCTGCCTCAAGTGAACATTTCTCTGGGAGTTTTAATAACAGATTTATGTCCCTTGGGTACACGAAGGCCTCAAATAACGTACCATGCCACGAAGAAACATCAGTGAATCCTCTGTCATGGAAAAACTAGAAAATGCACTGAACTCCCAATGTGTTATGCCTCCAGATCTTTCACAAGGTTACAGTACATGCTGGGTAGAGTTTAAAATTACTTTTGATAGACAATAGTTTCCTCACTAGAGTCTTTGTGTCATGAACTGTGTTCAGTTACTTTTGTCTTAATGGTTTGAAGAATTCTCTGTAGTGCTTATTTAATTTGAGTGTTTCTGATTACCTTTTGTAAATAGCTTTTTCTTCTTTCTATAAAAAAATATAATGATAAATCTACCAGATTTTGCAAGGCCACATCCATCCTAAAAACTCCAATATATTTMATTTGAAGAATGTAACATAAGGAAAAGATCACATTAAGAAGAGAACATAGTAATTTTCAGTTTTTCTCCTTGGCAGGGACAAATCATACTAGAAAAATTCCCTTGTATTTCTGTTCAGGATGCCCCCAGTTCCACCTTCACRAAGAAAGTCTGCTGGAAGAAACTTTTCCATGTGCACATATATTTTGCAGTCAGAAAATTAGGAATCAAAGGGGAAATTGTAAGAAATTGAAATTTTCTTCAAAACATTGAGAAATTAAAAGATTTCAACAATTCTCATTAGTGAAAAGAAAGATAATTATCCTATAGCACAGATAGAGCACTTATAAAAAGATACCTTACAGAAGGTGAAATTGTGATCTTTTGAGGCATAAAGTAGAAACAGAGATCTGACTTTTTTCTCATTTCTTTTATTTTTTGATGATATGCTTTTCTAATTTGTCAAATTTGTTAAATGTAACAGTTAATTTCTGCATCTGTTGTGATGTGCATTCTCCCACTAACTCCCAATGTGTTAGGACTTTGGATCTTTAAGAAGGTTGCAGTCCAAACAGGATACAATTTAAAATAGCTTTAGACAGACAATAATTTGAACAGCAGGGCCTTTCTACTCTGAATTGTGTTAAATTGCTGTTGTCTTAATGGCTTGAAGAATTCTCTGTGGTGCTTATTTCACTGAAGAGTTTCTGATTTCCTTTTTGTAAATAACTACAGCATCCTTCAATAATTTCTGTAGGTAGTTGTCTTTTCCAGATGAATTTCCACAGTTCAGGGCTTTTAAAATAAATTCCGTTACTTCTTTCACTCATAACTTTGTAGGATATTATTAACCTCTTTTGAAGTATTTAGAAAAGCAGGGGTAAACTGTTAAAAATACAGAAATGTCTCCAGTAGATTCAAATTGTGTATAATTTCATTGAAACAAACAGGAMAAATTATGTTTATTTTCACCTTGAATTATTAGTACAAAAAAAATTTAATAAAAAGGAAATACTGCATACTCAAACCAATGCAATTGTTTCTTTCASGAGAAAACTAGCATTTACTGTACTGCTTCTGCTATGACATTTCATAAATGTTTCAGTTAGAAAATGTARGTCTTGGAATAGTGCTTCATGTGATTAAAAATGTGTAGTTCAATTAACTCAATATCTGTTATAAAAATYCATTTCACTTGACTCYAAGTGTCTAACCTARGATACAAAAATAAAATAATCAAATAAGAAAGTAGGTTTTTCCTTTAAATGCCATCAAAGGCACCTGCCTCTTTCTCTTGACTAGATTTGCAAGTTAAACACTTTTTTTAGCAGACTAAAGATTTGTACTTAAATTATCCATTCATAAGTATTTCACCYTATTTTTGGAGGAACTTTAAAGGATTTACTAATCTATTTCTGTATTTCTATTCTTATATAAAAGTGTCAGGTAAGTACAAAAAAATCCTCAGTTCTGTGTGATTAGGTTCCCTTTTTGCAGTTCAAGTTGAAAATGTGACAYGGACAGAAGATATAGTATTTACCAGTTTCTGTAAACACACCTGAAAACTACCTGAGCCATATGCATTTGTCCAACAGAATTTTCAGATCATATTCATAGCTAATGGATAAACAAGCAGTGGGTCATACCCCCAAATAAAACTCTTATGTCTATGCAAATCATGTGAAAATTCTAATTGTCATTAAAAGAATAAGGAATTCAATTCCAAATATGAATACTTTTCATATTTTCATATTTTCATGACAACTTGATGTGAATTACCTGTGCTACAGTACAGTGTTTTATTAGGAGTCAGTGGCTTGTGATGAAATTATTAATCTGAATAATCAGACTAAACTTGTATTCTTTTAAAAAAATTACTTAATGGTGACATGTTTACTTGTTTTAAAGTTTATTATAGTATATTGGAGTGGTTAGGGAAAGATTTACAATGTATAAATGTCTAAATGTGTATATATAAGGCCTCCATTTTTTATTTTTAGAAATTCTTAGAGTTAAGTGTAAAAGGAGCTTGATCTGCCTACTTAATTAATTTTTGGGGCTTGATTCTGAAATAAGAAACAACTGACTTTTCATCCTTCCTCTTCACTCATAACTAAAAGTATTGCTAAACTATCAAGTCTGTCAACATATCAACAAAAATAGTGCACATTAAATCATCTGTGTAAACACAYGCACATGTAAGTAAGAAAGTAACTAATAAATCATTAAAAAGAAGCTTATCTTCATACTGGTACACAAAACAGTATGTACACATGAGCTTTTTCCAGAAGTTGTTATTACTAATCTCTGTCAAGAGAAAATAAAATCAATAGAACAAAYATGCTCTCACTGGCTCTAAAGAGACATTCTAGAGTGTTGAGAAAAAATCCCAAAAGAAAAAAAAGATTGAACATAAGCTTACAGTTCTATGTAACAGGAATCATGGTGTAAAACTTCACTTATAGAAATGTATATTGAACAAGTCTTAACCACACAACGGTGTTTTTATTAGTACCATTACACAATCTACAAGATAAAAAAATTAAAAGAATGCCTGCAAATTATTAAGTTCAATTTTATTTATAGTGAATATTTTCCACATGAAATAGGCTTTTTCCCAGAGAACTGTAGCCAATTTGTGTTGCAGTTTTATGAAGTCTGTATATATGGATCCCACATGCATCATAAATTCAATGACAACTCCTTTCTATATTCTTTACTTTTCTTCTTTTTACTGACACAGAAGAGGAAAAAAAGTAACTTTTAAAAGAASTATTTTAAAAACCTATTACAAAAAAAAAGAAATAAAATCAATGGTTACCTCCATAACAGTCATGCAGGCAAACAGCAGACTGGAATAGTTTGTGAGTGACTGTACATCAGATGGAAAAAATCAATAGTTTCTGTAAAGAAGGCATCCTCAGGGACAAAAAGCTTCAAGGTATGAATAGAACAGCGGCTTCAGTGCTTGGAATCTGCAGAAGTGATAAYACATTTTCTAATCGCTGCCCAAGAGTTGGTAAAAGAATACACTGTTTCAAAGTTTTAATGATCCAGGGTGAATATATTACACTATCTTTCCTGCTGAGCTGCCTGARCCCTACTTTACCTGTGGGATATGTTAGAAGACAAATCAAATAATTCAGAAAACCTCACATCTTAGCCAGCAGTGTTGGAATGATGTTTACCCTTACTTCTGGGTCCTCTAATGTTTGCTGAAATCTCGAATACTTACCTCAGGCAGCAGTTTGRTATTTACTAGCAAAGATTTTATTGGTAGGAAGAAAGAAAAAAAAAAGTGGAGTTTTTGTAAATCTATTTTTGTGCATTAAGTTCACTTTGAAGCACAAAAAAATACCAAACCAACACAAGACTTCCAGGTGTCTGGGATTAAGTGTTTCCAGTGGCTGGTAATGTCCTGACTTCACATCTTCATTATCCATTTCTCTTTCCCATGTTCCATATTCCATGAAAGGAAAACTAGAACTGCAGAGTAATAGCATGCCCCAGCTGACAACATCACACTCTGCTTAKGGGGAACTAGGGTGGGATAACTTAGACATATACTTGCTGTCAAATTTCTTCATTGCAATTATCTTTATGATGTCAATCCATCATCCATGTGGCATTCATGGTACTCTTCCAACCTAGAATTTCTGTGATTTCTTCAAGACAAAACAAATCACAAAAAGATGACTTTGAGGACACAGTTCACACAAAAAATAATTCTCTAAAATCAGTATAAAGTTCAGTGTGGTGTGGGCTCTTTTGTCTCTACAGTATTACCCATGATTTCCTTTACATTAAGAAAAGCCATTGAGAAAAGAAACAAATTGACTTACATTAAGAAACTGCCCRAGGATACTAGATCTATGCTTTACTTCTCAAGTAAGAGTGCTGTGCAGAAAGAAGGCAAGAAAAAGCAGGTGGCTGGAGAAAATGAAAAAGAGAAGAAAGGGTAACACAGTCAAATGAAGACAGAAAGAAAAAAAGACAAGAAAGAAAGATTGAAAGAAAAACAGATTGAGAGCAGCAAAGATGGAAGGAAAGACAGATGGACAGAAAGACAGGCAGATGAGCAGACAGAGAGGAATTAGGAAGGCAGCAAGGAAGGGAGGAAATGTCTTACATTATTTTAGATATTTCAAACTGAAGAAGTTATGCCTGAGAGTCCTAGGAATGCCATGAGGCTGAAAGGACTCAGGACCAAATGTCCAGTAGTTTGATCATCTGACTTTAGAGATTACCTGAGAAGTATGTCTGGAAATCATTCTGATCTGCCAAACTGTGAGGGGAGTGCATGCCCCTTGAGTTCACTTGTCATTTATTAGTATCAGCTGTAGCTATAATGAATATTGCATAGGGATACCAATTAATATCCAAAACCATTTGAAGAGATTATTTCAACAAATAAAGAAAGGTTTACCTTAGAGATGTATAGATTGGCACCCGTTATCCATAAAAGTAGTGAAAACAGAAATGACAGTCTTTGAGAAGAATAAATTATCTGCCCTTGAGATGCACATACCCCAGCTTGGTGAGACAATCTTCTGTCATCAAGTATAAAGTAAGCTGTGCTTCTGTGGAGTCTGTTAGATATACACAGGCAATATCTGTTCAGCCTGATTCTTTTGTCATGATAAAATGAAAAGCACTGAAGAAGATCCTTACATCTCTGAGAGGCTCCCTGCAGATCTGCGAATCCCAAGCAGCTGCAGATGTCAAGCAGCATTGTTAAGAGCTGCAGAGCATTTTAAGTTTCAGCTTGTTCTTTTTCCTTCCATGAGTGCAAGTCAGTTCATGCTATCCATTTCACTACAGTGCCTAGGAAAAAACCTACACACATGACACACTACATGTAAAAYATCCTTGAATCTATGTATAATGCAACCATATAACAAGAAAATTCAGCAAGATCTCATGGGTGCACCATAAACTTTGAATGACTCAGATTTGTCATGCATTTGACACTCCTTTTTGATTTCATTTCTATAAATTTACTGCCACAACCTGATACTTCCATATTATTTAGCATACACAATAACTTCCAGTCCTTATCTAGAGTTCTTTTCATGACAAAAAATGTACACAGAAGTTCCAGATAAGCAAATATTGATATATTCCAAATGTTGTCTTGGGGTTTTATATGTGTTGTGTTAGTTTTGCAGGTTTTATCTGTAATAGTCAGGCTGATTTAAAATTGTAGGCATTATAATTTTCACATTTATCAGTTTGAGGTATGGTTTTTTAGTTGGAGAGGAAATCTGATCATGTTTAAGCACTAAGTTTTCTGTCATGTCTTTCTAAGGTGCCTATTTCTCTATTTTCAAAATGCATTTGGCAATGTAGCTAGCACTGTAATTGATTAAGTGACTGCAAGGCATGCTGAATGCTTTTCATTCTTTGAGGAGAAGCCTTCAGAAGTTTTCCTGCTCTACAGCKCCTGCTGTGCTGAATAATAATTTTACTTTGCAAAATGAAAGTGATAACGATGAATCTTGTTGAAATTCCCGATGGTTGTTTATTTAAGCAAACAGAAGGGGAAAAAAACCCTTTGGTTATTTAAATTTTTAATACAGTATTGCCAGAGGAAATAGTGACATAATTAAAATACTAAAAAATGTCTAATCTTGCAGTGTTGGAGTTGCTAAAATTCACACAACATATTTAAAAAAAAAATAAAATATAATTTCATAATATACAGTTGTGGGATTTTTTCCTGAGCTTCCTCAACACAACTCAGAAATTTAGTGTTGTTTTCTGTAATCATGAGTATTAATCCCAGAACTTTAAATATTTTCAGACATAATTTATGAAATTTATTAATTAGTCTCAGGRTACTTTGGTACCCTACTTCCGTATAGTGAAACTTAACAATCAGAAAAATACAGGAAAATACAAAATAATAAAAATAGTCTAAATAATTTAATTGAAATTATATATCATTTCACAGTGTTTAAAAAATAACATTTCTTTATTTTTTAGTACTTGAATATTTCATTAAAGAAATTTTAAATATTCTGTGGGTTTTTATACCATCAGATAATATATCTGGAGTCTGCTCTTARGGTCTCATTTTCCAGTCAGTTGCAGTGTAGGGTTATTTACTCCTAAGCTGTCCTTTTTAATAAAAAATCACACTATCTTTAAGACACAACACAAACGCAGTTCTCAGGAAATTTCATTCCCCAGGCATCCTCCATGTAAACAAAATGGAAAGATTAGCCCCAAATTATTCCCTTTACTGTGCAGATTAGCAAATTATGTGTCCACTAAAAACCACTACATGCTCTCAAATTTCAGGATATGTTAAGTACATTTTTTTGGCATATTGTCCTTAGTGAGTTGTGATATAGCATTTCACTGAAAAAGTACTGAAGAAGTGATGATTATTCCTGAGGGTACAGAGATTCTTGAATATGGCCAGTCCACCCTGATAGAASTTAACTGATGACTGCAGACACAAAAAAATTCTATTACATACTAGCTGGAGGACTGGGGATTTATCCAGCGTGCCTTGAGTTACAAAGACATGGATTGTCTTGTGAACTCTACTACTATATCTGAGAAAGGTTCATACATTTTCTATAAATTATTCAAAGTGTTACAAAATAGCAGCTACTCCTTTAGATCCAACTTTTTCTTTACAGATACCACAGAACAATCTGTGGAGCCACAGAATTTGCAACTGTGTGGGCAATAGATTCATTTTAAAGAATGCCAAAACAGTACATTAAATACTACTATTAAATTATTTAATTGCTTTCACAGCCTTGGGTGTCTTGGATTTCTCAGAACTATAGAAATGCAAATAACTACTCAAACAGTTTATGTTATTGCTTGAGAGAGGATAAGCTTTTTTTTTTTACTGTGTCAGCACAGCAGCCAATTTTAATTCCAAAGAAAAGTAGTATAAAAAACTAGAGAGTGGAGGGGGAAACCAAATAACAAACCCCAAAACCATTACCAAAAAAAGAGAAAGATAGATAGAACTTGGCTTATATAAATTATGTAGTTGAAGTGGAATTCACCATCTTGCAGTATGATTTTGTGTGGTTTTGAGAGAATATTAAGCAAATTTCAATATCAGAGATAGAAAAGCACAATAATGTGACATTATTAAACAATATGTGTGTTTTTAATTAAAAATAATCAAATGATACTRTTGTTATTCCTTGTTTTATTTAAGAAGGACATCCAGAAAATTACAAGTTTTCAGATGTCTTGATTTGCATTTTGGYGTTTTATTTCACAATAATATTTCTTGTTGTGATGGTATGGTCTACTAGAGGTCCTTTCTTCAGTGAGTTTTTTGATGCTGTACTTTCAATAGGAAGTGAAAAAGATATTAAGTTGATAAAAATAATTACAGCGAGAACACAGAGATATGGACYTATCACAAATTAGTAGAATATTTAATAATTGTTCTCTGTAAGAAATCAGCTCTTACATACTTTTTCTCTAACAAGTAAAATATTRATTAATTCTATCAGAATTTGCTTTTGTTATCATTATTTAGATAATGTGAGATTTGCTTTGTAGAAATATTTCTGTTAAAGSTCTTGTAAAGAATTCAAAAGAAAAAGATCCATGTTAAAATAGTCTGTTATAAAAAAAATAAAACACATACTGTTTTGTTTTTTTTTAACTCAAGTCCAACTCCTTTTTCAAATCTTAAAGAGATTTTTAAAGAGGAAAATTAATTTTTAAAGAGGAAAATTTGTGCTATTTGTTAAAATTAGAACTTCAATTGTATTATGAGTTCTCTGTAAGAAACACATAAAATAGAAGCTATGTGAACTCAAGACATATTTTCTTTCCAAGTGAAGGATAGTGACTCATCATAAYTTCTAAAAGTACTTTCAGTGACAAAAAAATATACCAGACWTTATGTTTTCARTAYRAGAACAGCTTTGGAGGACATTTTTRTAGGAGAGACATATATTCCCCTTATTTTTAGRTCAGAAAGCAACTCTTTTGTGACCCTCATAAATCTCTTGTGTGCAAAGTAATATATCTATGTCAGTGATGCATCTCWCCWGATGGAAATATGAAAGGAAGTGTATGCAAGATACCTGCTTAAAATCGTATAGAAGAAAAATTTCAAGTATTTTGTAAATAATTTGGCCCTTCTGTATTGTTGTGATTTTCCCAGATCTGCAGATAACCTTGCATTTCTTCAGTCTTTGTCATTTACCAAATTAATTATTATCAGTTGTATGTAGTATGTAAGTACATCCCTACTAGACAGTGCATCAATATAGCAGCCAAGTACTTTTTTTCCCTGAGAAACCAACTTTATGAAAGCAACAAGTGTTTGGTGTGACTGTGCTGCTAAGATAAATCCCAAACAAATATCAGGACATACAGTATTTATAATAAAGGATTTTTGGTCTGCTCAATACAAACTAATCTTTTTTTAACCTGAAAATGGATGACAATGTTTTGTTTAGCTTTTTATGGATTCCTCAATTGTTGTCGCGGTTCAGGGTTAAGAGTTCTACTGTAATTGTTGTTTTCTCAGAAGCATTTCCAAGTCTGTTTTCATCTTTGCTAGTCTTTATACTTTTTCATATCTTTTAATGCCTTCTGGATTCTATTCAAGGAAGAGGATCAGAACTGCATATACTATATTATGTGCCTGCATAGACATATTAATATACTATATTTTCTTTTTTTACCTCAATAAAGTATTTTTTTTCAGTCACAAAGTCCCATTCAGAGCTCCTCGATGTACGTTCAAGAAAGCTGGGTTATATTTTTAATGTGAATTTCTTGGAAATTATATTAACAATATTTTGTCTCCATTTTATTTTCTGATAAATCCACAGTATAAAATCCTTCAGTAACTCTTTAAACTTTGACAAAATATATAAATTTTGTCTTCAGTAGTCCTTTTCCAGATCATTACTTATAAAATGCATATTTTGCCAGATATGCCCACACTCAGCACCCAAACATCCTCATTGGATTCCATTGGTGAACTTTTTTTCCATGTGAAGCTTCCTATCTRCTCCTGAGAATTTGTCTCCAGTCTTTTCACTAGTCATTGTAGAGCAACTTCCTGTTTCACGCTATTATACTTTATTCTCTTGAAGTCTTGTGGTAAGGTCTCTATCCAGCATGCTTGCTAACTCCTCCAGGGAAATCTGGAATATAGAGGAACAGCCTTCCATACTTTCTGTCATAGATATGAAGTGTGACTTAGGCTTGCTCAAGGTAAGATTCAGAATAAACTGATACRTTGCATGATGTAGAGGTAAATTCATAAAGATTGATACTGTTCTGATAAGTTCTCTACCACATCCGTCATATCAACTCATTTTTTAGGTCACCATAGCCTACGAAATGCTGATCCATAAATCTCCTCTATTCAGGATGTCTTATGATTAATTGTTTTTGCTGTCTACAATAAGCTGGAAAATATGTTGTTAAATCATTTTTCCAAATATTAAAAAAAAAAAAAGCTCATATCCACTTTTCTCTAGGAGAGCAATAACATCGCAGGAACATACCTACCCATGCCTATATTTCTAATTTTTTSTTAAATCACAGTATCTTTTGAAATATTTTTTGCTTGATACAAATAATTCTTAATGACTCCACAATTAAGACTGCATAAAAGCATTATTTGAAAAAAAAATCAAAGAAAAACCACAACAACAACAAAAAAAACACCCTGCAGCAGAACACCAAAATTAAAGAGAAAATTCTTCTTTTAGTTTTAGAGCAGCATTATTTGGTTGTACACTTGAGTTCATGATCTGAAAGTTGCTCTACCTGTCTGCATCCAGGATTCTGCATTTTAGATTAAGCTAATGGCTCTCTGAATCCTTTAATTGTTCATTAGTGACTCCTTTCATTTTATAGACTTTGTTGTTTAGTATTATTTGAGATGCCTTGGGGTATCTTGACCATCAATTGCTACATGAGAGGGATACAAATACAAAAATAATCCCTGACTGGCTATGAATAACCAGGTACCCTAGGACATCTTAAATGTCAGGATACCCCTACATGAGAAGAACCAGACTGATTTCTTAAATTTTCATTTGGCATAATCAGGGATCCAAGTGCAGTCTTACTTTTGGCAGTCTATGAACTGCATCCCACACTAGCTACCTTACACAGACAACATAAGGTTGTTTTCTATTCAATGGAGAGTAATAGAAAGCTCTGGAGAGCAGTTGGTCTCCTAAGRCATTACAAAGTTAACAATCATCTGGAGTTTCTGTTTCTAGGCCTTGCCTGTAAAGGTTACTAGATCAGATGTAGATATAGGATATCTTAGAGAGAGAGAGATGTAAAACCAAAGCAACCCTTGCTTGTTGTTACCTTGCTCTTTGTAGCCTCACTTTGTTTCCTGGAAGAATCTTTAAGTGAAATCTCTTCAAACACATTTTGTGACAACGAAGAAGGAAACAACTGGGAAAAATTTCTATGGATTTGCCAAAGATAAATCTGAAGTATTCTGCAGCCAGCCTTGAAGGATTTCTAGATCTGACTGAATATAGGCCTGAGAAACTTGATGTAACCKCCCAACTGACATRCAGTTACCACAAGGTTGGACCAAAWACCTTTASAARTCTCTTTTTGCCYGTTATCCTAAGGCYAATCTTTTGATACAYGTTCCAGRTTTATGAAACAACACAGGAAGAACATTTTTATATCTGACCATTTGTTTTCTGCTTTCTCACTAAATTTCAGCTGCTTTCAATATAAATTCCTGAACTTATTAATCAACYTTACTTGATTTTGATAGTCAAACTAAATAACAGTCGTCTGATCCTAAAGTAGATTTTAGACAAATCTAAAATGGCAAAGAGCCATTGATTTAAATGTAGAACATKTACTGAAAATATTTTTATCTCTAGGAAGATGAATTCCCATCCAGAAAGATCTAATTTAGTCAGTTGACTTCATGTTTTGGAAGTTATCYCTGTAATGAAAAATCAAACATTTGAATTCAGTCTTTGTCTGGAATGAACCAACAGTCATTTATTGCTCTTGATGTATTGAAAGTTTTGAGGAACTTTTGCTGTTTTACTGAAAACTGAATCTTTCTTAAAAATAATATTGTTAGTATATTATAAAGATTTTATGAGAACAAAACCAGATTGCAGCTGTTTTTGATTTTATGACTTAGTATTATCACCAAATTATACAAATAGTTAATGTTTGTTTTATGATTTGGTAAAATGTATAAAGGGACAAACAAAAAGAATGTAATGCTCCTTTAAACTGACAAACATCTAATGCTTTGCTTCTAATACAAGTATGACTGTTAAATAGTATACTTAACAGTGACTTCTATTAAACACATTCATGATACAGCACTGTAAATTCATGTCTGCTGAGCCTTGCAGAATGAATAGATTGATAAAAGCTATTTTCAGCCAAGTCCAAATACATAAATGAAAGAATGTGACTTCATAAGAAAAGCTGTCATTTCAAACAAAAATGATTGGCATCTTCWTTGTGAATAAAACAATCATTACGAGAAAAATTTCTGCTTAGAAATGAAGAGGAACATAATTTAGGTAACAGAATAATATAATTTAACTGGAGGAGAAGATGTATTATGTCAAATGGTTCATCAGTCTGGTGATTCATAATTACCTCTTGTCAAGTTTTCAATAGAGTTTTGCCTGATTTAGTTTTAAATGTTCAAGAGAAATAACATACTTCATTTCCCACAGGAGACTCTATTGGCTGTGAAAGCTCATTTCAAGGAATTTTTTTCAAGTTCAGTTTAATAGTCACTGTTTCTAGAAATAACTGGGAGTTATTGTTACTATTAACTTTACTATTATTTTTGCAGTTGATGTTAATGTTATCATAATCCTAAATTTTACTCTCTTCTTACTCTATATCCTAAAATACTGTTTCTTTTTTAACCCATATGCCCCTGTGATCTCTCCAAGTTCATGCACTTACCAGTATTTTTAGATCTGTCAACACAGCTGTTCAGAAGAAGGATGATACCTGCAGAAAACTATGCTCTGAACTTTTTATTGTTATTCATTGCAAAGTGACTGCTATTTCTTTTAGGGTTTCACTTCTCATTAGCTTTTGCTTGTTCCACAACATCMAATATTTTTACAGTCCAAGAAAGCAGAGGATTTGTTAAATGAAAATTTGGTAAGTGAAAACCATTTCTTATATTTCCATGCAGAGAAAAATGAAACGTGTTAGTAGACAAGATATTCAGCAGRTAGTCCTCAGGGTGTGAGGACTGGTGTTGTGGGAACTGTCACTGGGTTTCATAATCAATGAAACCAACTAATCAGTGGAGTTATCTAAACATATAAATAGCTCTATTTTARTTTTATCATTAGAGTGATAGTAGCAGGCAACTGTCTTCTGASAGGGGTAGAGGCTAACTTGCTAACCTGATGTGTGAGAAGTGTGCTGGTTACCAGGGGCAKGTTTCAAGGATTTAACTGAGAGAATACTAAGCCTCATACTGTCCTCTGACTATTATTCACTGCTTAAATTTTGYGTAGACACAAGAGATAAAGCCAGGAGCAGTATGAGCCTCATCAAGAAGGATTACAGAGTTATAGGAGTGCTGTAAGGAATATGGAGCAMAGGTAGGTTTTGCATTCTGTGAAAGCCACTCAATGATTATAGCTCTTGATTATTCTTTTGCAATAATATTCCTGCTTTATTTTTCCTGGSTTAAAGGGGTCCCAAATCCCTGTAAACAGGTACTTCTGCATTTGTGTAATGTGCCAACTGAATTAAGAGTTCCACATGACAACTTAGAYGTCTCTGTACATATATCCTTGTGAAACTAGAGTTTGATATTCTTTTCTCATATATATTTTATTTTACCCTTTTTTTTCATTCTTTACTTAATTTTTTAAAACCATTTATGGTTATATCCAATCTGATATTTTTAAGTCCTATTTTTATTTCCAGTAATTGCACATGATTTTTTTTCTCCCTTTTGAATATGGAATGATTATTGTTCAAATTCTATTATTTAATTCTCTGCACTCTGCAGTTCTTCTAATGCAAAATATGGAATGCAGCAATGGCTATAAAATCACTTTAATGAGAAAGAGTAAACAAGCACTGTCTTTCAGCTGTTTCCATAGATCTAGAAATGGAAAGGAAACCTTTGAATGTTAAAATGTCCTTTTGACAGGTTGTTACTAGCATCAGTAAGTGACCTCTCATTATGCTTAATGATTACCAGGTTTTGATTAATTCTCAATATTATGGAATCTGAAGGAAACCAGAACAAAAAATTAAACCACATAAGGATGCTTTAGAGGACACCTGGTGTTTGGGATTAACTTAACTTTAGTTGCTGTTACAGTCTCTCTGTCTGAAGGATCAGAAATATGATATTTTGGTTTGGAAGCAAATACTYCTGTTAATATGCTTTTATACAGCTGGAATCCTATGAGCACAGAATGTTTGTGAAACAATGTAATTTTTCCCCTGTACTGKCCAAAGTGTATGCATATTATCTCACTYGAGCTGTCAATCCCTCCCATTACAYGGTCTCCAGTTTCAGCAGTCAAAACTGCTTTTAAATACAAAACAACATTTATGATTCAGCGCTATMTGTCATCTCTCTGCAACTCTGAYACCAGGGCTGTCATTCCTCCCTCCCACTGCACATGGAACAATGACAGATACAGAAGAACACCACAACTTCTTTTCAGGCTGAAAACTAGAGTCCTCACACAGGGGGTTCCTCATACAATCTGTGGCAGGGAGCGAACAGGAAAGGTATCTGTAGATGTGCTTTTGTCCTCAATTAGAAATGAGAACAAGAACACATGCCAGATTGGTTCTGAATCTTTCCTTAAACAGTAAATTTATGAATAATTCTGTGYTACTTACCTCTTCTAWTTCCAGGAGGGAGGAGGCAGGTGTCTTCTGTTCTTTGTCGC
Organism: Alauda arvensis; assembly: GCA_902810485.1. NCBI lineage: Eukaryota > Metazoa > Chordata > Aves > Passeriformes > Alaudidae > Alauda > Alauda arvensis. Next base: position 307,590 of record CADDXX010000281.1, read on the forward strand.
CTCCACCACCCATCCTACTTTCAGGGAGATATCTGCTGCTAACGGGCCATTTAAGGCTCACTGTGGGACATCATCCCATTGGGAGCCCAGCATTCCCACCTGGATGAAACCTGAGAGTCAGAACACCAGGGCAGTGTGTTTTCCACTGGAAATCCTCTGGATTCCAGAAGAAGACAGATTTCCTTTCTCTCCTTTCTCTCCTTTCTCTCCTTTCTCTCCTTTCTCTCCTTTCTCTCCTTTCTCTCCTTTCTCTCCTTTCTCTCTCTCCTTTCTCTCCTTTCTCTCTTTTCTTTCATTTAAAAAAACTCCCAAACAATATCTCCAAGCCATAAAATATGAATGCCCAAGCTTGCTTCTTTTGACTGCTGACTATTCAGCAGATAGGCAGTAGCTGGAATCCTGAGAAAGAGAATAACATGATAAATGAGATTAAATGGCTCTCATCTTATACAGCRCCAGTGAGGACCTATCCCTGTGGGGAAGTAGATTCTGGTTTTGTCAGGGCACTATCTTCACACCTCTAATTTTTGCCTAAGGCTCACCAACAAAAGCCTTTAGATGCTATATCACTACATCCCTGGAGTACAACACACTCTGTTTTCAGCCACTATTAAACATTTTAACCACTGTGCTGAGCAGCTTTAGGCCTCTGGACATCACTTAGTGCCTCTAGGGATCATTATCAAGATAACAAGGTATCCTTTCTAGGAATCAAGCAAATTATACTATTATTTCAGAAATAATATATGAAACACAATTTTCATTTCTTTCTGGAAGAAAATACTTCAGGTTTCTTCTACGTTTCAACTAAGGGTTATGTATCAGGTCTTAGTTCATGTTAGTGTTTAATAATCTTGTAAGTAAAATAGCAGTATTCCTTTAAGTACAGCATGAAACATTAATTTAGGAAACTAAACAAAAGGCAAACTGAAAACAAGAGAAATGTGACAATCAGAGAATATTCTGAGTCAGAAGGGACCCACAAGGTTCATCCAGACAAGCTCTTAAACGAATGGTCTGTACAGGGATCAAACACCCACCCTTGTAGTACCATGCTGTAACCCAGGTAAATGTTGTTATCAAAATTCTTGGCACACGCACCACTGTTTTTAAGCCATGATAAGTAATTTGTCTTAGTTTGTAGGTATTGCAAGATTGTTGAGGATGACAGGGATCTATCATTCAAAGAATTTGGAAAATTATCAGAAAGTAACTATGCATTGAAAATTTTAGTTTTATCTGAAGTATTTTTAAGAGTAACTTTGCAGAAAAAGTGAAAGGGAATGAAATTATTCTGTAATAAATTCATATATTTTCAGAAGAAAATATATTTGATTGCTGAGAATATATTGAGAGTAACATTGTGTTTTTAAGTGTTCTTATTACACTCAGAATATACCTGTTTATTTAAGTTAGATATTAAGTTTAGGCCCCCTTTCTTTCTATTTTGGTGATGTTGTCATGCATAGTATTAAACTCTTCAAACAATGCAAACTAGGTCCTGAAACACTTCCTAACTGAAGCTGTCATCAAAAATCACTGGACTTACGTGGAGTATTTAATACTATGCCAGGAAATAAAACAAAATTGTCAGTTTTATAATGGTATGAAACCAAATTATGACATTCAAGAACTAAACTGTAATTGAGAAGAGTTTTCGTAATAATTAATTTTGTACATGGAGATGTTTYATGCAAAAAATACAGAAAATCACTGAGGCATCTCAGTGCAGCTGCCAACAGCCTGATAGGAAAGACACATCTGACTGTTGTAGTCAGGAAGCTGATTKCCTGATTTCTATAAACTATCTTAAAAATATATATAAAAAATCTGACAACAGATTAGAGACTAATGAGATTTTAGGTACCTTTGGATTTCCTGCTTCTGAAATACCACTGAAATAAAACCAGAAAATAATTTAGATTGGAGGAGACCCATGGAGCTCACCTGGTCCAAACCCTGTCACAGCAACTTTGAAGTTGGATCTAACTTCAAAGTTTGATGACRTTGCTCATCATCTTCTTTCGTTTATGTTTGAATATCTGAAGACAGATTCAAATACTTCAAGTATTTGTTTTACCCAGTTGCAGGTTGTGCAATTTTTKCCTGACAAATCATGACTTGCCTTATTGCAACTGGTATCTGTTGTCCTACATCTTATTGCTGTACTTGTTGTCTAAGAGCAGTCTGGCTTATTCTACACTATAAGACAGTATAGATATTTGAAGGCAACCATAAAATTATTCCTTAGTCTTCCTTTATTATGATAGAAAAAGTCTAGCTCTCCTCTTTCTTTCCTAATCTCTCATATTTAAGAATATGAACAGCCACAATATCTACAAGTTCTCTACCATATAGCTTCTGTTTTCACAAATGAAAACTCAGAGCAGTGTTAACTACCTAGCAGCCATAGTGGCTGACACAGAAAAAATCAGAATCAAAGTTCTGATTTTTTATCTGTAATTTAGAAAGTATAAGGATTTCTAAAAGTGCACTAATTTGCACTTTTGTTTTTGCAGTAGCAGCATCAGTCATATGCAACACTGCACTTCTGGACTATGTACCAGGACCAGATTTGTGTGAAACTTTTCTGTTCCATAGCCTGTGTGGTTATGCAAGCATGTAGTGACATCTGGTGGACATTTGACTRAACACGTCAATAAAATACAGCGACTACATACTGCTCATTCAAAGAAAATACTTAATTAAAGTACTATGGGAGAAAATAAAACCCCAGTAAAAAATTCAATATCAAGATTTCTGTTTCTATCATGCTATTTGGGAAGAAAATATTTCCAAAGAAGGTCTAATTATATTCTGTTTTATTTGTAAACAAAGACATCTTTTATAATATATAATATACAACAGCAGATCAAAACGTTTAGACAYATATGACTACATTCACATATGTCCTCTGGCAGTATGTGACAGAGTTAAGCCCATCTCTACTTCAGAAACTCACACATTATAACATTTGCTGCCTGCTAGTCTACGAGACTGTGCTTAATGAGTACCTGCTTTAGATATTGTTCGAGAATAAAAGAGTGTGCTGGTTGACAGCAGCTCAAWAGGAACAACAATGTGCCCTGGAAGCCAGAAAGGAAGACCAAACCCTGGGATGCRTCAAAAACACCATAACCTGTTGGCCAAAAGAGGTGATCATCCTGCTGTATTTAACATTGGCCACACCTGGAGTGCTGCATGCAGTTCTGAACCCCACAATTTAAGATGGATTTTAAGTCTTTGASTGCACAAGCTGGGGAAGGACCTGGAGGGAAYATCCTGYGAGGAGTGGCTGAGGAATATCCTGTGGGCTTGTCTAGAAGAGGAGGCTGATGGATAACCTCACAGCTCCTACAGCTCTCTACAGCTTCCTGAGGARGTGATGTGGAGAGATCTTTTCCTGGTATCCAGTGCTAGAATGCACGAGAATGATTCAAAGCTGTCCCACGGGAGGAACAGGAAGTATTTCGTTGCTGAGAGGGTGGCCAAATCCTGGAACAGGATTGCTAGAGTGGTCGATTCCCCAACAGTGTCAGTCTTTACAAGGCATTTTGACAATTCTCTTAAGAACATACTTCAGCTCTTAGTCAG